>JAZKJV010002103.1:0-366788 GCA_037367405.1 Ottelia alismoides | reverse complement strand
AGTACAATCGATGGAATATCAAGACTATAGAGACATACAAACCTAAGGTGATGTCTTATTGTCTTATTTAATTTTCATACCTCATTATGTTGAGGAAACTTGCACATTGCAACCACATACATTATGTGTCCAATTGCAAGTACAATATCTGGATCATGAGTCCAATCCATGATATTTTACTGGTTATTATTGAGTATAACATTTAGTGGGTTTAATGAAGGATTATCTGAAATAAGAAATTTGCATAAGTTATATATATTATATATACATGTTTTACTTTGATTTAGGAATTTTCGTATCAAAGTTGTCTTGCCTTGTTAACAATGAAAGTTCATTCCCTTAATCACTTTCAATGTAGGAGATATTCTTACCATTTCATCTCTAGCAAGATCTGGGATCTCCTTTCCTATCTTCGTCACATCCCAATAATATGAGAACCTGCGACTCCGATAAAAAGAAGCGGGAACACATTTCGCCTTGCAAGTCCAACTTGCATTGCCAATTCGGTCTTTAACACCCGGGCCCACCACCCCTTAGGCAATGTTGACCCGTCATTAATTGAACCAACCGTCAACAGGAATACAACTTGCTATGCGCAATCCAATATCGCCCCAATAATACGAGGACCCGATATTGGGGTCACTACGCATACGTCCTTACTCTTTCGAGAAGCAAATAACCCGATCCAATTAAATCATATATAGGACCTGTCACTTCGGACAGGCGTCTCCTATATACAACAACTGGCGACGGAATTCTTTGCCTTGACGGGAGACCATGGATGTCACTTATGTGATCCTCCATCTTATATTCAAATTGTATAATTAGTTATCATGAATCATATTCACATAATTAATTCTTCCAAGGGAATTACACATCTATTCATAATAGAGTGTTTATTGGATATAATTAATTTAATCATATTAAATTAATCATTAATCCAATCGTCAATCAACAAGCTTTATTATTACTTGAATAGTAGGTATAATCTCAAAGTACGTATTATTTGAATTTTAATAATTAGAAAGATACACTCTGACTTCTCCGGTATTATCCAGTCCCTACCCGCTGTCATGGCCAGTACCGACGAGAGTGGGACGGACCACATACGTTGCAACCCGCGACCCCAATGCTCTCCGACTAGGCACCATATCTGCCTCGGGAAAGGATAATACCAGATAGATCATAATGTACTTTGAGATGCTCATCGGTTTTTCAACCGAAATTATACCATATAATATACATCAAAACAATTTTGATTATATTATAAGGATATTTGCTAAACAAAACCCCAATCCTATTCAAGCAAGAGGGTTTTTCATGTAAAAGTTGTCCTACAACTATTGTAGGATAAACTAAGGTTTTTCATGAAATCAATGTTTGTTGATGAATTCATATCAACCAATAATCAAGATCAACTATCTTATCATTATGGTTAGACAAATGTCATTCAAAGAAATAATTATCTCTTAAAATATTTCATAAATATTTATCACTAATTATTTCAGAAAATTAACAATTAATTTTCATCATCATATTTGAATGACTTATCACAAGGTTCATGGTCAAAAATGTCAATTTCCAGCAGTGACCCCCAATCACTAAAATTAACTTTGATCAATTTAAATCCAAAAAATGCAAACTCAGTTTCCTAAGATTGCCTATTTGATTTATTAAAGAACCCAAGTGATAATTCATGCATTTCGAGGTGAATCAAAATCGTAATTAACCCAGTAATCACGTTTACATCCGCAGTTCCCGCAACAGTGAATATATGCATATTCAAAAGGCCATATCTTGAGCAAATGAAGTCCAAATTTCACAAACTCAAATCCTGTGGTTTCCATAATTAATGGGGAACAAAATCCAATTGCAAATTTCTCATTTAAACATTTTAAACAGTACAGGAAATTTCAATTAGATAGAGATGCGAAAATTGAAATGCAACAAAAAATTTCGCGACCCTTTGAAAACAAAATCGTCAAAGGTCTATGGATCATATCCAATACCTTATTCGACCTATGGGTCTGATACCACTTGAAGGATATTGTGGATCCTTAAGCGCATCACAGAAGCGTGTCGATCGCATCATATGCAATCGGAGCAACTAGTCGCTAGATGCGGCGGAAATTAAAATTTTCAAAACTAAAGATGAAACCACATGATCACGAGAACACTTCTCGGATCGTTTCATCAAACCACAAAGTATAAGAAATACCTCTTGAAGCGTGGTTGCGATCATGAGATCCCAAACAAGAGATCCTCCTGTCTTAAGTCCGATCCACGAAGAATGCACTTGCGGGCGTGATGATGAGTCGCGTTCCTCCCCGCAATTTTCAATGAAGATCCAAGCAATGGATCCCCTGATTTTGTCACACGAAATTCGTCGTCTTCCTTTAGAGCAAGTAGCCCCGAAGAAGAAGGAGATCCTCAAGTCGTCGAAGGTGAAGGCAAGATGCTCTCCTACTCAATACACAGAGTGGACGACCACTTGAAATTGAGAGGGAGAGCCTAGTCGAGAATGTGTGAGAGAGAGAGAGAGTTGTAACCTTTTACAACTCTTAGAAATGTACCTTGGAAGGCTAGGATAGCCCTCCTTTTATACTAGTTTGAGATCCAATGGATCTCAATCCATGGGACACATAGATCCAACGACCAATGCTTGGTCTATGTTATAATCAATGGCTATAATTGTTGTTGGTTAAAACCAACAACATTTATTTATAATTAAATTAAATATATGTTGCGACATTATCAACACATTTTTAATTTAACATAATAAATTAGTTAAGAGATTAATCAAGATAATAAAATGAAGATAATATTTCCTCCTAAAAAAGGGGCGTCACCCATGACTTTTTCATGGGTGACGCCACCTCAAAAATGGTGGCTTTTATCTCCCTTTTATTATATCACATTATCTCCTAATAATTTGTGATAACAATTATCAAAAAATATCCACCAAATTAATTCCAAATTAATTTGTGAATATTTCAATCATGCCATTGAAAATATGTGAATCATATTCACAACCCAAACTAATTTGTAAATTACATTTCCAATTAATTAATGTTAATCCAATCCACATTAATAATTAACAAATGTTATTTACATAAATTCTCTCTCTTATATATATGTATTATAAATCATATTTATAATACACATATATCATGGATTGTATTATCCACATTCTCTAATCCTTGATAATTAAATCCCATTTAATTATCTTGGATCTCTTTTCTCATGTGCCCAAATAACATGAATCATATTCACGTTATTTATATCTTTGATAATTAAATCACATTTATTTAATTATCCATTTTCTCGATGCTGGGATATAGAATTCATCAAATGAATTATTCTTGAACTCTTCCAAGAATAATGTGCTTTCTCCGCAGATACTTGGAGATAAGGACATGGCCATTGTATTGTTCTAGGTATAGTGACTTGGATGTTGAGATTTCATCTCAAATCCAGATCTTACGAACCTCCCATAGATGCTTGATTAAATCAAGACCGCAAATCTAATCTTCTCATTGCATCTGAATCTCATTCAGACCAATGTCCAACACTTGGACTAAGATCAGATTGCTTCTCTACTGAAAGGAGTCACTAAAATCCAGACCTGTTTCATCACTCCCTCGGAATGGAAGCGTCATGGATATACAATCGTTTATGATCACATCACCCTCAGGTATTCCCAATACCTGTACATCCTGCATACTAGAAGACGCATGGTCAACCCGAAGATCAAGATCAATTTTACACTGTCTTCTTCAGGGTTTGATCACTAAGTTTCTCATTTGATCATTGGGATTTGGATCGATCATATACTTTCCAATAGCATATATCATACCTAGGTCTTGATCATATACTTTCCAAAAGTATATATCAAACCTACAAATTCAGTCAAGCTTCCAAAGTGAGACGAACGTGCACGGAATTTGATTCTTCCAAATATCTCATGAGTGAGATCATGTCTTCCGGTTCAGTAATGAACTTGTATGATCCCTTTGAGAGATCGTATTACTCATATGCCCTTATATGCTCACCAGCGCGCCGGTTTATAGACCTTGGTTAGGTCGTCAACCTATTGGTTTGTCAAATGTACATACTCAGACATATAGCAATACATCTGTCTCCGGTCAGAGGATGCGTGCCTATGTTGTGACAGCATTCAACATAGGACTTAGGTTATCTTGATCTCGTTAAGTCAACTCTTTGTCCTAACTAATCTGACACCTCCGAATCTCTATTCCTATGCAGAGGACCTGCATCAAGAGGTCGGTCAGATATCAGCCTACGTGAGAAAGGATTGCCATCTCCTACTCAGGCTGGAGATCACATCTTGACAATCACTTGACGGTGCTTGATGAGTCCTCAATCTAACTCTTTAGATATTCATCCAAGCACCGGCCTCTATGATTCAATAATTGAATCAACAACTGTATGATCATCAAGATTGCCATGGTACATAACCCTAATTGTACAGAGGGACCTATTATGCAAATTAATTATTCTTAATTTCAGATCAGGGAATGATATATGTAATAACATTTATTGCATAATGGCTCGCCGTGGGCTCACGTGTCCAACACTTTTTCCCTCGCGTTTCCAGCCAACCTCTCCACGATCTCAACAGCCCACGACCTTCCCCCATCATCCACGACCCTCGCGAGCCATCACTTCCACCTCATCGTCCTCTCCACTACTCTCTATCAACCACCCAAAGCACGATTTCCATCTCACCAACCGCCGACTCGCCACCTTCAAATAACCCTTTCCCCTGCCAATCACCACTGTCCACATTTATGCGGGGCATCGCCTAGCCCCTCTCCTCTCCCGTGACAGGGAAGGACGATCGAGGCGCCAAAATGGCGATCACCTCCGGTGTTGACCCCTGGTGATCACCGCTAGGTTTGCGACGGCCCAGCTGCGCCTAACTACTCTGAGGGGTCACCGGAGTCCAGCGATGACCCGAGCTCCCCTCGGAGCTCAAGCACAGACCACCACCTTCATCTCCGACCAGGTAAGAACCTCTCCAACTTCCTCTATATTTCTTCCTATGTTTGCTTAATTATTTAGGTTATTTTACTTGTTTCCGACTTCCATGGTTCACCTCCCGAGCTTCGTCTCACGTCCCCCATCTTCGCGCTCACTCTCTACCTCTCTCCCTAGCTACGCAACCCCATATCACCTCCGATCCACCTCCTCCGTCGTGGACGGCGGAGGAGCTCTGAGCTCCCACCTTCTTCGCTTACAGAGCTTCCGTCCCATTCACACACGCATTCCCTCTTTGTTTTGGCCTTGTCTCTAATCATGCAGATACTGAGCCCTTCAATGATCAGAATTCTCACCGGGATGAGCTTGGCGAGCGCCATCTCCCCTACTGGAGCGACGAGGGCTTTCGCTACCTACAGTCGCAGCTCAACCCATGCTCTGAGCTCCATCGCCGACCATTCAAGACAAGCTGACGAGCTTCACTAAGCAGGGTAGAAGACGACGGAGATCTGGATTCTTCATCGGAGATCCGACTTCGCCACCAGCCTTCGGCAGAGAAGAGAGTACATCGACTGTTGGATGAATGTATATCAGTGTTCATTTAACGGTCTAGATGAGGCCACACCTACGATTCCAGGAGCAGACAGGAGCCACCCGATCTCTGTGATCGGATGGCCTCCGATCGGCCACGTGTCCAAGTCAGAGCCACTCGAGCCGCAACACCAGACCGAAGGCTTGGACGTTCCGAGCCTTGTCCGAGCCATTCCGAGCCTAGACCGAACCTCTTTCGAGCCTCAGCCGAGCCTGAACCTCCAACGAGCTTGGGAAAGCGTGTGCCATGCACGTGTTTTCTAGGAAATTTTCACGGAGGCCCCACCGACTTCTCCATTTTGCAGACATGTCTTGGATCACGTGCAACCCACGCGTGCCTGGGGTATTTTGCATTGTTTCCCTTGCAGGTTTTAATAATTGCAAATATGCCCCTACGCGTGTGGGTTATATACAGGGAAGGCTTCACACTTACTTTTTATTATATTTTAATCCCTCCCAGGGACCTGTTTGTAGTTATCTTTCATGTTTTCTTTCAATTATGCCCTTGTCTTCTTTTATGCATATCTTGAGCTTCGTAACTCCGATTGAGTTGATTTCAATTTCATTTCGAAGCTTGTTTGATGATCTTTCTACTGGCATGCTAAATTTTTATTTTGGACACAGTAATTTTGATGCATTATTTTAGTAGGCTTGTGTCTTTTAAAGCTTGAACTGATGCCTTGTTTAATTTGTCCATCAAATCTGTCTTCTAAATTGAGTCTGAAATTAACTAAGGTTTCAAATTGCTTAGGATTTTTACTCAGGGCATGATTGCATTGCATTTCATCACATTTACTTGCATGATTAAAATAAAAAAATGCATGTTTAGTTTTGTTTTAATGTATTGTCTCGTCTTGTTGCATTGTTTGACCTATGTTTTCCAACTCAGCACTTAATAAATAGATAAAACTCTGGATAATCACGAGAGAGGCTCGTGTCTCTGAGTTCGACCTTGTTTTCTTACCAAGTAAAATAAAAAATATGACCATCTGATTTCCTTGACATATCCAACTTAGATGTTTTTTTTGATGAACCTAGTTCAGCCCGACTGCAATGACCATTGAATCTTGATTCCACATTATTAGAGGGCTGAAATTGTGGTTTATCAAATGGCGCCGTTGTCGGGGACGCGTCTCATTTCTTGTACTATTTGGATTTTTATTTATTTCATTAAGTGTTTCTTTTATATAGGTCTAGTTGTCCATTTTTTCTTGCATTATAAATTTTTCTTCTCTATTGATCTCTAACCTTTATTTTTGTGGCAGGGCCCTTGGTGTTCAAGGAGGCGAGGAGCCGGTGCTTCCCACTATTAGGAGCCGCAGAAACATGCTTGGAGCAAATAGAAAAGAAAGAAACAATTTTTTTCATTTTGCATATCATTGTCTCATGTAATAATTGTCACAGGTTCAGCTCAGGAAATTCCAGCTCAAGAAGCCTTGACAAATGGTCGGCCACCACATTCTTTACCCCAGGTTTATCTTTGATTTCCAAGTCAAATTCCTGGAGGAGAAGGATCCACCGTATGAGACGTGATTTGGCATCCTTCTTCTGCTGTAGATACCGAATGGCCGAATGATCAGTGTAAATAATTACTTTGGATCCAAGGAGGTAAGATCTGAACTTTTCCAGGGCAAAGACTACTGCTAGCAGCTCCTTTTCAGTGACAGTGTAGTTTCTCTGGGCTTCGTCGAGCATTTAGCTAGCGTAGTGAATCGCAAATGGTACATTATCTTTCCTCTGTCCAAGTACAACTCCGATGGCATAATCTGACGCGTCGATCATTATCTCGAAGGGTTGAGTCCAAATCGGTGGCTGTAAGACAGGGGCCTGTGTGATGAGTTCTTTCAACTGATTAAAGGCAAGGAGCACATGGTCATCTACAATGAATTCATTCTCCTTGCCGAGCAACTCAGTCAACGGTCTGGCCAGTTTACTAAAATCTTTTGATGAATCGTCGGTAAAAACCGACATGGCCCAAGAATGACCTGACTTGCTTGATGTTTGTAGGTGGCTCAAGTTTGGAAAATCACGTCCACCTTGGCTGGGTCAACCTCCATACCACGTTTAGAAACAACGTGACCCAGCACGATTCCTTTGGTCACCATGAAGTTGCTCTTCTCCCACGAGAGCACAAGATTGACTTCGCAGCACCTCCGTAAGACTCGGTCTAAATAATACGGACATTGATCAAATGAATCCCCGTAGATCGAAAAATCGTCCATAAAGACCTCGAGAAAGTTGCCCACCATATCAGCAAAAACTACAAGCATACACCTCTAAAATGTGGCTGGGGCGTTGCACAGCCAGAACGGCATCCATCTGAAGGCATATGTACCAAAAGGACAGGTGAACGTGGTCTTCTCTTGATCTTCAGGAGCAATAGCAACTTGATTATACCCAGAGTATCCATCCAAGAAGCAGAAATATTCCTTCGCGGCCAACCTCTCCAAGATCTGGTCGATGAAGGTAAAGAAGTGTTCCTTCTTGGTAGCGAGGTTAAGTCTTCTGTAGTCCACGCACACTCACCAAGAAGTGGGTACTCTGGTTGTGATCTCCTCTCCTTTGTCATTCTTCACAATGGTGATCTCTGATTCTTCGGCACAACATGCAGAGGGCTCACCAATTTGCTATTAGAGATGGGATAAATAAATCCCGCATCACACCACTTCTGGATCTCTTTCATAACAACCTCCCGCAGATTTGGATTTAATCTTCTCTGAAGTTCTCGAGAGGGACTGCAATCTTCTTCCAGAAAGATGCGATGCGAGCGTAGTGACGGGTTGATCCATGAAGATCAGAAGTTCGCCAGCCTATCGCCTTGCGGTTGCGTTCAAGAACCTCCATCAGACGAGATTCTTGGTCTTCGGTCAGATGTGCATTGCTAATGACCGGGTACATATTCGGTTCTCCCGCAAGGAAGGCATATTTCATGTTGGAGGGCAAAGGTTTCGGCTCTGGCTGGGTCTGAGCTACTTCAGAAGTGACCTCGGCTATTAGTGTAGGTGGCGATTCTTTCAACTGTTCGGTGTCCACCATACTCGGTTCTGCCTCCTTTTCTCAAATCCTGACAGCATTCCTCGATGATGTCCTCTTCATCAAAAGATTCTTCAAAAATTTGCTCTTGGTTTTGAAGGCACATCACCCCCACGACAGTCTCTTGCAGCACATCAGCGAGTTCCTCATCCTGATTGATAAGGGGAAATTTGACTGCGGTCTCCACTCCCTCCTCGGGGCAGAGGAGTTCATGGATCTCATTGTCATCCAAAAATAAGTTGGTATCTTGAATGTCTGCTAGAAAGTCGCAGTCGTCAGCCATACTCAATCACCCTTGCACATGATGCAGATGTCTGTTTGGTTGGTGTTCCCTCAGGTAGGGTCTCTACGCTGATTGTTTCATTACCAGCGCCAAAAGTGATTTCTCCCGTCCCATAATTCACTACTGCGTTTGATGTCCGCAGAAATGGTCGTCCCAGTATGATTGGGGTAAGGAGCAATGAAGCGGGGACGTCCATATCTAATACCACAAAATCGGTCAGGAACGACTTTCCCTGAACCGTGACTATCACGTCCTCCAACAGGCCCCTAGGCCGCTTAACTGACTTGTCTGCAAACTGCAGAATCATCTTTGTAGGCTTGAGCGGTCCCAGCCTGAATTCCGTAAGTAGCGAAGCTGGCATCAAGTTGACACAAGACCCGTTGTCGAGAAGTGTTCATTCAAATTTCTGATTGAACATCTGACAACGCACAAGAGGTGCTCCCATATCTGGCTTTTTATCCGGGAGATTGCTGATGGCATTAACGGTGGACATTGTAAGGATATGCTTTTCGGACTTGCCACCCTTGCTTCTGGAGTTGTGAGGATGCGACCGGCGCTTGGTTGTGCATGCCTCTTTCAATCCTTTCTTTACAGCTAGCATGTACTCAAGAGCTTTTATTAATGGCATATTCAACACCAAATTCTGGATGATTTCTATAATGGTAGGATCAGACAAAACATTTTTTAAATTTTTCATTTTTTGTGTTTTTTCATTGCTTCTGGAAAAGGAATATTTACAACATCTTCACCAATTTCATTCAAAATAGTGTCCATATTGTTGTGTACAGGTAGATGGCAAAAAGGAATAGAATCATCTACAAGATGTGGACCAAAAATGGCAGGCTCGGCTTCAGGTGCTGGCGTTGGACTCGCTGCAGGTGGAGAATTTCTTCTATCCGTGGCTGGCTCTGTAGCAGGTGCAATCGTCTCCAATGCTGGCCTATCTCTACCGAGGTTGCTGTTATCTTTTTGTATTTTCTTTTTTTCTTCATTTTTGTGATTTTCTAAATGATGGTGCTGCTCCCAAAATGCTACTTGGCCTTGGTGTTGGCTGGACTGACGATTCCCCGTCAGATGCAAGATTCTTTCCCTTCACCATCGTGATGGCTGGAGTGTCCTACCGCTCCCTGAGGAGTAACAGCATTAGATAAAAAACAATTTAATTCACCTGATTCGGGTTGGACACTACCGGCTACCTGCTCCTTGCGTCGGAAGTTGTTCGGATTAGTTTCTACCTGGGCTGGTATGACGGTTTTGGCAGCTGTCAGGTCGTCGATCTTCTAGGTCATCTCAGCCATGTTCTTCATTAATTGTTCAAGACAGGCAGGGCCGGATTAACCGGCACAATCTCAGAAGAATCCCCCTGCTGGGGCCTAGAGTGTTGGTATGGCGGCTGAGATTGCGACTGGTAACCCTGAGAAAATTGATGAGGAGGAGGGTTGGAGTCATACTGTGAATTCTGTTGGTTGTATGGAGCAGCCGGTTGCTGATGGTATCCTTGTTCGTGATATTCGTACTACTGAGGACCGTGCTGGTAATTCTGCCTCCAGGTGTTACCGTGAGATGGAGGTTGGTTCTGGTAAGAAGGCTGGAAGGGTCTCCCACCCTGCTGCTGCTGGTGATAGGGCATGTTGCCCATGTTCTGACCCTGAAAGTGTCCTGAGGACGTGTCAGCTGCGCTTCATTGTTTCATAGGCCATTGATCTCCTGAATCAGTGGCGGGGGTGGAGAGAATTGCTCAGAGTAGACTGGCTGGACTCAGGTTGATATACAACCATCTGTGTCGGGGGCTGCGGGGGCTGCGGGGGCTGCGGGGGCTGCTTCGGAACCTGCACGTAATACACGTGCTGAACAGGCTGGGGCTGCGGTGGAGTCGGCTGAGGGTTCTGCGGCATTGTAGGCTCCTTCTTCTCAGCATTCAGCTCGACAAAAGTAGACACAGCGTTGCACATGTTTGCATTCAATGCACGAACGAGCTGCTCCAGCTGTTGGGAAATCTGGTCGAGCTTTTCCAGACCCTAGGTCCTCTTCTCGATGATAGATAATTTTTCGGGTCCTGCGACCTCTTCTCAATGATGTCCACCTTCGACAGGTGGCTCCCAATGATGCCCAGGTTGGAGCTCTCATCCTTGTCCTTGGTGTGAGAAGCCATGTTTACTGGCTTGCTGATGGCGGTTGATACCTTCATGTATGCTCTGGACGAGGATTGGGCGGCTTCTCCTTCAGCCATCTCCTCAAAGACGTTCCATACCACGTCCTCGTCCTTGTTGAAATGCGAACCGCCGCAAGCGGCGTCTATAAGCTTTTGGCTCTCAAGTGATAGCCCACTAAAGAAGTGCTGCAAAAGGCTGGTCTTTAGAATTTCATGGTGGGGACACTTCTCCTGGAGATCCTTGAATCTCTCCCACGCTTCATGGACAGTCTCGTGGGGTTGTTGGCAAAAACTGGATATACGGGCACGCATCTGGTTCAATCGCCCGAGAGGATAGAACTTATGGAGAAATGTGGACTTCAGCGCCTCCCAGGTTGTGACTACCTTCCCTAGATGGTCGACCCAATATAGGGCCTTGTCTTGTAGGCTGAAGGGAAAAGCAGTCATCTTGACTACTTCCAACGGAATCCCAGGGTAGTGAGCGGTAGCACAAATGCGGCCAAACTTCTTGAGATGAATGTAAGGCTCTTCAGTAGTATTCCCGTGAAATGTGGGAAGCAAAGACAGAAACTGCGGGTTTAGCTCGAAGTGGGCGTGAATATGTGGAATCTGGATCCACTCAGTGATGCGACCCGCTCCTGGATTGTATGTCTCCTTCAGCGTACGCTTTGGATGTGGTGGGTCTGCTTCCGCTGCCTCAAACTCTGGTCTTCCCACTGAGAACTCATCTCTAACCTCTTCGAAATTGAGCTCTTGGTTCGGATCATCCTCCCTGCGACCATCTCGTGCATCGGCCCTCCTCCTCAGATCATTCAACATATCTTGGAAGGCGGTCTGGGCCAGGGCTTTATTAGTCAATTGCTGCTGGATGGCTTGGATGGAAGCCAACAACTGACTGTTAACTTCATTCTGTGTAGGGTACTGCCCCTCTCCTTGATCGGCTTCAGCTTCTGCTTGGGGATGTGGTCCCTTTCCTCTTCCACCGGCCATCTCAGATTCTTCTTGACTTGTTGGCTCGGGATCGGGCTCTAGATCTGCGCACGGAAGAATGCCCCGATCAGTCTGACTTGCAGCACCGGATGTAGATGAGAATTCTGTGTTAAGGTCAACACAGAATTTTGTTAAGGATGGCGATGTGTACGGAGTGAAATCAATGGCCATCCAAAACGGGCAATGCTTGGAATAAGAGTGATTCTGATTTATTAAAGAAGACGGGGAGCTTGGAGATCGGTTCATGGAACGTGAACCGGGTTCTCGAGAATCGCCCCGAATTATTAGAGAGGGCGAGCGGATGGAACCGATATGGGTGTCGATGGGGTCTCGACTAAACTGTCCATTCGTCGCCATCTCGAAGATCAAGAGGAAGATCGATGTGGATGAAAGATACAAGGTCAACAAGAAACAAAATTTAGTGTAAAACAGTAGAAGGCTCACAATGAGCAAGGGTCAAATGGAAGGAGGGCAAAAAATGGTGCAAAGGCGCGATGTTTTTGATCTTGACCTAAATCCAACTAGCAATCAAACACAAAACGAGGGATTCACCAACTCAACACGTGAAGCCGTAAGGGTTCGGCTTTTATCTTTGTAGTTTTTTAGCTTGAATTCAGGAAGTTATCTTTCAATGAGTCCATAGAGCGCTATGCCTAAAGGAGAGAGAGTATTGCCAGAAGAGTATCTCGTACTTGTCCTCCTCCTATGTAACATGTAGTCTGCACTTTTTAAGGTCCTTGTAATCCTTCCTGATCCCTACTCAGCCAAAGAAATAGAGAAAGGAAGCCAATAGGCGAAACCGATACTTCGGAACTCGCTCGCAACGAAATCACCCGTGAGCGTGCAAGAACCTACTCGGACGCGAGACGATGAGACAGACACCCCCGTGAAGGCGTGGCCTAGGCTCGATACTTCGGACAAGGTCGATGCTCTACACAATAGAGAGTCACCACTGTTGACCAAGCCCTACTCGTCCACGTACGATAGAAGCGCCAATACTTCGAAAATCCAGGCGATACACAAGGCAGCCACAGACTGGGTTTTGGGCTCTAATCCTTACGAAGCCGCTCTCTCACTTGGAAGTAGACCTTCCATGCAACCTGAATACAAGTGAGGGTGTTACTCTCCCCAAGCAATGAATCCAATTTTACAAGTTTTATTTAGGTCAAGTTTTCTTAGCAGTCCCTTCTTTAATTTTTTGGTGTTATCGCTTCTTTTGAGTAAATTCAAGCAAGCGTCTAATGTTTTTGTTTTTTCTTGATTCCTATTTGATCCAAAAACAGAGGGAGAATAGAGTCGGAAAAGCCAATGCAAGTGGCACTAAAATGGAAATCTCACCTTAGTGCCTAAATGATGAATGCAAAGATAGAAGACTTACATTGACTCCCAGCTCTCTCCATGCGGGATGCAAAGCATGAATTTATAAACCTATACTACATGCCGATATGCACACGGAAATCGTCCTAAGCAGGCAATTGCTAACGTGAAGAACCACAAGTTGATTCACCAATCCTCAATCCAAAGAGTCCGGTCTAGACTCACCCCTCCTCTTCTCGACAAATCGAGTTCAGGAGTAGCGCTTGATGGGGTGGGCTCGCGGCACGGCGAATCGAAAAATGATGATACAACTGTTTAATTAAACTAAGTCTAAATACGCACTATAGGTACAAGCAATGATTATTAGGGTGTTTGGACCTAATCTAATCGATCAAGCAATGCCTAAAATCTAAGGGCTCAATCCACAAAAGAAAGGAAAAAATAAATCAAAACCGGCAAATGACAGTCGAAAAACACGATAAAATCAGCGGTGAGCCCCCAAGTGAACAAACACTTGGAAATTGGGCCCGAGTGTCTAAAGTCCAGGGTACCTGTATTATTACAATTAAATCAAATGTCTCTCTCTCACAAAAGACTAAAAGAAACTGGCTATCCTCTCTCTCTCTCTCTCAAGTTCTCCTGCTCTCTCCCGTCGGCTAGGGTAGAATAGCCGGCTCCTCCTCCCAAGGCTTCTCAGGATCCCCTAGGCGATCCTACTCGGTCAGTGGTCCCTTGCAGGAAAATAAGAAAGGGATGTCAGACAGTTCAACACAAATTATGCAATAGAAACAAATAATCAAAAAATGGCTAAGCAGATAAAAGACACAAGTCTACTCTACAAGCCGATGCTCCTCAGCAACGGCGCCATTTGAAAAACGAGAATGCGAGAGCCGCTAAATATTGTTCTGCCAAATCAGACTCACT
Organism: Ottelia alismoides; assembly: GCA_037367405.1. Classification (NCBI taxonomy): domain Eukaryota; kingdom Viridiplantae; phylum Streptophyta; class Magnoliopsida; order Alismatales; family Hydrocharitaceae; genus Ottelia; species Ottelia alismoides. The sequence continues at coordinate 352,497 of JAZKJV010002103.1, read as the reverse complement.
GTCGCTGAGGCGACTACTCAAGCCTTCCCGTTTGTCAACAATTAACCCACACAAATTAATCAAGCAATTAATAGCAAGGATTAAAATTTATTATACCCTACTAAAAATGTACAGTGGCAAGCAAGTAGGGGTCGAACACATGAAGCAAGGGTGTAGAGTGTAGACAAAAAGTCAAGGCGTATGTCTAATGAACTACTCAGTCAATGCAAATATTTTTGTGGGTTTTTAGTTTTATAGTTTTGTTTAACTTTTAATTTTTAATTTTTATATTTTAGTTTTTGAATTTCTGATTTTATATTCTTTTTTTATATTTTATATTTTTATATTTCTTTTTCAATAAGAGGATATATTCATACAATATAAAGAGAGATAGGATAAGGTATTTATACAAGTAGGTAAAAATGCTCAAAAATCAGGGAATAAAATATTTTCATCTTTTTATATTTTTAAGGTGTTTTTGTGATTTTTGAGTAATTTTCTAGATGGTTTTTGATATTTTTAAAAGGCAAAATAAAGAAAACAGTGAAAAAATATTATGGGCTGAAATTAAATTGGGAAGGAAAAAAGCCAAACAGTATCAAAACTTTCCCAAATTAATTTTAAAATAAAATAATAAAATGGGGAAACTACTGGACCTGAGTTTTCATTTTTCTGAATTTTCTAGAATTTTTTAGATTTTTTGGAAGTTTTTGGGTATTTTCTAATTTTTAAGGTTTTGGTTTTGAAATTTTTAGTGATTTTGGACTGACACTAAAATAGACTGAAATAGACAGTATGTAATTTTTTTTGGAATTTTTCTAGGTGTTTTAATATTTTTTGGTATTTTCTAAGCTAGGCAGTAGATAAAATGCATGTTTTTGATTTTTAATAAATATAAAAATGCAATACAAAAATGTGGCGTGGAAGTGCAAGTTAACAGGAGCTTAGCATAATTTTTGTGAATTTTTTAGGATTTTAATGATGCAAGAAATAAATAACACAAGCACACAAAAATGCTAAGGCTGGCAGGGGTATATCTGTAAAACGGCAAAGTATCCAGGGCACGCATGCAATTTTCCAACAAAATTATAACTAAAGAAAGTATTTGCTAGACCAAGAGTGAGTTACAAGACCCGCAAGCCCTTCCCCGCAAAATCACCAAGAACACGTGCCAGAGCACGCGCCCCAGTCAGTGGTATAAGTGCAGTAATACAAAAAACCAGGGGCGAAGATGCAAAAATTACAAAAATTTAAGGCGACAGATGTATGTTTATAGGTTGATTAATAAATAAACAAAAACGAGGGGGGATGAAGCACAAATACCCCCGCAGAAGTGATCGGACGACTGATGGTTCAGAGTTGCCACGTGTCACGATCCTGACGGTCCTCTTCTGCTCACGATCGAACGGCGCTCCTCTATTCACTTAAGCCATGTGTCAGCTCTGTGGAGCCCGATGACGGTTCGACGCGAACGGTGCAGATTAGACGCCCCAGGATGATCTAGCGGTTGATACGAGGGTTGTTCTGACGGCGGCTGCACCTCAGGAAGATCGGGGGAGATCCGACGGTCGTGGATGGGGCTGGATGAACGCGCGAAGAACGGGGCACCGGCGAGGTTTGGATTGCTGATGCGGGCATCTCCGGTGACCAATACCCCCTCCGATGGTCTCCCGTAGCCTCCTGGAAGGTTCCTCTGACGTCTGGAGGGTTCAAAATGTCCAGGTGAAGGCCAGGACCCTCCCGCTGCGAAGGCGGAGCTTGGTGGTTCCAAGCTTCCTCCGACGAGGCACAAAATTCCCCAGACGCGTGGTTGACTTTCAGACTTGCAAGGAGAATGGTGAAGAAGTCGGTGGCAAAATGCCCCGACTTCGTGGAGATTCTCACAGGGTGTACAGCGACGTGGAAAAGTGACGTTGGCCGACGAGACTCGCTGCCGGCCGAGACTAAATCGAAATGGTCTGGTGATGGGTAGACGATGGATCGTAACGAGGCGAACGCAAAGGAGAGTTTTAATGACTTGGAGACTAGTTAACAATAGAGAATAAGGGGGAAAAGGGCCTCACCAAGGTGCGTACGAAGTGGTCTCCGGTGAGAACTCCGGCGAGGGGATCGGACTCGATTCAACGCTGCCTTGCTCCCACGAGAAGACCAACGAGCTCCTGCTGTCATCAGGAGTAACTTCAAGGGCTTAGGTTAGGGTTTTGGTGGTGGAAGAGTGATAAAAAACTCGAGGGGAGGTCAAGGGGTCCTTTTTAAACAATGGTCGAGAGGGCTCGCAAATCGAAGATTATCGGGCAGATCTTGGGTCCAAAGTCAAATCTGAGTCTTGGGCGTGTAAGCCTGATCATAGGGCTACAAAAGTCATGAAGACATCGAGCTATAAATATGAAAGTCTCGACCTCGAAAAATCCGCAAAAGCGGGGAGAAAACGAGGTTTCTAACAAGGACTGGGAGGGTCAGACAGTTGACCGAGGTCAACTGTCAGACGCACCTGGTTGGTCCACGTGGACCAACCAGGAAAAACCTCTAGAAATTGTTTTATAAATTCAATTTAAAATAGCTAACGATTTTATTAATTTTTAATTATAAAAAAATGTTTATTTTTTATGAAGTATTTTGTAGTGATTTTTATTTATTTTTATGAGGTGTATTTTTGCAAGTTGACTTTTATACCCCTTGTAGGTACTTATACCTATACATTTTATTAATTTATTTTTATTTTGTATTTTTACTTTCTTTAATTTTTTATTATTTTATAACATTATAACATACTTTTACACACTTAAATATATTTGTATTTTATTTTTCTGATGTATTTTATACACTTAATAAAATATAAGTATGAATACTATAAGTATGTATATAGGTATTATACCTATGTATTATATTACAAGTATTTTATTTTGTATTTTCTTTATGTTTTTATTCTGATTTAAATACACAAATATAATATAAGTAATATTTACAAAATTATAAAAATATGAATGTGCAAAAATAAATGAATAAATAATAAATTGAATATTTTAATCTGTACAAGTATACAAGTAGGGTCCAAAACTCAACTTTCAAACCGTAACTCCGAAAAATACGAAACCACCTCCATTAAATAGATTATTGTATGCTATATACAATCAAAGTGAGTTTGGTACATTTCGAGTTTTTATTTGCAAGATACGGGTATGGGAGTTGAAGTTCTGTATTCTTATTCAGACCATTACTTTTTATCTGTACATTATTTTTCAGTGAAATCAATTTTGTATTTTTACTCATTTAATTATCTACAACTTTCATGTACAAAGTTTCTTTATTTGATGTATAAAAAGTGAAACCAAAAATAGGTCCCAAAATGAATAAAGAATGAAGTAATTTCATTGTATTTTTACCCTTATCTCCCCCTACTTTATTCCTTGTCGACCTATTCATCAAGATGCCTATGTCTCGGGGTTTCGGGTTATAAACTATTTACAATATTTTATTCTTTTTCTTTTCTTTTCTTTTCTTTATTCTATAATTTTGGCTTTAAAAATCGTATTTTATACACTATTTACATGTACATGCATGAATGTTAAGATGCTCTAATTAAGGTTTTTTACATGCATTTGCTAGGGTTTTTGATGCCAAAATGATAGAATAAAGATGATGAACTGTGGCTTCATCACCCCTGAAATGCAGGGGTTAGTGAGTGCAGCCTGTGTAGGTAGCTATCTGAATAAGAACAAAAATGTCATATGGAAGATCCTAGAGCAGATGGCAGAAACAGGCAGATCTCAGGCCACCATGGCCTATCAGGTGTCTCCCTCAAGCCTATCTCACAAGACACCTAGGATAACTACAGCTGATCTGACAGATGACTTAATCCCTAGCATAGGGATAATAGTTGATAAGCTCACCATGGTAGAACAGTTCTACAAGAGGGTCACTGACCTTGAGGTGCTTTCACGATTGCTCAAACAAGTGAGGGAATCGATTGAGAAGGTAGCCAAACTACGACTACCTGCCCCTTCTGCACCACATGTACCTGTACATCGACTTCACCTAGTACATGAGTAGGTACAGGGCTCAGAGCAACTGGGTTGAGGAGCAGCAGTACACTCAGTAGGAGCATCACGCATCCCCACGAGTGGAGTCCATCTACGAGGAGTCTCTGTAGGTGTCTAAGATCAATGGGCTGTGGTACATCCATGACCCCGTCGGCAGACAATCGGGGATAGGGAATGGTCAGCCATACTGACCCCCCTAACTTACCAGGAAACCAGCTCCATCCCTACACTACATTTTGTGCAGTCCCATCCAGGACAAGGATACCAGCCTCAACAACACCAGCAACAATGCACATTCCACTCAAGCCAGCAGCCCCCCCCCCCCACCTTACACCTCACAGTCCCACCCACAACAGTATCGGCAAGGCAAACATGGCCAATATAGATAGTAGAATCACTCACCCTCTAGTCAGCAACAACAGACCCCACCCACTAGTGATTTAGGGTCCCTTACCTTGGCCATCCAAACTTTGATCGATAGGGTTCAACAGATGCAAAATAATTACCATGACATAAGAACATATATGAACCGTGTCTCACGCCACCAGGATTAGCAGATGGCACCAAGGACTCTAATTCACGCCCAGGTTCAGGCTAACCCCAATAGCCTGAATCGGGGTCAACATCGACCACGAAATCAAATATGTTATTCAAATTATTCTCTATCTGAACATGAGATCCTTTCGTGTGATAACATTAATCATATGTCTCTCATGAGCAGAAGAACCATGACCTACCTGATCGGGCACGGGAATATGAGGAAGACACCACGAAGTCTCTGCCTGAGGAGAACTTGAAGGCAGAGGAGCAACGTCACCACCACCATCACCTTCGACAGCGGAATAAAATGATTTCAAAGTCCCCAAAGCCTCGAAAAAATCAGAAAAATAAAAAGAACAAAAAGACATAGAGGAGCACCAATAATGAATCAAGCGAGTCTGATGAAGAGCCCGTACCGCCACCTGAGGAGGACCCACCATGAGTAGCAGTGGATGCACCACCCATTTCGTTTCATGAATTTCTGTCTAGTCAGAGTCAAGGTCAAAGTCCCAGTTCTATACAGAACTCAGTTTCCTGTTTGAACGAAAATACTTCAATTTCAGAAACTGAGTTGTCTTCAATAATCCATTTCCTCCATGCTCTTAAGGATAGAAAGAAGAAATCTAAAAATCCAAAAAGATGACCATGAAATGGCAGAGTTTTGCAACAAATATATCAAGGTCACAATCCCCATTGATAAGCATGTAGATATGAACCTGCATTTTAGAGGTACATTAAGGTGAGATGCACACCTACGAGGGTCAGCAAGAAAACAAGACACCGTATTGAGAAGCACGTTTTGTCAGTAGCCACTACTTGCGCCATCAGGAATGTGTTTCCAAGGAAACGAAGGGACATGAGTGCCTATTATGAGGTGAGTCATGTCGATGACGTTGCGTTTGCATGCACTCTCCTAGATAATGGATCCTCAATTAATCTGATGCCAACAACACTTTACGAGCTGTTAAATCTAGGATCTCTTAGGAAATCCGGAGCTTAACTCCAGTTTGCAGACAAATCCACTAAGAGTTCCAAGGGAGAATTGAGGAACATTATTATCAATGTCGAGAGACGGGATTACATGGTGGAATTTACAGTCTTTGATATGGAGATCACTCGAAATTGGAGAGATTCCCATATCATTATTAGAAGGTCCTTCCTGAGGACAGTAAGGGCCTTATTTGATTATAAGATTGGGAAAATATAGTTCCAAACTCCGGGCGGAGATGAGGAACTTAAGATGAAGCAGAGATGGTGGCAGAGGCCAAACTCCGAATCTAGCATCGAGTACACTTCGTCAGAAGCATATTGTGTTCATCTAGACACCGTTGGGCCATGGAGACAGAACTCAGCTAGCACCGATGAGTCCCTCTTCTTTGGAGACAATCTTGTACATGAGACAGTTTGCGAGATCCTTAGGAAAGATCAATGTGCAAATCATTTAGAGAGTGCATCCCCCGACATCTTCGATGACACAACGGCACAACTGGGCAAGGCAGTCCTTCCCTTTTTAGGACAATCATAAGATGAGGATGATGAGTCGAACGTGGCTTTCACTGATTGCTTGGATACTTTTGAGGATCCGACTCCAGAGCTGAGGCAGTTGCTGGCAGTTACTTCAGAGACATATCCAGCCACTACTAGCACAGAGCCATAATTAATTGAGTCAGATTTTCTCAGTGACCACACTTTACCTGGGCTCACCACACTTTACCTGGGCTCAAATCATTACCTACAACCTTGAAATATGCCTTTCTTGTGGAACAAGAGAGGAAATTTTAGGTCATCATCAGTTTGCGATTGACTGAGGAGCAAGAATCTCGCTTGATAGAGATCCTGGAGAAAAACGACAAGGTGATAGGTTGGAGCATCTCCGATCTCCATGAGATAAATCCCTCTTTGTGTTCACATCATATCTACCTTGAGAATGAAGTTAAACCCTTTCGTAAATTCCATCGTAGGTTGAATCCAAATTTATGAGAGGTCGTGAAGAAAGCGATTGAGAAATGGTGTGATGCTGGTTTTATTTATCATATCTCCTATTCCAAGTGGGTGGATGATGAATATGTGATTCATCACTCTTAAAGTTGAAATAGAGTCTTGATTAACAACATATTTCCCTTTATCTTGCATAAATAGCATACATACATGCATACATAATACATACATTTATCATCCATATTTGCATTGAATGAAAAGCCTAACTCATTTGTAAATATTCACCACTATTCTCCTATTCATTTGTATTTTATACCCCCTCCTAAGTCAATAAAACCAACCTTGTACTGTGTAACTAATAATATAAGGAAAAGGCCAAAAATTCCTAGCTTGCAAAAATACCCAATAAAAATCCCAAACCTTGTTGGAGACCAAAGACCTTAGAATGAAAATATCTACCTCATAAAACCTCTGATCTAGGTCTACTCACTTTCAGATTAATACACATTCAGAGACCATCAAAATGAGACCAATTTCATTTAAATCGGAGCTCGTATGCAAAACTTAGGTTTTGGGGCCCCTTTGTACATTATATGTATGTATATTTGTACCCTTATATTTTTGTATCTTATTTGACCTCATCTCCATTTTTGGTCAACATGAAACCTGTAGATCTCATCGAGATCTACAACTTTCATGTTGAGTTTTTCCAAATTCGGTCTTCTTCTCTCTCTAATTCCATATTTTCTTTCGACCATTCAGATCGGGCCACATGGCGCCCTCTGATTGCGCCACGCGGCTCGTTCACAACGCGCCACGCGCCTTTCCCCTCCGTCGTCTGATGGCGTTCCCTCTCTCTTCATCACTGCCGTCTAATCCCGCTGCAATCTCTGCCATCCCATCAGAGCATGGACTCCGTCCCGACCGTCTGATAGCGCCCCTTTCTTAGCTCGCCATGCGTCACTTCCTCCTCCGCTCGATCTTCTCCATCTCAACCGCTATTTTCCCCCACTCCCTCTACCGTCCGATCACGTGCCTTATTTCATCACATCCACAAGTCAGAGTTGCACCCTCAGCACGAAACATGGCGATACCATTACCATTCGATCACGTAACCCTAGATCCAATCCCAGCCGCACCGTAGAGCCTAATTCTCAGCCGTTAGATCGCGAGATCCAATGGCAGAGACGTCGTCTTCTACCTCCCGTAGGTCCTGCACCCACGTCGCCCACCGCGCGCGCACCGTTTCCTTCCTATTTTTGGATCCACTCCGACCATCCTCTCCGCCTCCTGTCACCTCCATCTCGTAGCCCACTCTACCCTCATCCTCGCCGACCTCCTAAATCACCATGAACTCCATACACGTCGCTCCACAACCTCCACCAACGTCGCCATCCCGTCACCTGCATTGTCACTTCCAACCTATAAATACAGCACCACCGGCGACCGTCGACCCCATCTGTCATTGCAAGGGGTGTCCTAGAGCTCAGAGCTACCCATTGGTGACAGCAATTGAGAGTGAATTCGAGCGAAGACATGCCTTCATCTCCGGCGTGATCCACGGCGAAGCCTCGTCGTGCTGCAGCTCCTCCGACGAGCTGCTTGAGCTCCGGACGCTACTGGCCCTTGAGCGAAGACCAGGAAGCTCTTCTCCGAGCTTCTAACCACAGGTAGACACCTCCATTGCCCTCTCTAATCTCCATCTTCTCCCTCCTCATCTTTCTCGAAATTTATTCCGCGTTCCCTCTCATCCTCGCGCTCCGCCAATCATCCACCGAGCTCTGCCTTGGAGCTTTGATCCTTGCGCAACCATTATCTCGCTACTACATTGCATCCAGATCCCCTCCGACCACAGCTCCGCCTTCCCAGCGGAGAAGCACCTCCGTCCGTCACCATTGCACGCCTCAGGCCTCAACACACTCGCGCACCTCCCACGAGCACGATGCACTCGTTTCTTTGCACGAACTAACACTGTAGGTACACCTATCTTCACTGATCGGAGCATCGTCGGAGCACCACTTGGGCTTCATCGTCTCCGGCCTACAGACTGTCCCAACTTCATCTAGGACCTCTGGTGGCTCCGTGGTGCCTCCACGACCGTGCCCATCCTTCTAGAAACCCTTGGAGAGCATCATCGAGCTAGATCCTCGGCGGTGGAGCTAAGAAGGCTTCGCCGGAGCCCAACCACGTCCGCAGTAGGAGGCGGCGGACCGAAGGAATACGATACACATCCACCGTCCGATCCTCATGATCGGACCGTCCTGATCGAGCCACGTCACCATCACCCCACCTCCGTCAAATCAGGTGGATCCAACGCCCACGATCCAGCCACGTGCTCTCTTCCTCGACCTCCAACAGTCGTCTGATCTCGCGAGGATCGTGCGTCTCACAACATGCCACGTCACCTCATTCCAGGATCCGTCCTATTCTGTTGGATCGCTTCGATTTAAAGGTCCATAATACGCCACGTCGCCTCCTCCGAGCCTCCTCCCCGACCATTAAGCTCGGAGCTCCCGAGGCTATCCTGAAGCACGTCCGCGCCTGCAGCGCACCCGAGCCGACATCCGAACCTGCGACGCCTCCCGAGCCTAGCATTGCATGCGGACTGGGTAAATTACACTGAGGTCCCTAGAAGTTTTGCAAATTACAATTCAGTCCCTGCCAGTTGCATCACGTGGGGCGCACGTGTTCGCATGGACATTTTGCACGCTTACCTCCAGCATTTTAGATAATTCCTTTTAAGTCCCTGTCAACATGTTTAATTTTTAGCAATTTTATTTTATGTATTTGCAATTTGGTCTCTGTCTTTGCACGCATGTTTAGGTGTCCATTTGACATTATTTTTAAGTTCTAAAAATTACATTGTGTAGCTTATCTTGTCCATTATCTTATGTGACATGTGTCTTATTTTTATGAGGCATTTGGAATTTATTATTAATATATTGGTGAAATTTTCCACATTTTGCCCATTGTGTACCTTTTAATTGATATTAAATTCCTTGTTGCTCCAAAAATCATCAAAAATTCACATTAGACTCAGGATAATTCAATTTACATTGTACCCCAAAAATCTTTGCATTTGCACGCATTACAGGCCTGAATAAATTAATTAGTGATTTTCTTAATTGATTTTTAATGGGTCCATTTCACATAGAATTTTAGGTTTATTAATTTTCCTAGATTCATCGTATTTAGATCTATCTAAGATAATTTTTATATCTAGAAATAAGTGTTTTGATATTTATTAAAATTGATTTTGTAAAAATGACCCTGCATTCATATTTAATTCACAGTAAATTCATAAAGTTTCAGGAAAATCCAAAAAATTAGTGTAGCGTAATTTCATTACATTTCACCTTCTGACCAAGTTTCATAATTTTTGGACTTTGTTTGATCATATTTTTGATATAATTGGTAAACTGGTCGAAAAATTGCATGTGTTTTTCCTTTATTGCATAAAAATTGCTAAAAATACAAAAAATATTCTTCTGAAAATCCTACCTCTGAATTCACTAAAAAATTACCTAAGGAGACAGCTGCCTCCTTGAGTTCGACCTTGGGCTTGCCCAAGTAAAATAAATCTGTCGCTCGTGATTAATTGAACATTAATTGAAGTGGTTTTTGATCAGTCCGTTTTTACTCGACTACAACGAATGACATAACTAATAATCTAATCATTAATTTGATTGAATTAACAAGGGTAGATATGTGCTTGTTAGTGGCACATATCCATGTTGTCCGAAAAAAGTCGGGAATTCAGACGACCACCAACAAGGATGGAGAGGAGATTGTAACACTAGTACCCACATCGTGGCATGTCTATTTGGATTATAGATGCTTGAATGTTGCAACGAAGAAGGATCAATTCCCCTTACCATTTATTGATTATGTTTCTTAGACGGGTTCTCAAGCTACAACCAAGTAGCTATTGCTCCTTAGGACCATGAGAAAATCATATTCACGTGTCCTTTGATACCTACGCTTTCAAATGCATGCCCTTTGGGTTATGCAATGCTCCCAGTACATTTCAAAGGTACATGATTGATGTATTCACCGAGATGGTCGTTGAATTCCTTGAAGTCTTCATGGATGACTTCTCGATCTACGGTGATTCCTTCAATTCATGTCTTAGAAATTTGAATCGAATCCTCAAAAGATGTTGTGAGGTAAATCTGGTGCTCTCCTGGGAGGAAAGTCACTTCATGGTGACATAGGGCATTGTGTTGGGGCATTTCATCTCCAAGAGAGGAATGGAGGTTGACCCTGCCAAGGCGGACATGATCAGACGACTCCAACCACCAACCAACATAAAACAATTACGGTCATTCCGCGGGCATGTTGGATTTACAAAAGATTTATAAAGTATTTTTCAAGGATTGCGCGACCGCTAACTGAGCTTTTAGGCAAAACAAGGAGTTTATTATCAATCATAAATGTCTTGATGCCTTTAAGCTACTTCAAGGGATGATCATGGACGTCCTGATCTACAAGCCCCAGATTGATCTCTTTCTTTTGAGATCATGTTAGACGTCTCATATTTTGTTGTTGTGTCTATGTTAGGACAGAGGTGGGATGGTGTCCCGTTTGCTATACACTACGTAAGCAAAGTGCTTGATCGATCCCGCTCAACGTAACTATACAATTATTCAAAAAGAGATTCTTGCGGTAGTGTTTGCCTTGGATAAATTCAGATCTCATCTCATGGGTCTAAGGTAATTGTGTTCACAGATCGCATCACCACGGTACCTCATGGAAAAGAAGGATGCGAATGTGCATCTTCTTAGGTGGATTTTACTTATCCGGGAGTTTGACTTGGACATCAGAGATAAACCTAGAAAGAAGAATGTAGTGGTTGATCACATCTCTTGTCTTGAAATTCTTGATACTTCTGATGTTACACCTATCCGAGACTGTAGTGGTTGATCACCTTCTGATGTTACACTATCGACTCACTCCCTTGGCGCGCCAATATAGTGAACTATCTTGTCTCCAAGAAAGTTCCCGAGGATTGGCCCCAGAGCAGCATAGACCGACTTAAGTCGTATTCAATATATTACCATTGAGAGAATCCGGTCCTTTTCTTTAAAGGACCGGATTGTGTCTGGAGGAGGTGTATTTCTCAGGAGGAATACCGGAGTGTCCTTACTTATTTTCATAGTCTGGAGGCAGGAGGACACCACTCCGAGAAGAGGACCACATGGAAGGTATTACAGTGTGGCTTTTATTGGCCGACTCTGTTTCGCGATACTCATATTTGTGAAGTTTCCCAATACGCCGGCGAATGGGACGAACCACTGGTTTCAAGGTTGAGATGCCAATGCAACATGTCATCATTTGTGATGTCTTTGATGCCTGGGGCATCGATTTCATGGACCCATTCCTGGTTAGCCATGGTTTTGAGTATATCTTTCTTGCGGTAGATTACCTGTCAAGGTGGGTGGATGTTATCCCATCCCGGGCCGTAGACAACAGGATTGTCTGCAAGTTGATCGGAGATCATATCATTTCTAGGTTCGAGGTCCCCAAAGTATTGATATCGGATGTGGGTAGTCATTTTGTGAACAGAGACGAAAAGAAACTTGCGAAGGATTACGACATCAAGCACCATGCCTCTAGTCCTTACCACCCACAGACCAATGGCATGGTAGAGGTGTCGAATAGGGAGGTTAAGACCATATTGCATAAGCATGTCCACCCAGACAGGAAGGACTGGTCTCATATTCTGGACCAAGTCCTTTGGACCAGCATGACAGCTTACAAGACACCATTAGGAACCTCCCCATTCAGAATGGTATTTGGTAAGCCGTGTTATTTGTCCGGAGAGTTAGTGCATAAATCAGAATGGGCAATCAAGAAGGTCAATTGGAATACACACCTAGGGTAGAAATAGAGAGAGGTGGATCTAAGTGAACATGTGGAGAGCAGAAATCGAGCATACGACAATAGTTTGGTGTACAAGGACAAGGTAAATCATTGACACGATAGATTTATCAGATGAAATACCTTTATTCCTAGACAGAAGGTATGGTTGTTTAATGCAAGGCTGAAGGTTTTCCGAGGGAAGCTCAAATCCAAGTGGACGAGAATGTTTATAGTTCGTGTTGTGCATGATAGTGGATGTGTAGAGATCTCATATATTACAGATGGAGAACAAACATCCCTAGAGAATGGACAACTACTGAAACATTTTTGTCGAACTAAATGAACAGTTAGTCCGTGTTGAGGAGATTGTTTTCATGCGTGAGGCAGTCTCAGAAGATACACATAGAGCCGCACATGAAGCCTTGCAACAGTGATCTCTCGCCATCAGGAGCGTCAAGAAGATTCAGATCATGATCTATCTGTATATTCTCACTGCTCCTTGTATATATTTTCTTTCCCTCCCTTCCCAGTGATTCGAATCACTCGTCTCGGCTCCATCTCATTTCATTTTATGGCTATACTTAAGATGACCCAATCCCAAGTATAGCTAGGGATGAGCATTGGGCTGGACCCGCCCGACCCAGCATGAAGCGCAGCCCGGCCCAAGCCCATACGAACATTGGGCCGGGCTTGGGCCCAATATTTAGGCCCAAAATTTTATTGGGTTGGGCTTGGGCTTGGCTCGGCCCAGTCCGACTCGGCCCATGGGCTCGGCCCGAAGAGGGCCCGTACCCTTCCCATATCCTACACGTCTAGAAACTCTCACCTGTTGCATGCACACTTTGTTTATGTATCATGTCTTCATACAATGTTTATAAATCAAGAAAGTCAGGTGTGGGATATATGAGTTGATGATCATTATATTTCAATTCAAATTTATTTTCTCTTAATTAGTCTATGATTTAGATTTTGTTGGTTATTCTTGAATTTGTTAGTATTTATTTTTTCCATCAAAATATTTTCTATTATTGAACCTTTACCCAATATGGGTATTATACCCATTTTTAACATGCAGTACATTGTGCACTTGTTGTTGTTAACTAACTAAGTTTGGTTCACTCTTTCAATTTCTATAATATGAGGCATTCATGGTATCTAACATTGGGTGCACTTTTATAAAATGAGATATCATGTACGGTAGAATTGAGTTTTAGTTGTTTCACAATTATTACGGCATAGATTTTAAACAATTTTGACACGTCTAACTTGAATTGAGATTGACTTTAGAGAAAAACTCAAAGTTTATAATCTATAATATATGGAGATGGGCCGGTCGGGCCTGGGCTTGGGTTGAACCAAAAAAACTTACGGGCTTGGGCCCATCAGGGCCCGGCCCAGCCCGTCCCATGCTCATCCCTAAGTATAGCGGGGAGAATGACCCGATTTTCTTCACCATTCTCTGTATATTCTCTAGATCTCATCGGTTCTCATACGTACTCCTGTCTTGTACTTAGGCTGACCAGAGCCTAAGTATAGGGGGGGCAATGCCCGCTTTGTATAGTTACTCATCCGCTTCCCCCTCTTAACCTCGTCCGCCCCATTTTTGATCTTCTTATACACTTAGGCTGTCAAAGCCTAAGTATAGGGGGCGGAGCGACTTCTACACTTTTTGTTATTTTAGCTCTCATACGCTTAGCACGAGCTATGTCTTTTTCCTCGCTTCTCGTGCTCTGAGGACATAGCACGCGCTAAGTATAGGGCGTGTATATATTACATATATACTTTACCCGTAGCTCGTACATTTGCGTATTTTTGTATATATTGTGCAATAATTACGGGGTGGGCAAAATTTGTGAATTTTTTTTGTAAAAAACGTGTATACTAGTATGTATATTGTATAATCTGTATAATACTTTTGTATAATACTTATAAAATTCTTCTAAAAAAGCTCTTGTAAAAATTATTGTAAAATCAGAGGTATACCACACAAAAAAAGAATATATATATATATGGGCTTCCTATTTACTCTTGTATATCATCATTGCATGCAAAAAAAGTGTCTTGCACTTCATTCATCTATATAGCATGTCATTGGCATTTCATCTGCATATTTAGCATATGCAAAGTGATAAGTTAGAGGGTTTTGAACCAAGTTATGAATAGATGACGAGGATGGATTTGATTTGACCTTAATCTACCTAATTTCAAAGGAATCTTATAGGAGCTGGAGTTAATATTTTTCAGATCGAGTGACTTAATTCTTTGAGTCCGCGAGTCTATGTTCACATGTCATCTCGATTGGTCTAAGTATAATATTTCGTACACACGCACAATTCTTTTAGACAGTGGCCTAACTTGGACAAACACCATGTACGTAGATCTTTATTGATGAGGTGGTGAGGAGGTAGAATCATTTAGCTTGGATTGGCACATGGTTGGAAGCATCCATCCTCCTCTAGGAGGGGGGTGCATCTCAACCTAGTATAGTGACGTTGACGTCTAACGACAGGATGTTGTGGGTTGCAATAAAGCTCCAAAAGAGGGATAGTCTATTGTATATGTTGCACCTTGTATATATGTCAAAAAAAGGAAGAGAAAAAAAATGCAAAATGTCCAAAAGTAGACATGCATGATTGAAAAGTAAAATGCAAGCCCGAGTGTATATAGAAGCATAGAAAAATAAGAA
Source organism: Ottelia alismoides (assembly GCA_037367405.1). Lineage (NCBI taxonomy): Eukaryota > Viridiplantae > Streptophyta > Magnoliopsida > Alismatales > Hydrocharitaceae > Ottelia > Ottelia alismoides. The sequence continues at coordinate 337,452 of JAZKJV010002103.1, read as the reverse complement.
GTGCTTCAAAGCTTGCAGCTGGATGACTTGGCTACACCGGTCAAGCATCCTAGGATAGGTAGCTACACTGGCTACCGTCCATCCTTCTCTCTACCCCACTCTTCATGAGTTGGTTGCACTTGAACTTAGAAGGGAATAACCCGCTCCTCGAGGAATTAGTTGCTAGATTGGGGAATTGGAGTTATCATGTTAGAGGAGGCTATGTCTTTGCCATTTCTGATGTGGAGAGCTATATTTCACTTACACAGTATAAGTAAAATCCATAGTTATCAGAATTAGCATAAGAGGATTTGTTCTGACCTGATTGTTGAGGCGACTTGAATAAGAGGCTTGTGGAACTCAAAGGTTGTTAGGTCTTAAATTCAATTCCCAATAAGATTCTGCCGCACTATTAATCCAAAGATCGAGTCAACCTCCATTTTCACCTTTTGTTCATGACCATGGTATGGAATCCAAAATCATTTCACTTTTGCATTTCATTTTAGTTTCTCTAGGATGAGCAATGTTTAAGTATCGGGGGTTGATGAATCTATAATTCATCACTCTAAAAGTTGAAAATAGAGCTTTGTTCATGAGTATTTTGTTGCATTTCATCACTAGTACTGCATAATTAACATTTAAACAAGACTAATTTCATAAAAATCGAAAATTGTATGTGAAACTTGGGTTCTGGGCCCCTATTGTATATTATACATATTGACCAAAATACCCTTTATTTTTATCTTTTTATTTTGTTAATTATTAAAAATCCAAAAATTAGATTAAATTGTAAATATTTCTTTCATATTTTTTCTAACTTTATTTTGATTTTTCTCTTATTTAAAAAAAGAAGAAGAAAAAACTGTAAAACATAAAAATACGGTATTTTATACCTATAAGATACCACCCAAAAAATTATTTTGTACATATGGCTTATTTTGATCTTAAGTCCTTCACGAAAATAGAAGATCTCGTCAAGATGAGCAATTTCATGTTGATCGCTTTTTTATTTGAACCCATTTGTTATTTCTTTTTTATTTTTCTTTACATTTTATTTTTTGGGAGTGACACGTGGCAGCTCCGGGAGCCACCACGTATCAACCCCACTTTTCTTTTAATTATTACATTATTATTTCATTTTATTTGTTTATTACATTTATTTTAATTGTTATGATTTATTTATATTTATTTTGTTTATTTTGTTTTATTTTTACGTCATTTATTATTTTAATCCTTTCCACGTAGCCCCACCCTTGTGCGCCACGTGGCCACTCAATTTCCATAACCAACCCCTCTTCTCACGCTCTCTCTCTTCCCTCTCTTATCTCACTCACATTTCTCTCTCTCTCCCTTACTCTTTCTCTCTCTCCTTCCATATTTGGCAATCACCTCACGCACTCCCTCCTTTCATTTCTCTCCCTCCCTCTTTTCCATGCATCATCACGTACCCGTACATTCTCTTTCCCATTTTCTCTCTCCAACTCTCTCATATACATATCCCCTCCTCTCTCACGCTTTCTCTCTCTTCCCCATGACCCGCTCTCTCTCTCTCGTCACTCCGTCTTGCGCAACCACCGCACTTCGTTAGCCTGCCTTGACCGCACCCGACCTCCACCTGTGACCCACTCCATCCACGACCTCCACCCTCCTCGTCGATTCCTGCCCATAAAAGATCCTCCGCCTCCATCATCTTATCATCCTCCAATCATTAGGGAAAGGAGACCCCTATCTTCGCTCCAGGTCTGGCGACATAGCTCCTAGCGCTCGAAGGCGACGATCGGCTCCTCCATCGTTCCCGGCGGGATCTAGCACCTCTTCGATGTGTTGTTGCAGAACTCTCGACTCCTGCCAAGACTCTCAGCTCCCGATCAAGCTGATCAAGGTGACAATCTGAGAGCCTTCCATGAGCTCTCGTCTTCTGACGAACAATCATGTAGCTTTCTTCTTCTCCGCTTCTTTCTTCTCCCCCTTCTTCTCCTTTTCCCTTGCTCTCTACGATCCTCTTCTGCCTCCTATCCCTTTGTCTTCCTTCAACCCTGTCAACCTCACGCTTCCCCACCTTACCATCGATATTACTCTACTCATCCCTCTCCTGGCTTCCCCTTGCTCTAACATTAGAAGGTAGTTGGGGTGTAAGCACCCGAATCTATTGTGGTGGATCATGCCCATCCAGCTCCATCCTCCGCCAACCACCTCCACGCGGCAGGTGGTCAGCTCCACACAACTTCATCGGCGTTTCCACAGGCGAGCTCTTTCTCCGCTGGCCACTTCGCACTCAGCGGCGACGAGCATCACTGCCTCACCCATCCTCGTCGACCAACGTGCCACCGGCCTCTGCCCACACTTCCATATGCGTGGTCGTAGCACGACCATCCAGATGCACTTTGCTCACACCGCCACCGGACTCTGCCCGCTTGTGTGAGATCCCCCTCCACTCTCGTCATTGCCTCCTTGTCCATGTGTCGGACGAGGCATCCTTGACGGGCACACCACCCGCGTGCTTCCAGGCCTCCAATCGCCCAACTGCCAACTCCACGAGCTCCATCGTCCGTCATGTATCAACAGAAGTGGAGAACCGTGCGCCAATGCCATAAGATCTTCACCCGCAGGGCACGTGCCTCTACGACGCAACCGACCTCGCAGCCCTCCTACAACACGTCTCACCGTCGCTCGTGCAGCACTAGCCCACGCCGCCTCCTAGCCATGACCTCGCACTTGCGGTCGCATATCATCCTTCACAGAGCCCACTTCACGCCACCCTCGCCATCGATAACCTCGGTCTACGAGCCAACTCTCTCCGACACGTGAGCGTCACGTGAGCAAGACGGGGGAAATTACAATGGGATCCCATTCTCCAAGCAAATAACAGACGAGCCCCCGCTAGCGAGGCACGTGTAACGTATCCCCCTCCATGGGAATATTGCACATCTGCCCCTGCAAGTCCTCGTAATTGTATTCGATACCTTATATCAGCAGATTTTATTTTTTTTTATCAATTTTATTTTTATATAGCATTTAGATACTTAAGTTGCATGTTAATTTGAACGTTCATTTGGCATCATTTCTTTATTCTGAAAATTGCATATTGTAGAACATTTTATTCTTTTATCATTATGAATGTTGGTTTAATTTTGTGAGCTTCGAATTATTTCATACAATTATTTTTGTGAAAAATGAATATTTTGCCTACTGCTTACTATTAATTCAATATTAAATAAATCTATGCTCTAAAAATTGCAAAAAAAATCACAGGAGGTAGAGTTTGAGTAGTTTTACTTCGAGCCTAAAAATCATCTTATTTGCACGTACATGAGGTCAGAATAAATTATTTGGTGAATTGTTGAGTTCATTTTTAATAGGTCATAGATCAATTATTTTTAGTATTTCATAATTTTCCTAAGATTCCTCTCACATAGAAGTATCTAGGATAATTTTACTTTCTGAAAATAAATTGGTTTGTTATTTATTAAAATTAACTTTGCGAAAATCACCTTGCGCTCATATTTAATTCTTAATTAATTCATATTGAGTCGAAAAACTCAAAAAAAATAAAGTTTTCTAATTTCATCATATTTCAACTCCTGGCTAAGTTTGAGGATTTTTGGACTTGAACTAATTATTTTTACCCTTAAACTATCTTGAAATTGCATTGCATTCATTTATCACATTTAAAATTTTAAAAATGCTTTTCTGAAAACCTAGCATCTAGATCGACTAAAAACAAACCAAAGGAGAAAGTTGTCTCCCTTAGTTCGACCTTGGGCTTGCCCAAGTAAAAAGAAATTTTTTACCGCTTGCTATTAGTTGACAAATTAATCAAAGTGGTTTTTGATACATCTGGTAATTGCCCGATTGCAACGAACAAAAACAAATATAATCATTAATTTAATTGAATTAAGTGGGTGGTTTTATGGGTTTTTCACCCTCCATGTCACCTCAAGCCATCCATATACAACCCCTTGTGCTTAGACTATTATCCTAACACTTGAATGTATGCAAGGGCTTCAATGATTGGAAGTTTTGAGGATGCTCCAACATGGAGCCCCGCCTCCAACGAGGTGGAATCGTTCCATTGATCTATCCACTTCTGTATCTTCACCATCTCTCCTCCTTCACCAGCCACTCAACAGTTCTCCCCAACATTCAGCTTTCCCCGAGGAGCATGGAGAAGCATGCGCACCATCGGAGCTTCGCATGTGCACCGCCACATAAGGAGGAGCATGCTTCAGAGAAGACGTACATATACCTTTGATCTCTTTGATCAAATGATCAACATGAACAATACACCTCCACCACAGGATCTCCATCAGCACTCGGTTCAATTCTATGGCTCCGATCAGTGCTAAGTCAATTTCCTAGCCTCCAGCTTTGGTGGATCCACACCTCGAGCAAAGCAACAACATAGTCCCACCTGACCCCAGTCGCCCTGCCTCTGAGCCTCGAGCTAATCTTGGATCACACGTCTGAAGCACATGATCGCCTGGGATATTCGCATGAGTGGCCTGCCAATTTTCTTATTTCCTTTTCCACCCACTGCACACTTGGATAATTATAGATAGTCCCCTTCAGCTTTTTTTTATTGTATCTTAGTTCGTTTTGGACCCATTTTGTAATGTTTTATGAAATTTCGATTAAATTTTCTCTGTGATAAAGCCTCTAGATTATTTGTTTAATAACTTAAGTATCTTAATTCCAATTTAGGTGATTTTGACCTTGTTTAAAACCTCTATTAATTATCTTTATCAGTGCATGTTTAATCTATGGAGTGATATGTCTATATTCATTTAATAATCAAAGAAATTTGTTATTTATTGTTTCTTGATTCAATTTCTATTAATCCACCTTAACTCTAGTTTGTGCAGTTAATTAGATCCTAGAATCCTTATTGAAATGCGATTTTAATTATGTGACTTGGTCATTGATGTTAAGTCATTAACCTCACGATTAATTGTTAAATGAAGATGAATTGAATTAGGTACCTCATTAGTAAGTTTATTGAATGAAATACTAGAATTGGAGTGTTTGATGCAATAGTAATTTGGATCAAGCTGAGCTTGATTAAATTTCATGCTTAGGATTTAATTCACGAGCATTTCTTATTATTGTATGTATTGTTTAGTATTTCATTGCACCTCATTTTGTAGCATAATGTCTTCATTGCATTTAAAAAAATAAAAACAACATGCATTCATTCACTTTCACATGCACTTAATTACATAAGTTAGATATTTAAACCTTTGTTGCATAGCGTAATTGTGTGTGTCCTTGTGTTCGATCCTAAACTTATTCATGTATAAAATTAAGCCATGTTCTCTTCACCAGGACATATTAAATGCGGTTCTGATTGAACTGTTAATCGCTCATACTACACTACGACTTAATTAGAGTAGCAGTTTAGCTATTCATCAGATGGTTGTTGCCGGAGACATATCTTTTTTAGGTTGTTTAATTTTAACTAAATATACTTCTTAAGGTATTTTAGTGCCATTTAGGTTATTATGTTGTTTTGTTGACTTTGTTGGTTTGTATTTGTTTACGTGATGTTGCTTAGATTTTTGTATTTACCCTCTTGCTTAAGATCATGTCTGACCATATAGTTGTGTTGTGGCAAGGTCCGCATAAATGAGGAAGATCGAGGTGACGCGAAGGCGAGATGCTTGGAGCAGCTTACTGAGAGACTACAACTAGTTGATTAAGTAGAGAGAATAGTATACATTTTAGATTTTAATTTTAATTCATAATTCTTATAATTATTTGTATAATTAATTGTCATTTATAGTGGTTCTCGATTGATAAGTTGTGTGTGCAAATAGAGACACTTATAATATTTTTTATTTGTGGTGTGTTGAGACCTATTTCACTCTTTTGTTTTAATAGTGGGGCTCAACTTGAATGGAGAAAATTTAAGGGCAGGCACACGGATTTTAGAGCTTCCTTCGATCATATTTGTGCTCGAGTAACTTAGGCCAGACAACAAAGATTCACTAATAGACACACCTTGGCACGTTTGATTATCTTCAAATTTAATTAATTTCTTCACCGCTAACAGAACTTCTACTTAAGTACAGTTTTTCTTGACTTGAATCTCATATAGTTAGATCTTCCGATGTTATGTTGAGCTTCCCACATGGAGAAAGGTGGGAAGTATTGTATGATTTATAAATTGAGCACACATCATTGATTCTCATTCACATTCAGCTTTCTTGAATCCCTCTCTTGAGTTTTTATAATGTAGGTTCAAAAGGAACTGGGACTGATGATTAGGTGTATATTTGTTGTGCTCATTTCAATCTTAAAAGCATAACTGTACATAAAATTGATATTGTTAATACAAGTCGATTCAAATGAACTTGGAATAAAATTGACCTTATCTTAAATGAGAGTAATCTCCTCATTGACGCAAGTATTTACCTCTAGACAAAGTGGGTGAGGACACATCCATAAGGATAGTGTCAAAATCCCTTGACTTACAACATAAGTTTCCATTTCCGACTTCCGCAGACTTGGGAGTTGCAAGTGCTCATCTCTAACTACAGTTGGTGTTTTGGTTGTGTAAGTCGGTTAGTTCCTTTAAGGGTGTGATATAACTCAACAACCGGGCAGATCATGCTTTTGATCGAGGATTAATACAAGCACCATTGGATGTCAGGGAGATACATTGTGAGTAATAGACTCCGATATTGCTCTATCACTAATTAAAGTTGACAAGATAGACCGGCCAAACTCTTGCGGCCTTCACGTGTTAAGTTGGTGAAAATTGGATTTTGAATTGTTTTTGTATTGTATGAGTTCCTACACTACACATTCAAGTGCCTTCTCGTGAGATTCCATCTCTTGATTCAGATTTGTGCTCAAAGTCTATCCATTTGACATCAAAGATGAATATTTGGTGAGAAGTTAGTTTGGACTTCCGGATCCTCTCATTTAACTCCCAAATGTCATGTCTTTTGAGGTACATGATACACTACCTCATGGACCTCCTTGTACTTAGGTTGACCCTCTACTCGAGTTTAGGTTCACTTGCTTCTTAGGGAGTGACCACACACCAACCAATGATGCCTCCAAAGAATCACCCAGAGGAGGAGGATCGTGATCCCTTGTAAGCTGTACTTTCCAGACCGGCCACAACTGAGCAATAAAATGCATCGGTTAGAAAACATATGGGTCAGTTGAATGAAGGAGTTGATGCTCCAATAGCCTATAATTTGGGGTTATATCAGTACCTAAATTGGTTGAGTCCATCCACATTGGATGTAGAGTATAAGCTGAAGCCTCATTTCCTTTCCTTGTTACCGAAGTATAATGGGAAAGCCAATGAGGAATATTATGCATTCTTAAGGGACTTTGAGGTAATATGTATAACCTTAGGCATCCTATGTCTAGCCAAGACTACATCTAGCTCAAAGCTCTTCCTTTCAATTTAGGAGATAATGTTGACTATTGATTAAAGAACCTGGTGGTAGTTATAACCACCTATACTCATTTCAAAGATATTTTTCTGAAGAGGTTTTACCTTGTGAGTAGGACAAATCAAATGCAGACTCGCATCACTTAATTCTCATGCCATCATTTAATTTTCATGAATTAGCATGGGCGATTTCGGGTTCTTTACATGGTCAGGAGAAGTTATACTCACAGTGCTTCCCAGCACTCTCCATGTGGGATGCAAGACTGGATTTTTAAACATTAAACTATATGCATGCAAGTCGAAAATCACATATAAACATGGTACTGTTAGCACAAAAGAAATGCATTTCAATTCGAGCTAAGTTGTACATGTTTATGTGCGTATCATTAATGAATCTCAATATGTTGCGAATCTTAAGATGCAAGTGCAGTCTAATTCATGAGTGGTACATAGATATTTTAACCTAATTCTACTCATGTGCCTGCTCCTAATTATCGCCACTCAAGTCGAGCCCCACTCTTGGTGAGAGTGAAACTTGTCCCGACACACCATAATTAAAAGAATAAAGAAAGTCCAAGTCTCTTTTACAATCACGAGTTCTTAAAATGAGAACTGTTATAAAGTGCAATTACCTACATTTATTACAATACAATGTCTACAACAATAATTACAACACAAAATGTGAATATTATTCTAATTAGCTAAAAATATCTCTAATGTAGTTGTTGCCACTCTTCTCAGTTCAAACTCTAAGCTTGAGCTTCCGATTCGCTTCACGAGCCCTGTCAATACAACATATGATTAGAAGTTCCCAAGAAATAATCAACTAATCAAGTTAATAATCATAAAAATATCACAATACAAACACGACCAACACAACAACGAGCAAAAAATGAGCTTAACCTAAATAACACAAGAGTTTTATTAATTACATATCTAAGCATAATCAAAGAAGCTAATCAAGCAGTGTCCCTGGCAATGACGCTGTCTGATAACCCGCTAAACAACTAATATAGTAAGCTCGTGTTGTAGTATGGCTGCATAACGAGGTATCAGGACCGAGCATAAGCTCTCCACGTGGAGTGGCTCAGCTAAAATATCTTGGATAAGTCCAAGGTCGAACTCAAAGGCATAAATTGCGAGTCTATCTAATCAGGACCTAAATATAATAATCAAGCTACTCTAAGGTGTAATCCAGGTCAAGTGATGCTCAACAACAAAATGCATGCCTGGCTTTTTAACGGGTTTTTCATGCATATATATTAAGTGCAACAAGATGCTAATGAAAGCACAATGGTGAATGAGATGCAAAACAAAGACATAGAACACACCCAATTACACTCACGAAACAATTAATTCAACAATAAGATTGCGCATGAATCAATATCTCCAAATTAATCCTTAATTACAATTTTCAATTTATCCCGTTTCAATCAATGCGTCACTTAATGTAGCAATCAGTCAATCAACACATGATGGCACCCTAATACAAGTCTAATCAAGAATTAACACTCAACATTAATCACGTAAGGTCTCTGCATAGATTTAATGAATTCAAGACAAATAAAGGATTCAAAGATGCACTAAAAGTTTCCACATGCAAAATGAAGCTACTTAATTAAGACCCAAAGGTCTCAGTGCTTTTATGATTTTTAATTTAACAAAGATAATTCAACTATGATAATGAAATATGTCACATTACAGAGCATCAAAGGATCTTTAAAATAGCACCGACTTCATCTAATTTGGACAAAGGATGCAAAAGATATAAACGCATTAAGTTAGGGGCATAATTCAAAGAAAACATAATATATACATAACAAAAAGGTCCAAAACATGTCTGATTTGTTATTTACAAAAGTCACAAGGGATAATGTGCTAAAAGGAACGCGTGGGGGTTATAAATATGATTAAATAAAGACGGGCATGGCTTATCTTTAATTTTTCCAGGCAGCACGCACTATGCACACGAAGGACCTAGATGCATTTCATCAAAGTTCAAGTTGAAGCGCTGTAAATTCCCCCTCACGTGAGTCGACTCACGTAATGGTCTACTTCAGGTAGTTGTGCAATTCATTAAAGTCAACCTACTTATGTTGAACATTGAAGCTTGCCCAAGTAATATCCACAACTACACAGTGCATACATACACATCTAGCATGATTTGGTTTTAAACAAGGAATTCCACAAAACTACACCAATTGGTGCCTATTCTCATTAATGAGAAAAATCATTTATCACCGACTACAATTAATAATAAACTTTCCGTTATCTATTTTTTATTACAAATGCACAAATTCAATCCTAACATTAATTTAGAAACTTCTCACATGCCTATAAAAACTCAATTATTTGCATGTATTTTGTGCATGTGTCATCGAACTCATACATTTATTAAATAAACACATGTTACTTTCATGTTCACTTCGTTAAGCTATCGATTTAAAATTTGAAGTTCATGCTCAGTCGATTCAAAATGAATGGACATTTTTCAAACTACTAAACAACTTCTGATGTAATATTAACACGTTCAGTTCGATTACTATATCCACGTGTAATGAAGTTGCATTTGCAAGGATCGCCACCTTTCTCATACACCCTTTTCTTCTTCCTCCTGTTTTTCTTCATGCTCTGCTCCTTCTCGTTTTTCAATAGTTAACACTTTTTCATCTTTCGTCCATTACACGATGCGTGACCTAGAGGACATAAAATCATTATAACAACAACTATATTATTTTATCTGATACAGTCTTACCCTTTCAAGCGATGCATGTGCAATCGTGTGCGTATTTAAACGTGTATTATGAACTCACTATAAACAAGTATATCGATTAAAATCGGTAAGAAAAATGCATCATCCACGCACCTGCCATCTATAAATTACCGATCACATTGATACAACAATGTCATCGCCGTGTAAGGTAACATGCAGTTCACTCTCACACCCCATGAGCCCTGAGCACCACTGCCATATCCCTCGCAAGCATGACCACACATTTTTTGAGCACATGTGTAGTTACATCACCATCCTATCCATGAGCGATGACACGATCTCATCGTGAGATGTTGGTTGGTCATGTGGATCTTCATCCTACACTTTCCCTGGCTTATCTATCTATATCTATCTTTGTGTATGTCTACGAAATCACGTATGTATTCATCGAGGCACACATGATCTGATGATCATCATCCCCGACATCATTAATTGCGTATCATACAAGCGTATGTGTTGCTGCGAGGTTAATGATCAAATTTTATGATATAAAGGAAATCTTAGATTACAATACATTAATTCTTATCACGTAACACATGCACAACAAACATGTGTTGAAGTCTATCGAGCAACCATATACTGTCATGTGATCCATATACTGTTAGATAACATATCATGTCTATTCGAGGCATAATTTGATCAACGACCTATGCATAACATCAGATGTCTCATCTTGCATTCCATGTGACATATCTTGTCGATGAATTATCTTGAATGCGCATGTAAAAGTGATAAATTCGAAAAAAGATAAATCGACTAATGATAGTGCAAACACAACTATAAAAGTTGAAGAATGTATAATTTATCAACAATGTTATGAATATAGTACTCAATACATATAAATAGATATATCAGTCCCCGTTTGACTGTTTCCCACCCCTAAAAAAGGAAGAAATAGAGAAAAAGAACCCACCTCCATTAAGACAGAACAATGGTTAATACCAAAATTTGAATGCCGCGCTTTCAATGGCGATTGGCGCATAACCAACGTCCTGGACAACCCCGCTTCCTTCCTCACCCCTTTCCAGTTCGAGATCTCCTACGAGTGCCTCGTCCTCCTCAAGGATGGTAACCACTGCTTCTCCTCCATCTTCTTATCCGCTTTTTTGTTAGGGTTTGTCACGACGAGAATCAACAGAAAGATCTAACCTTCGAGACTGAAATTTCTCCAAGGATCCTCCTCATGGCATTATAAATGATACGCTACACGCTGTCTTTAATACCTGATGGGGTGTTGGGAATGCCCTATTATTCGATTGTCGCTGAAGTGAGTTTCGAGTGATGACCGGAGGTTTGGCTCGTCATTGCCAAAATATTGCTTCAAGACGTATGTTGCTGCTTCACCAGAAACTACCAAAAAAGCTAGAATACAAACACACACACACACACAAATATACCAGCATCAGGCAGCACGTGCTTTATAAATACTATTCATATTACCCTCTAACCACAGTTCTATAAGCTACCACCTAAACAAACGAAGCTGCTGAACTTTTTTGGATATTTAGTATTAATATAGTGGTCAATTCTATACTGCTCCGAATTAGATTACCTTGTCTTATCTCATTTGTAAAGAACGGAATATTTTGCTGGCAACCAATCTGACTGCAGCATCATAAATATGCATTGAACAGCTTTGTGATATTCCCATTAATGTCGCTGGTCATGTATAACATTTACTCATAATATGCTAGCTAATAACAATAATTACATAAACTAACAACCCAAATATTCTTAATATATGCCCACTACTTCCCTTTTAAACTGTCCACTGACGGATTATTTCTCCATCCTAATTAGGTATTCTATCAGTACCTATCACTAATTTCATTTTTTGGTCGGGGGACAGACCTCCCTCCATTATGTTGATAATTGGGCTGTTGTTTGCGAAGGAAATGTTGCAGGATGCCTATATATTGCTGGGGATGATGCATTGTTAATAAAGAATTTCGAAGGATTATTGTGATCTGAAGGATTTCCAAGGAGAGGGTTGTATCTCTCGAACTAAATCAATCACAACCTTACCTGCTGCTCTTTTGTGGCTTCTACTTTCCCGTGTTGCTGTTGACTTAAAACTGAAGTTACTGGATCAAGAGAAGTTAACTGTTTTTTTATTCTCCACACTTGCTTTTGGTTGAGGATTATAATTAAGAGGGACATGTTTCAATTTATAGGATAGCTCGGGAAAGTCTTGACACAACGTCAATATGATGGGAATGATTGAATTATGTGATGTTTTTTTTGAAAAAAATACCTTTATTGCTTCTAAAAAAAGAGATGGACATGCTTTGATTTATGGGACATTTGGTGCCCACTTTTACTGCTTCGTACCCTTTTTCTTTCATAAAAATATGGGACAACATGGGAGAGTCTTGACAACATCAATTCGATGTGAATGATCGAGCTATGTAATGTTTGTTTGAAAAATTTACCTTCATCACTGAATAAGTAATTTGTGAGATAAGCCTTGATGCGATGGTTGAAATGAGCTGAATTATCAAGCAGTTATTACTCTTATGAGGTAGGTGGTATTTTCATTTATCATTTGGAAGATATAAGTTGCGAGACGAGTTTTAATGCAACAATTGATATATGGATCATATCTTCATCTCACAATTGGAGGACTTCATGATCGACCCTTTTGGATGGGTAAATCGGGTTTAAACCTTGAGACTTACCTTTTTTAAAAATATGAGCTAAGTCGGCAACATTCTCAAAATGACCCCTCAGAATGCAAATATTCTTCCAGAAATCAGAAGACCCCCGACAAATACCTCCACTCCCCCGCTCTTCATGTTCACGACAGATGGTTCTCAAAAGCGAGCATACCAAATCCTCTATTGGACTCCAAATTCACATCACCACTTCAATAACATGGTGTTATTCATCTTACACAACCTCAGAACACCCAACCCACTCAACATCCACGACCTGGCAATAACATCCCAAGCAACCAACGCAACGCCCCTCCTAACGTGATCCGAAGACGCTCAGAAGCAGCTTCTCATAACACCTTCCAGACAGAGACAGTATTGAATTTTCTGAGGGAGCTTGAAAATCGACCAGTAAAACAATGGTGTCACGGACAGAACAATCTTTAGAAGCACGAGTCTTCCATCCTTAATAATATCCTTGCCTTCCACCTTACTACTTTATTTTACAACTTCTCAATCAGTGGAAGCCAATGTTAGACCTTCAACTTTACAAGGACCAACACAATGCCCGATATTTCACAGACTATGGAGTGCCAAGAATGCGAGCGCATTGGTGTGTTACGAACAAGTCCATGCCAATTGGTATAAAAGCGGATTTTGCCCCGTTAAACCTTAGGCCAGAGAAGTTGCCAAAAAGTCCAACAACACACCTGTTGTTGTAGCCTCCCTACCCTCCCCCCCCCCTTCTCGATAAAGAGAATGGTGTCATCTGCATATTGAAGTAAGGAAATCAAAATATCCCCTCTAGTGAAGACTTGGAAAAATCATCGCACGAGAAATGATAATTAACACATATATCGTAATCACACATAAAAGTGGAGCTAGAGCGTACCCTTGCCTCAAGTCGCGCTAAGGTTGAAAGAAACCACAACACGATTTTCCATTCACGACCATCGAGAATGAAGACGTGGTGAAGTATCTTTTCATCCAAGTTATTCATTGCTTTGGGAATCCTCTTTTTTATTATTACAAGTTACACAGAAAACGCCAATCAATGTTGTCAAACAATTTCTCGAACTCCACCTTCCAAAACCAGATGTCTTCCTTCCTCTCTAATCTGTCAAAATCTTTGTAGCCATAACTGAGGAATCCACCATATATCTCCTAGGAACAAAAGTCATTTGAAGTGGGATGATAATCTGTGAAGGGCCCTCTTTAATCTATTTACCATTAACTTTCTCACAATCAAATATACCCAATTAGAAAGAGCTATGGGTCTAGACTCCTCCATACTTACCATCGAATCTTCCTTGGGAAGCAGGAACAACAAAGCCATGTTCAGCCTTCAAACCCTGTATTTCTCATCCAAAATTCCCTAACTACCTCCAAGATGTCTACCTTCACCACATTCCAAAGAACCTTGTAAAATAACTCTGGGAAGCTATTAGGTCTTGGAGCACCATCCTCATTGAGGTCAGAAATTGCCTGCCAAATTTCCCGATCGGACACATCCTTCGTAAGGTTCTTTGCCTGTGATGGATAGATTCACCTTGCACCCCTCCCAGACCATTTCCATGGTACACAACTCATGCTCGCTTGAAGAAAGAAACCAGATAGAGCCCTTCCAAGCTGGTTTTCACCTCTTACCACATCATCACCCACCCTAAGGGCTCATTTGATTATCAGGTTACCCTGGGTTTACCCCCCTACATTCCTAGACTGGAATTCCATCACATAATCAATGTGACATCACATCACATTTCGCATTCCCACCCTCCTAACCATCCAAATAGCTACTATTCACATGAGGTTAAGTAACCCAACCCATTTTAAACGAACCCTTAACTTTAAGAAGAGGTTTCTCCTTCTACCGTTGGCCAACGCATGGAAGAAAGACGCACTCTCATCCCCCCGACGAATCTTTGTTTCCCCTTCTACCATTGGCCATCTATCTTTCCAATAAGTCACCATATTCCTATCCTCCTCCACAATTACCTCTTAGGTCGCTCTACATCGCACCTCCTCTAAGAAGAGAAACCCAGAGTCCTCCAGTTGTCCTAACATATCATCCTCTGACAGCACCATGCTCCTTTGAGCTTTCTTTTTGGATATGGGCCCGATAAATCAACATCTCCTCCTTTAACCACCTTAATTTGTAAGTCATGTGTTAAGTTGCAGTTCCATCAGAAGTATGATGATCATTTGTCAGTTAACCAATCACAAAAGCCTTGTTCTGATAGCTCAAACTTGAAGTATGTGGATATGTGTGCCTTCCTCCAAACTCCACAACAAAGGTATATGGTCCAATCATGATCTAAGCATACCATGAACATCAGTCAACTGAAATTTTTAAAGCATATTTGATGAGGCTAAAAACCTATCTATACATGATCTCGATGAAGTGATCCTCCACATGTATTTTCTGGCATCCATCACTTTAAGGTATAGTTCCCCAAACTATACCAAAAATCCTCTAACTCACGATCCCTTCAACCTCACATCTCCAGATCTATCCACTGCAAGCAATGTACAAGTGAAATCCCCTCATATCAATCATGGCACATCTAGGAAATGAAGTATGGTTCTTTGCAGTTCAAACCAAACCTACTCCCCCATCGGAGCCGGGTACCATACACAGATGAGGCTGCAAAATAGATCCCGTCTGATCTCCTTCTTAAAAGCACAGAGGTCATTGTAGTTTCCTCCAGGGAATCATTGCATTCAAAGGCTTCCTCGTTCTAACCTCTCCCAAAATGTCTCCATACCTCCCAACCACGTCAACCACTAGAACCTCAGACAATTTGTTACCCTCTATGCTTTGCCACCATACCTTATCACAACTCTCTAGTTTGGTTTCTTGGAGCAGAGAAATGTCGATCTTCCAATCATGGAAAAGGCTTGAAATCTCCCCCTATTCTCTAGTTTACGAAAACATTGGACATTCCACGAGAGTATGTTCACTTGGAAAGAGCCATTAGAGTACGCCCACAATTGCATCTATTTCCATCATCAACTTGGACACATGCCCTTGTTTCGAGCACGAGGTCATCGATGACCCCATCATGATCATTGCATCCCGACCACCACGAAGTTGTTGAGACTCCTCATCCGTTACCATGTACAATATATTTCTTCCTTTCTCATCAGAAGCAAGATCAGACAACAAGATAGTTTTCTTCTAAGACCATCAGACTTCCCTAAAGAGCTTCTACAACAAAGGAGCACACCGTCCTCGAGGATCCGGTTGCTTAAAACCTCAGGCTAACTGTTAATCACATAACCTAGCGGCTTTAAATACATATTATCATGACCCATCTGCTATTGAACCATCCATGCCTTCACATGGCACGACCACATCTTTCATCGTTCAACCCGAATATATTGGCTCCCGGTACCATGCGTTGTAAATAATTCATTTCGTGCGCACTTATCATAACAGGGCAACAATGCACCACCTATGTAGGGCAAAACTAATACGGGTTCCTTTCGACAAACCTACAGGTTGCATGCATGACCTGTAGTTCTACTCATAGTCATTCTTAGTGTAACACGCAATCCTTTTCATGATCCAACTCAAAAACACGTCAATTCTAATGATGTAATTCATCTGTTAAGCCTTAGATTAGTGTAACCATAAATACTGAATATAGACTTACAAATATACTAATTCATATATTTATATACCAAATTCACGCTCTTTTTAACTTCAAAACCCTAAATTTCCAAACCACTGCACCCATTTGATGCTTAGACCTTATTTTAGTTGAAATCACGAAGCATCTTTTTATACTTTCTCAAAAATAGCCAAACTAGGGTTCTTCGTGGTAAGGAGCATAAATACATAAATATCAACGATCTTATATGAAAACCCAACATCAAAAAGGAAGGATTTCGTTACCTAATCGAGCTCTCTCTCTTGTATGCAGTGCTTTATCGTGATTCGCTTTCGGAAAAGGATGATTTACAGCTCCTGAAATGATCGAATTTCATGTTTGTATCAAAAACACTAAAAATATGACAAGAACACGAAGAACGAACGAAGAACGCAAAGAACACATGAACACGAAGAACGTGAAGAACATATTTTCTCTTAAATTTTCGGTAGAACTTCCCCTTATATACGGTGATATTTCTAGGAAAATCTCACCAGAGTTTTCCCTTATACCGGGACATATTTCTAGAAAAAAATTGACAGAGTTTCCCCGTCTATCGGGACATATTTCTATCAAAAAAATTCGGCAAAGTTTCCCCTTACATCGGGACATATTTTAAAAGAAAAATAGAAAGAGTTTCCTCTATAAAATCACCGAGAGGAAAATAATAGCGAAACTGAAAGAATATACTCAAACAACAAGAGATGAAGAATTAGTATACATCATGCGTCTTAAGTGAGTGAATGTGTGACGAATCATAGGGTTCACTGACGTACATAGCAACCCGCACCTAAGTAGGGTATTACCCATATTTCTCTGTCAAAACAACTATAAATCAGAATTGAAAGAATAAAACCATAAGCGATGGAGAATCGGTAGACGCCACGCATCTTCGGTGAGTGAAAGTGTAGTGAATTACATGGTTCACTGACGTGCATAGCCGCATGCACCTAAGTAGGGTGTTACACAGATTTCTCCTCGAACCACAACAGAAAATGAATCGGAAAGAAAGATGAATCGAAAACAATGAAGAAAAGATGATGAATCGAAAGCCTGGCTTACGAAGCAAACTAAGAGAGGATCATACCTTCCACATCCTCGTTCTCCCGGCAGCTCTTCGCTAGCGCTCTTTTCCCGCCTCCCACTCCTTCTCCCGACCTCTCAGTCCTAACCCTTGAGGTGGTAGTTGTAGTGGAAATCGTAGAGAATGAATGGGTAGGGGGTATTTATAGGCTTCAGAAAACTGCTAACCATGGTTAGAAAATCATGGTTTAGACCTTAACCGCGGTTAGCAGACCATGGTTTTGTCCAAAACTTTTCCCAAACTTAGGGCTTAAGTTAGAACATTCCAGAAGTTTCTAGATTTTCTAATGATATTTAATTAGCGCTAATCATGATTAACTTTTACTCACGGTTTAATCTTCGCAGCTTATGCTCAACTTTTAATAATCACTGATTAATAATTGTTAATGGTTATTATTTATCCCCAATCTATCATTAGTTTATTTAACCGTGTTCAATTAGCCTTAATGACAGTCATTGCGGGTTAATGACATCTTAAACCTCTTTCCTTCTCTTTCTTCCAAAAATCATAACAATTCCAAACGAAGTCCGATTCATACGAAACAAATTCCATTGGTTTCCACTTGATGGGTCGGATTTCAAGATATAAGATCCGAGAGAGACCAAGTTCAAGGCCTTGCATCTAATTATTGTATATACATGTCTATGGTTCTATTTAATTTCTGTTTTAAATACATTATATATTATTTCATATTCAGAAATTCAATAAAAATGACAAAACAAACAAAAGAAGTATATTTATATACATAAAATTTCTCACCAAAATATAATATGTATATATATTATGTATTTTAGTTTTGATTCTATATGAAAGTTGTTAGTATAAAAAAAATACACAACTTTCATGAAGAACACTTTTTATCTTGACTTCATATGTTATTTTATTTCCATTTTACAGATTTTTTTCATGTATCTTTTCTCTTATTGGCCCACGTAGCTTCTCCTCTTCAGCCATGTAACCGACCCTTCTCCAACCCTCACCTCATATAAACCATCCGATCTTTTGATTAGTTGGTCCATGTTCATCCATCATCACCTCCATTGTGCCCGCTTGATTAAAACAATCAAGCAGTTTCCTTTCTCCCCAATGCGCTCTGATCAGGATCGTTGGATCTCATGATCTAACGACTCTCAGTCATCTTCAACCTCTAGTTGGTTATGACCCAAGCAACGCATCTCTTCCAAGCGGCAGTTCTCCCATTTTCCACAGTCACTCCATATGGCTTCACGCCATGATTGGGGTACCCTCTTGAAGCCCTTGCGATCCTTTTCTTGGCCAAGTTGTCACGACCCCAATTCTCGGGTCGTCGGATCCTCCCATAACCGGATATGGTTACTCAACAATAATTTATTCAACAATTACAACTAATATTTAGAAACAGACTGCAAATAAAGTATATTTAGAAGAAAGTATTTCAACACTTTTCCATTCACAAAATAATGTTCGGACGATACATTGTTCCACTATAATCATTTACATGTATGTCGGCTTGAAAGGAAAATACACAAAAAGATTACTAATTACCTTACAAAGTAAAGCTACTGTGGCTGGCTGGATGTCTACTAAGATCCTTGCGATGGCTCACCGACACCCGTTGGGTTTTCCATAAACCATATGATAACAATTAGCGAATGCTAAGTAACGAAGAAGAGAAAAGCAAGTAAATTGTGTAATTTTCAAAAAAGTTGTTATCACAAAAAGTTTCATTCCTTCTCATTAATTTAAGTCCTATTCATTTCTATTCCGCACCGAGGATTAGTCTAGGGGAACCCCACCATTCTTGAACTCTAAAGTTGTGGACAATTCGGGATTGGAGATTGCGTTGATATGATGAGCTTATTTGTCGCACGTCGCCTCAACCAATCCTCCAATACTACCCTGACAATTTCCTTTTATTTTATTAATCAAGGTCTCAAACCCTCATCCTGGAAAACAAAGGAGCACACCGTCCTCAACGACTCGGTTGTCTCAGGCTAACATTTAATCATATAACCTAGCAGCTTTGAATACATATTATCATGACCCATCTGTTATTGAATCACACATGCCTCCACATGGCACAACCACATCTTCCGTCATTCACCCAAAGATATTGGCTCTCGGTACCACGCGTTGCAAATCATTCATTTCATGTGCACTTATCACAACAGGGCAACTGTGTACCACCTAGGTAGGGAAACGCCAATACGGGTTCCTTCCGACATACCTACAGGTTGCATGCCCAACCTGTAGTTATACTCTCAATCATCCTTAACGTTACACATGATCCTTTTCAGGATCCAACTCAAACCACATCAATTCCCATGATGTAATTCTTTCTTTAAGTGTTCGATTTGCATAATCATCAACACTTAGTATAGACTCACATATATATTAGTCATATTCATATATACTTGTATTTATGCTTATTTTTAACTCCCAAATCCTAACTTTCCAAGCCACTGCATCAATTTGATGTTTAAACCTTATTTTTGTGGGAATCACAAAACAAATTTTCATACTTTCTCAAAAATAGCCAAAATCAAGGTTCTTCATAGCAAATAATATAAAATCAAAAATTTCAGCAATCTCATATGAAAACCCAACAACAAAAGGGAGGATTTCGTTACCTAATTGAGCTCTCTCGCACGTATACAATGCTTTATCGTGATTTTTTCAAAAAGAAAGATTTATAGCTCCTAAAGTGATCGAATTTCATTTTCGTATCAAAAACACCAAGAACGTGCCAATAATACAAGGAATAAACGAAGAACATGAAGAACACGAAGAACGTGAAGAACATATTTTTCACTTAAAACTTCGGCAAAACTTCTCCTTATATAGGGTGATATTTCTAGGAAAATTTCAACAGAGTTTTCCTCTGTATCGGAACATATTTCTATATAAATTTCGGCAGAGATTCCCCTTATATCGGGATATATTTCTAGAAAAAATTCGACAGAGTTTCCCCTTATATTGGGACATATTTCAAAAGAAAAATGGAAAGAGTTTCCTCTATAAAATCATCGAGAGGAAAACAATAACGAAAATGAAAGAATATACTCAAACAACAAGAGATGAAGAATCGGTAGATACCATGCATCTTAGGTGAGTGAATATGTAATGAATCATAGGGTTCACTGACTGCATAACCGCCCATACCTAAGTAGGGTATTACACAGATTTCTCCATCAACATAACTATAAAAGCAGAATTGAAAGAATATAAACATAAGCGATGGAGAATCGGTAGACACCACACATCTTAGGTGAGTGAATGTGTGACAAATCAGAAAGTTCACTGACGTGCATAGCCGCCCGTACCTAAGTAGGATGTTACATAGATTTCTCCTCGAACCACAATAGAAAATGATTTGGAAAGAAAGATGAATCAAGAACAAAGCTCGGAAGAAAAGAGAATAAATTGAAATCCTAGCTTACAAAGCAAATTGAGAGAGGATCATACATTTCTCCTCCTCATTCTCCCGGCAGCGCTTCGCTGGCGCTCTTTCCTCGCCTCCCACTCCTCCTCTCGACCTCTCAACCCTAGCCCTTGGGGTGGTGGTTGTAGTGGAAATCGTAGAGAATGAATGACTAGGGGGTATTTATAGGCTCCCGAAAATCCCTTAACCATGGTTTAGCCCTTAACCGTGGTTAGCGGCCTTTTGGCCAAAACTTATCTGAAACTTAGGGCTTCAGTTAGAATATTCCAGAGGATTCTAGATTTGCTAATGATGTTTAATTAACGCTAACAGTGATTAACTTGTACTAATCATGATCTAACTTTTGCGGCTTATGTTTATCTTTTGCTAACTATTGATTAGTGTTCACTAATAGTCATTAGTATTTTTGAATATGTCATTAGTTTATTTAATCATGTTTAATTAGTCTTAACAACAGTCATTATGGGTTAATGGCGTCTTAAACCTCTTTACTTCTCTTTCTTCTGAAAATCAAACAATTCCAAACGAAGTCTGATTCATACGAAACAAATTCCGTTGGTTTCCTCTTGACGAGCTAGATCTTATGATATAGGATCTGAGAGGGACCAAGTTCAAGGCTTTACACAACCCCTACATCGTAGTTGTCCAAGTAAGATGACAACTTCCTCATCAATTGAAACTGCTACTTCTAACCACATGTGCCCAACAAAACCAAGAGGTGGTTGTCAGTTGAAGGCATCTACCTTTATATGAGGAACCCTTCGAAGTACGCCTCCTTTCCGGCGACAATAAGAGAGTGACCATTTAATTAGCTGGACTCCATTCCCATGCATTAATTATCTCTAGTTGCATATCACTAGATGCCATATGAGGCCTCAAGTCCTTCTCCAACACACCGAGCTTGAAGATTCGAAGCCAACGAGATCGAGAATAACATTTTTGGATATCTGGAGCTTGAGTTGCAGGCCAATGGAGCTCAACCTGGTACATCTGAGCCTCGCTCCCTCCTCTGTCATCCTTCGCTAGCGTACCAGGGGGATGAAAGCATGTGCCACATGGCTTGAAACTTCTGTCCGACGGCGACGGTAATTTTTTTGCAACTAAACCCTCGCACTTCCCATAGTATGACTAAGTGGTCCGTAGGAGCAAACCAAGATTCAAAATCCCCCATATTTGCTTTTATAGTCCCTTGACCATGGCCAACTGTTTTAAGTTTAAAACCTGAACTTTTCTTGCATTTCGGTTTTTAATTTTATCGTTTTAAACATTTTTTAGTGATTCCAATTTCAGGAGGCATGTGTTAAATAATATCATTTATAACAATTATTGTATTATAATATTTTAGTAGAATTTTGTGTGAACAAAATGACTTGTTTTGATCCAAAATATATGCATGGCTAATTTTACTAGAATTATGGCTTGAAAAAATGGCGATAGTATTTCTTCGCTTAATGAACAATAACATGTTTCAAATCCGCCAAATATTTTTTGTGGCTCCAATTAAAAATCTAACTAAGTTTTGATTGTTCAATTCATCGTAAATCACTATTATAGTACCGTTCAAATTATTTTGAGTCACGTATTCCAATATATATATTTATATTTAGTATTACTTCAAATTTTGATTTGTAATATTATTATTTGATGTTTTTTTTAAAAATAAAAAAATACAACTCATGCGTTATTTTATTTATTACGAATAAGACTTTCAAAAAAATCGTAAAAACCCATGGTTTGTAACTCTACTACGTGAGTATTAAATCTCCAAAAAAATTTGAAAAATTCCAAGTAAGTTGCTAAAAAACCTACAAAAATGAAAACTTAGATAATTTATCTATTTTTTTAAAACCAAAATCTCAAAAACCAAATTCCCTTTTTGTTCTCTTGGTCCTTATCTACAAATACCCATATGTATTTTGAGTTTGAGCTCCTAGTCTACAAATTTACTCTAACTTATTTTTTGTACTATTGTTTTGTTTGTTTATAGTTTTATAAGTAAATATTTTCACTTTAATTTGCACCCTTGGTTTGTATTTGGAAGAATAGTGGAAGGGCAATGCGATGAAATTTGGAAGAATACAACAGAACACATGCTATTGAAAATGTAGGGTCATACGTGTATTTACATGAACAGGGAGGTGGGTAAGTGTAAAAATTCGTAAAAGAAAATATAAAAATGAAAAGTAAAAAGAAAAGGAAAATGAAACACAATAAGTGACATAAAATCCATAGAGGATAAAAATCACTAAAAATCTATCTCAATGACCTTGATTCACACATATACACCTATGGTCTCTGCCACTAATCTAACATAACATGTAGATTATTCTATTAAAGTCAGCCTACTTGGGTCAAACATTGAAGCTTGTCCAAGTAATATCCACAACCACACAATGCATACATACACGTCTAGCATGATCTGGTTTTAAACATGGAAGTCATCAAAACTACACCAATCGTAAGAGCCTATTCATATTACCGAGAAAAACCATGTATCACCGACTACAATTTATAACAAATGTCGATCCGTTATTTATCTTCTATTACAAATGCACAAATTCAATCCTAACATTAATTTAAAAACTTCTCACATGTGCATAAAACTCAATTACATGTATATATATATGCATGTATGTATAGATGCATGTTGCATCGAGCTCATACATTTATTAAATAAGCACATGTTACATTCATGTTCACTTCGTTAAGCTATCGACCTAAAGTTTGATGTTCATACTCAGTCAACTCGAAAAAATGAATGGACATTTTTCAAACTATTACTAAAGTAACTAAACAACACCTGTATTAAAATGTTCATTTCATTTAGTATCTCTACGTGTAATGAATGATGATGTTGCATTTGCGATGATGTTGCATTTGCGAGGATATTCACCCCCCCATTCACACACCTTCTTCTTCTTCCTCCTCCTCCTCGTCCACTCCTTCTCGTTATTTTTCATCTGTTAGCACTTTTTCGTCTGTCATCCATTGCATGATGCGTGATCTAGAGGATATATAATCACTATAACAACACCAACTATATTATTTTATTTGATACAACCTTACCCTTTCAAGAAATGTATGTGTAATTTTGTCCTTATTTGAACATGTATTATGAAATTCACTATAAGACAATGTATATCAATTAAAACTGGCAAGAAAAATGCATCATCAACACACCTATCATCTATAAGCTATTGCTCATGTTGTTTCATAAGTATCAACAACGATGTCATCGTCGTGTAAGGCAACATGCAGTTTACTCTAACCCCATAAGACCCTGAGCACTGTTGCCACATCCCTCGCAAGCCTGACCACACGTGTTTCGAGCACAAGTGCAGTTACATGACCAGCATGTTCATGATCGATACCATGATCTCACCGTGAAATGTTTCTTCGTCATGTGAATCGTCACCCTCTCCTTTCATGGGTTTATCTATCTACTTCTCCATCCATCCCTGTGTATGTCTACGAAAGCATGTATGTATGTGTTTATCGAGGCACATATGATCATCAACCTCAACATCATTACATGTTTATTACAATAATATCATACATGCCATCTTTACCATAGTTGTGTATGTGTTGTTGCGAGTTTATTTATTAGATCCTATGATGTAAAGGAAATCTTGAATTTCAATACATTAATTCTTATCACATCACACATGCACAACAGTCAAGCAACCCATATGTTGTCATGTGATCCATATATTGTTAGACAACATACAATGTCTGTTTGAGGCATAATTCGATCAACAACCTATGCATACCATTGGATGTCTCATCTTGATCCACGTGACATGTCTTGCTAATGAAATATCTTGAACACGATACATGTAAAAGCGATAAACTTGAGAAAGATAAAATGAATGAATAATAGTGCAAACACAACTACGAAAGTCCGAGAATGTGTAATTTATCGACAATGTTATGAATATAGTCTTCAATGTCTCTCTCTCTCTCTATATATATATATATAGAGAGAGAGAGAGAGAGAGGGCTTATCCAGTGAGACCTGTGCCCATTTGATTTGGGTGAGCACCAAACATGGGCGCGTCACGTGTATTTCCATTTGAATGTTTGCCTATTTCGAAGGAGCACAGTTTTGGAAGGATATTAATATGTTTGAGCATTTTTATATTTCCAATTATACCGAGTCCTTAAAAAAAGGAAAACTGTTTTGGAAAGATAAATTCAAATTATTTATTTCGTACCGAAGAAATAGTCATTGTATATTTGATTAGTAATTTATATATTGTACTCAAGTAATTATGTGTTACGAGATCAGTAATACTGAATCATTTCTCAGTATTTTATAGCTGTAATATTACATTGTACAGAGATCAGTAATTGATTCATGTTACTAAGGTAATACATATTCAGTTCTCAAGTAATTATTGTTGTGAGATCAGTAATTAAGTAGGTAAACTATTAATGTCCATACAATGATTACTGACTACAAATGTCCATTTTACTGAACTCATTTTGATTGTTACTAATTTTATATTTACTAAATGCTTTGAGTGTTACTGACGTACCTCTTATTTACTTGTATAATCTTTTTAGTTACTTATGATGCATATGAAAATTACTGATCATTTATTATGATTATACTAATTTCATAACAACTACTTACTTGTCCAGTGTATATATATATTACTGAATTTTGAACCATATAATAAAATGAATGTAAATTACTGATCGTTGTTTAGGTATTACTAGTCTCGCAATAAGCATTTACTGCACTACTGTATATATATTACTGATTCCATTTGTTTGTTTGTTGTTACTTAACTTTATATCATTTTGACCGAATCTGATTTGAAGACAACATTCTGAATATAATTGATTCAGTAAGAATGATAGGAGAACAAGTAACACTTAACCAAATGCATGTAACATAGGCAATTGGCATCAGTAACTTGGTATAAATGAAAATACATGTATGCAAATAACATTCACGTTTGTCTCAGCAACTTTCACGTTTATCTCAGTAAAAATATATATATATGTCTCATGATTCAAATCCAATTGCAGGTCATTCATCGTTGTTTCTTCTGATATGATGCTCTCACGATCCAATGTTTCATTTTTTATTTTTTTATCCACGAATGATATTGCGAGTTGTAAAACATCAGAAGTATT
Source organism: Ottelia alismoides (assembly GCA_037367405.1). NCBI lineage: Eukaryota > Viridiplantae > Streptophyta > Magnoliopsida > Alismatales > Hydrocharitaceae > Ottelia > Ottelia alismoides. The sequence continues at coordinate 311,335 of JAZKJV010002103.1, read as the reverse complement.
CCAGCATCTGACATACCTGAAATAAAAATGAACTAGTAAACCAGTAGTTGGAAGTTGTAAGAACTAAAGAGGGAGCAATAACAATTATGTAGGCAATAGTAAAATTAAAATATCATCTCAGTAAATAATGTAATGATATTAGTAACTCAGTATATTTTCAAAGTAATGCATGAAAAGTAACAATTGTGTTAACGATAGTAACATAAAATATCTTATAAGTAAATTAAGTAAATACGTTAGTAATTCAGTATAAAAGATTTAGTAAGAATGACAAACTGACAAGTAATACATAGTATTTTCTTAAGATACATAAGTAACTAGTGAATAAAAATGATCCGGTAAGAATAATATATAGAAAAGTAATTCATGCCATATTGTCAGTAACTTTGACAAATGCATTAAGTAACTTTTTTATAATTTGACTCGGTAACATAATGTGATATAAGTAATTTTAAGGATTCAAAAGTAATATAAATTGAACATGATCCTTCTGAAGTAGTGTTTTCATGATACAAATCCAATTGCAAGTCATCCATCGTTGATCCTTCTCATATGATATTCTGACGATCCAAATCCAATCAAGAATCATTGTTTACCATTGCTTCTAAGATATCATGATTCAAATACAATCATAAATAATCCATTACGTAAAAAACTGAAATCGAAAACTAAAAAAACGATCAGATTCTACCAATAACGTGAAATAAACATTTAATCTTCAAAAATGAAACCTTACATTGGACAAATCGATCGTCTCAGTTTACAAGATCAATCTCCTCACGTGCAAATCGCCAGATCAATCCCTTGTCGTTGCAATATAATATGTTTCTATAAGCGCATGTTATTTTTATACTTCCTTATAATTTCCAATTTAGTTTTCTTCCCATTATGGCTACGGTTCCTACTATTTGGGGATTGAAAAAATCTTCTTAAAAAAGGCAATACACGTGTAATACAATGATGGTTGGATTAAGATCAAATGGCTAAAAAGAGGGGCTCACCGAAACTCAAATGGGCACATGGCTCATTGGATAAATTCCCTATATATATAGGGGGTTGATGGGGCTGCCCCCTGGGGGCAGCCAACATGGCTGCCCCGCCCTATTTTGGGGCAAATTTTTTTTATTTTTTTTGAAAAATATCATCATGTATATTCATCCCTATATCCCTCCTACATGCCATTCGAACTTCGCCAGAAACAGAAACTCCTATGGCCTCCATCCAGACAGAGTCGATTTAAAAAATCCCGCGACCGTTAAAAAATGACGTCTGGATGGAGGCCGTAGGAGTCTCTGTTTCTGACTAAATTCGAACGACATATAGAAGGGATATAGGGATGAATATACATGGTGATATTTTTCCAAAACAAATTAAAAAAATGCGAAAAATGGGGTGGGGGCAGCCATGTTGGCTACCCCTAGGGGCAGCCCCATTTTTCCCTATATATATATATATATCAACACTCGTTTCCCACCCTCAGGAAAAGGAAGAAATAGAGAAATAGAACACACCTCCGTTAAGAAAAGACAATGGCTAATACCAGATTTTGAATCACGCACTCTCAACCGCAAATAAGGGTGTAAACGAGCCAAACTTGAGCGAACCAACCCAGGATCGGTTCGGTTCGTTTAGCATACTTTCAAGCTCGGGTTCGATTCGACTCAATAAAATGAAAACTGTAATCAGGTTCGGTTTGACTCATTAAAGGTTTATTTAAGAATAAATGTTGTGCAGACATTTCTGTTCAAAGGGAAAAGAGCCACAGATGCGGGAGAGGTTTTTGTGTGATTTCGGGAATAGGGAATAGGGACTTAGAGAGTGGATGACCGAATGGACTTGGGAAAATAAGTGAATAGCCCTTATTGTAATATAGAATGTATTTTTCCTTATATATACATTATGTATGTATATATTGTTATGTATGTATGTGTATAATCGAACTTTTAACGAACCAAACTTGAGCGAACCTATGTTTTTGAGATTCAGTTCGTTTATTCTATCGAGCCAAAACTCATGTTCAGGTTCGGTTCGTTTATTTTCGAATCAAATCTGATTTGAACTTTTAACGAGCCGAATTTGAGCAAATGTCGAACTTGAGATTTTTCTGACAGCCCTAATCGCGAGTCACAAGTCAGCTCACTCAAGTCCTCCCCAGTTAATTACATTGCCTTTCCAAGTCAAAGGAAAGTGCCTCCTTCCGAAATCGATTTGCAACCCCCTTCGTACAATGTTGTGAGCGATTGGGCACGATGGGCTTAGGTTTCTGATTCTAGGGTTCCCGCCCAGTCACAGTCGCAACTCCGCCACCCTGTGATCATGAGCGCCGTCAGCATAACCAATGACGTAGTCCTGGACAACCATGCCTCCTTCCACACCCCCTTCCAGTTCAAGATATCATACGAGTGCCTCGTCCCCCTCAAGGATGGTAACCACTGCTTCTTCTCCATCTTCTTATCATTTTTTGTTAGGGTTTGTCACGACGAGAATCAACAGAAAGATCTAACCTTCGAGGCTGAAATTTCTCCAAGGATCCTCCTCGGCATTATAAATGTTATGCTGCATGCTACATTTTTTACTGTGATGGGATGTTGGGAACGCCCTTATTATTAAATTGTTGCTGAAGCGATGTCGAGTAATGACCAGAGGTTTGGTCGATCAATGCCACAATATTGCTGCACTACGTACGTTGCTGGTTCACGGGAACTACCAAAAAAAATTAGAATATAAACAAACACACACACATCAATATACCAACATAAGGCGCCACGTGCTTTACAAATACAATTCATATAAACCACTCTAACCACAATTCTATAAGATACCACCTAAACAAACGAAGCTGCTGATTTTTTGGATATTTAGTATTAATATAGTAGTCAATTCTATACTTCTTCGAATTAGATTACCTCGTCTTATCTCATTTATAAAGAGCAGAATATTTTCCTAGCAACCAATCTGACCGCACCATCATAAATATGCATTGAACAACTTTGTGATATCCCCACTAATGTTGCAGGTCATGTATAGCAGTTACTCATAAGATGCTAGCTAATAACAGTAACTAACAACCCATACATTCTTAATATATGTCCAGTACTTCCCTTTTTAAATGTCCACTTTCTTGGATAATTTCTATAATGCAACATGAGAAACTTTACGAATATTTTGTTTATTTCATCTAATTATGTTACGTGTCTTTTTTATATTCAGATCTGAATGTTCATTTGATTATGTAAAAAGCTCATATAAAGCCTTATTATCATTTTCTTGTTTTGTCCCTCAATGGAAAAAGATATGAATGAGAAATTACTTTCATCCCATCACTTCACTTCCCTCGCTCTCTCTCGTTTCATCCCCCCCCCCCCCATTCCCCTCCCTTTCGTTTTTACCTAAACCCTAAACCTTCCCCACGCCTCCTATTTCTTTCCCCCCCATCTTCTACCCCGCCACCTTTTCACCTCTTCTTCTCGCCGCCGACGCCAGCTCCTCTTCCCCCCCTTTTCGCACCAGCAACCTCTTTCCCCCACCCCCCATCTCGCATACCTGCCATGTATCGCCACACCTCTCAGGGTAACCGCTAGCCAATCTCTTATTTTTTTCCTGTTTCCCTGTGATCGTGGACTGTTATATGTGTCGGGTTGGTGCCGAAATAGCTTCGATTGCCAGCAAATTTAGCATAAAATTCTTCAATTCTATTATCTGCTTCGGTAACTGCTGATAGGGAATAAACAGGGCTCGTATTTTTCTGTTCGTGGCCGATTCCTAGCACACGTTTTTGAACTGTTACTATTTGTTTAATCTCCACATCATTGGAATTCCACCAATTGCATTTTTTATTTAGTCCTACTTTGCAGCGCCTTTAATTTTATCCAATTCAGTCATTTACTTAACTTAATCCCAATCATTGCATTACAGTTTACTGGAATTAAGATTTAATAAGAATCACAGTCCTAGATCGTTTGATATTGCAACTTGGAGTCATTGTTTTCTTGCATGTAGTTGCATCAATTTGGTATCAGATCTATCGTTTCATTTTTGTTTTGTTGCATATCATTTAAACAAAAAACAAAAAAAGAAGAAGAGAACAACAAAATGTAAAAGCTAGGTCCCATGGCTGAAAAACCAGATACCTCTAAGATCGGCAACACCACACAAACAGAACTCTCATTAGAATCCTTGTCCGTGCAAATGAAACAAATGTTTGAACGCTTCACCGGACAAATTGCCACAATGAATAGTCGTATGTTTGAGAAAGATCATAATGATGAAACGACAACCAAGGGTCGACATAAGAGTCGGAGACGACACTCATGGAGTAATACATCCCAATACTCTAGTTCTTCTACCTCCGATGGACATGTTAGCGACTATAACTCACAGGAAAGTGAAGAAGAGTTAAGAGATCAATCTTCTTTCATTTCAAAGAACCAAGAACCACACACCTCAGGTTACACGTCACAACCTCGTAGTGGCTATCAACTCCCACCCCGACATGGTCCTAGGCACAATGACGGCTGGGATCGAGGCATTCGCCTTGATGTTCCGGAATTTGATGGAGGACGAGATCCTAATGTTTTTTTTGGATTGGCTCCAAACAGTCGAACACTTCTTCGTATGGAAGACTATGCCTAGCGAACGAAAAGTACAATTTGTCACGATCAAACTTAAAGGACACACTATGTTGTGGTGGAATTGTTTGCAACTTGAATGCAAACGGAAGGGAAAGGGTAAGTCCATAATTGGAGCAAAATGAAAGCCAAATTGAAAAAAAAAGTTTGTGCCTGAAGATTACAAGCGATATCTATATGCATGATTGCAATCTTGGAACAAGGTACTATGAGTGTAAAAGAGCACACCAAAGGATTCCAGTCTCTCATGCATCACAACTGATTGCAGGAGACTCCAGTCCAAGAAGTTATCTGCTACATGGAAGGACTTCGTCAAGCTATCCAAGATGAACTTTACCTCCACAACTGTCCAAACGTCGACGTTGCCTATAAGCAAGCCTAGCTGGCTGAAGCTAAGCTTGCCAAGGCCCAGACAAGGAGAATGTCTTTTTCAGTGAACCTTGTTCCACGAACTAGTACCCCTATGACGACCTCCAAACCAATAGTTCCCTCCATCGATTGTTGCAGGTAAACCCCAAACTAAAACCTAAACTATTGCCATCGCACGCCCATCTATTGGAAACCCTGGACCGGGCGTCATGGGAATTCGACCTATTGTGGGACCTGGTACTTATTTTCAGTGTTATAAAAAGGGACATCGAGCGACTGAGTGCCCAAACCCTAGGGCTATTGCTGCCCATTTATGCTCCATTGAGGACCTTGAAGATCCTGCTCCAGATCATTTGGAAGCATCTGAAGAGGATCAAGCTGCATTAGTTGTCGTTACTTCTGGAGCTGATGAATATGAACTTCTTGGAGTGGATGGAGATACATTCGGACCGTTTCTGGTGATTGAGCATGATGGCTTTATCGCTCCTGATAGCGCACCTACGAGCATCTTACTCGCCCCTGCTGTCGATGACGCTGATAGTTGGCTACGAAGTGGCATATTTCGAACCACATGTACCTTAGGAGGAAGTCGTGCTCGTTGATTATTGACAGAGGGAGCATTGAGAACTTTGTGTCTCAAGAAATGATCTACAAGATGGAATTGCCAACTCAACCACTCGAGAAACCGTACAGTGTAGCATGGTTTCGAGATGTCACTTAACTTCCGATCCACCTTCAGTGCCTCGTTAGATTCTCGATTGGTTCATCTTATAAGAACGAGGTCTGGTGCCATGTAGCTCCTATGGATGTCTGTCATGTGCTAGTTTGGAGACCCTGGCAGTTTGATCGGGACACTGAACACAAGGGAAATTGAACACCTACTCATTTCTTGTAAACAAGGTACGCTACGCGTGACCCTCAGGCCGCAACGCGATGCCTTAAGCCTTCGGCAGGTGGCTTCTCTTCGATCTGCGGACACACCATATGGTAAAAGTACTCCACCGTCAAAGCCCTCAACTTCCACCCCTGTATTGTTAATGGAAGCCCATACATTCCAACGGGAAGTTCAGGAGAGCTCCATTATTTACGCGTTGGTGGGACGCGAAGTGAACAAACAGGAGACGACCTTGTCTGAAGTACCATCTGAGGTAAAACCAATCATTCAAGAGTTTGCAGACATTTTGCCCGAAGAGTTACCTCAAGGACTACCCCCATTACGTGACATTCAACACCACATTGACCTAGTTCCTGGAGCGAGCTTACCACATTTGCCACATTATTGGATGAGCCCAAGTGAACATGAAGAGATGAGCAAGCAGATCACTGACCTTCTGCGACGTGTGTATGTTCGAGAGAGTATGAGTCCTATGGCTGTTCCTGCCCTACTTATCCCCAAAAATGATGGCACATGGAGGATGTGTATGGATAGTCGTGCTATCAACAAGATAACAATCACTTATCGCTTTTCGATTCCACGTCTTGATGATATGCTTGATATGCTATTTGGTGCTAAGTTATTTTCTAAGATGGATCTTCATAGCAGGTACCATTAGAATCGCATCCGGCCTAGAGACGAGTGGAAGACAACTTTCAAGACCAAAGATGATCTTTATGAATGGACAGTAATGCCCTTCGGCCTGTCTAATGCCCCCAACACTTTTATGCGAACCTTGAATCATGTATTGCGGACCTTCATTGACAAATTTGTGGTTGTGTACATTGATGACATATTGATTTACAACTTGACCAAAGACAACCACTTAGTCCATTTACGGCAAGTTTTGGAAATCTTGAGAACCCAAAAATTGTTTGTCCACCTTAAGAAATGCTCATTCATGTCTGACACGATCCTCTTCTTGGGATACATTGTCATTGCTGACGGACTCAAAGTTGACCCGCCAAGTTTCAAGCCATTCGCAGCGGGCCAGTGTCCGGAACCCTCATCGAGATTCATAGCTTTCTGGGGTTGGCTTCTTTCTATCAACGTTTCATACAAAACTTTAGTACTTGTGCAACTCCTTTAATAGATTTACACGCGTAAAGGTGCATCACCGTTGACTCATGAAGCAGAAACAAGCTTTCATAAGCTAAAACATCAGTTGACCAATGCCCCTGACTTGGCACTCCCTGACTTTTCCAAGGTTTTTGTAGTTGACTGTGATGTCTCACATGTCGGGATTGGTACCATCCTGAGTCAGGAAGGACGACCCGTGACATTTTTCAGTGCGAAGATGAACAAGGCTCGGTCACGATACTCCACATATGATGTTGAATTCTACGCTGTGGTTCAAGCTCTCAAGCATTGGAGGCACTATCTATTCAACGAGAATTTGTCCTTAACTCTTATCATGAAGACTTAAGATATCTGAACTCTCAAAAAAATCCTTAACAAGCGTCATGCAAAGTGGGTTAGTTTCCTCCAATAATACACTTTCCACCTTAAGTACAAGGCTGGGACCCTGAATTGCATGGCCGATGCATTAAACAGATGAACACATGTCTTAGCCACACTGACTGTAAGCACAATGGGATTTAATGCTCTCAAGGGTATTTACCCCATTGATCCTGACTTCAGACTTATTTATGCAGAGCGTGTTGATACTGGACAGGATTCGACAACCACTTATGTCCTTCATGAGGGATTCCTATTCAAGGCACGCCGACTGTGTATTCCTATCACTTCCCTTCGAGAGAATCATTTCAGAACTGCATAACGGCGGGTTAGCTGGACACTTTGGAAGGGATAAGATTGTTGCTCTCCTTCAAGAGCGATTTTATTGCCCGCAATTATGGAAAGATGTCACAAAATTTGTATTTAAATTCCAAAAATGGCAGAGATTCAAAGGCCGTAGACAAAACATTGGGCTGTACATACCCCTACCAATCCCTCTGAGACCATGGGAAGACATCACTATGGATTTTGTGTTGTGCTTACCCCTCACGATACAGAAAGTTGACTCTATTTTTGTGGTTGTGGATAAATTTTCTAAAATGACACATTTCATTGCATGAAAAAAAACTTCAGATGCATCTCATGTTGCTGATTTGTTTTTTCGTGATGTTGTTCGATCCTCATTCTTCTACTTCGGATTGTGATACTCGATTTTGAGTCATTTTTGGCGGACGCTTTGGTCTCGTCTCGGTATTTGTTTGCAATACAACACCGCTTATCACCCACAAACAGATGGGCAAACTGAAGTAGATAATAAGGGAATTTATTACGATGTCTTGCAGGGAACTCTCCGTCCAAATGGGATCTAATTCTTCCCCAAACCGAATTCGCGTATAATAGTTCCACTAATAGATCCACCGATAAATCACCATTTGAGAGTGTGTATGGCTTTCCAGTTCCCCAATTTCTAGATCTTACCCTTACGATCATGCATGGGAGGACTAGTGTAGCTGCTGAGGACTTGGTCGAACACCTAATTCATATCCATACCGAAATCCGAGCCAAACTTCAAGCTATGACCCATAAACACCAAGCCCAAGCCAACCTACATCGTAGAGTGAGTGAGTTCAGAGTTGGAGATTTATTGACGGTTTATCTAAAAAAAGAGAGGTTCCCTTTGAGTGTCCATCAAAAATTAAGTGTCTGAAAGATCGGTCCATTTCGAATCCTCAAGAGAATTGGGCAGAATGCATACCTACTTGATCTACTGTCGGATGTCCAGACGTTGCCAGTTTTTAATGGTTCAAATCTCTTCTTATATCATAGAGATGAACTGATAGATGCAACCACATCAGTAGGTTCCATTGATGATATGCACCAACCCCCAGCTACGACAGATGTCGATCAAATAGAAGATATTGCTGATGTGCGAGATATGACGACTAGACGTGACCTCTTCCGACGTTATCTAGTCAAGTGGAAGAGACGATCTTTGACAAATTGCACATGGATCAACGAGGATGAGCTTCGACAGCTCCGCCCTAATGTACTCTAGAATTATCGCGGCGCCATCTCGATAGAGCAAGATTCTTCTCAGCAGGGGGAATTGATGTAGCATGAGAAACTTTAGGATATTTTTTTTATTTCGTCTAATTATGTTACGTGTCTTTTTTTCTAATTAGGTCTGAATTTTCATTTGATTGTGTAAAAAGGCTCATTATATAAGGCCTTATTATCCTTTTTTTGTTTTGTTCTATTTAAAGTAACTAGTTGTATGATTGGTGGGATTTAGCCTATATAAAGGCCCCTACCCTATGGAAGAAGGTATGAATGAGAAATTACTTTTATCACATCACTTATTCTCACTTCCCTCCCTCCCTCTCTCTTGTTTTTTTCCCAATTCCTCTCCCTTTCGTTTTTTCACCCAAACCCTAAACTTCCCTACGTCGCCGCCTTCTATTTTCTTTCCCCCTATCTTCTACCTTGCCGCCTTCTCACCTCTTCTTCTTGTCGCCGACGCCAACTCCTCTTTTCACCCTTTTCGCACCAGCAACCTCTTTCCCCCACCCCCATCTCGCATACCTACCCTGTATCACCACACCTATATTGAGATCTTACGATGCATGCCAAGAAAATTGAGATCTTATGTTTTTTAAAGAAAATTGAGATCTTACGTTTTTAAAGAAATTAAGATCAATACAAAAACTTAATTAATTTATTAATATTGAGATGTTGACTTTTCTTTTGAATCTTTAAATTTTCTTTGTTCTTTCTATTTTGGTTCCCTAACCGCAACCCTGCGCCCAACTCTCACAGCATCTCGGCAGCAAAAGAGTTAAGGGAAAAAAGGAAGATGGCTATTGTTATCCACAACAAGTATGCCAGGAGGGAGTGGGGGTATACCTGATGGCATCAGTAGCATGGGGAGGGTAGTCAGGGTCAATGACATCATTAGAAAGGAAGGCGACACGTGGAGCAGAGGTTGGGCCAGTGATGCAGCGTGGAACAAAATGGAAATATAGGGCCGCATATTTATTTAATTTTATTTACGTTTATTTGAGTTGTCGTAATTTAATTAAATAAACGGGATCGCCTGTGATCTCGATTAGTTAGAGATTTGAATTTCAAATTAGTCGGTTAGTTGGTTAGTGTCAATTTAGGATAGTTAGTTTGAATTTGAATTTGAGTCTATTTTTGTAACCTCATCCCTCCTATATAAAGGAATGATAGGCTATGGTGTGAGACAGTTCAGTATTTATAAAATTTGAAATTTTATCTCTCTCCTCTCCCTTCTTCTTCTCCCTTGTCGTGGTCTTCACGCCTTCTCTTCTCCATCCCCTCGTGTTCTCGACGAGTTTCTCCTCTCAACCCCTCAATTTCTTCTCAACCGAAATTCCACCGTTAAAAATATTATTTTTTCGTCGTGCAAATTTCATATTTGCATCATTTGGTATCAGAGCATGGCTTACAGATAGTCCTCACGATCTGTCGATCCATACAAAAGTTCACGCAATCATCACGCAACGAAGGGCCATCGTTCATCGGAACGGAAACGACGATCCAACGAAGCTTACGACAAGGAGATGATGGACGAACTGCGTGATCTCCAGTCCAAATGTCAAGAATTCCAGTCCAAATGGCGAGATATGGTGGCTAATTTCAAGGCTATGTGCGCCGCCCTATCAAAGTCTTCGAACGAAGAAGCCGCTGTCCAGACCCACGATGAAGAAAATCACGAAAATCTCGCCATCAATGAGGATTCGATCGCTGTCCAGGTCGCTCCAGAAGGGAAAAATGACAATCTGCTTGCTGTCCAGCACACCCCAGATCAGATTCCGCTCTCGGAATCAACTCCGCTATGCCCTCCGATCTCCTTCGCACCACCGGAATCATCCCAGGTACCCTCTACTTCAACCTCGCCACTCCCGATAGCCCATGCTATGTTCTCCCAGCCCTTGCACCCTCTTCCAGCACTTGTACCCCCTCCTGCCGCACCTGCAACCCCAGCCACATACCCACCATCGCCGTTCCCCATGCTCTCTCCCGCGCCCTCAGAGAAGTCCCCAGCCACAGAGCCCCCTCCCGTCACCCCTGAGACCCTTGCACACCCACCAATCCCGCCTTCCCTCTCGCGCACCCACCTTCGCGCCTCCGCCTGCCCCCCTGCCGCCGCTCTTGGTCGCTTCGCCAGATCTCGATCACCTCTGCGACCACTCGCCCCGTCTTCTGCCTCAGTCAAGGCTCGCCACTGCAAGCCCCCGCCGAGAGTGTGCAAGCTCCACTGCCCATTAACAGTACTCGAGCCTGGAGATCCATCCCGCCAACTGCCATCCTCCTTCTCCGCTGGAGGAGAGCACGTTCTTTGCTGACCAACACTTCAGCCTGCCCGCGCGTACTTGCGCTGCCCTGTAAGGAACTGTTCAATTGCTTGGATCCTCCACCGTCATTGCCGCTCCACCACCGGAGTCCTCCCGCATCGACGCCTCCGTTGAAGCAGATGCCTGGACCACCGCCCTCGAGATCGCACGTACCGCCTGCCCGCTCGTCGCCTAGCCGCTGCCGTCCGCGTAGCTTGCGCGAGAAGAAAGGGAGAACCCTAACAAGAGGCCTGATATCTAAGGGGTTCGAATCCCATGAAATGTGGGATTGGGAGTTAATTTGGGAAAATTGCAAGAAAATTCCCCCATGCAAAAGTTTTTATTCAAAGGGGAAATTCAAGAACTCCTCTTACAAGATTTGTTTAATTGAAGGGGTATGAAAATTGCAACTCGCCCCCCAGTTGCAGATATATTTAAAAGGGAGTGTTGAAAGAAGGAAATTTGGGAGGCTTCCTTATCCTATTAGGACTAGGACCATGTGTTTCACCTATTTAAAGGCCCTATGACTTCATTCAATAGATACATCTCCTCCTCTACTCTCCTTGTGCTATTGCTTTGCTATGGACTCTCAACGGGCCGAGTTGATCGTCATGAGGATGCCCCATCAGTTCTTCGAGCACCACGTCAACGGGATGAAATCTGGATGAACGTCCGCCTATGCGCCACACCTGCTCTTCCACCACGAAGCCCATGTCACCAACGCTCGCGCTGCGCATGTATGGATCCTGCCATTCGCTCCCCACCAATTCTTCCATGGGATGACCGAGAACGCGGATTCGAAATTCTCAACATCCAAGCCTGCAGATCCAACAATTTGTCGGGAGACGAATTTTTAAAAGCGGAGGAGAGTTGATGCAGCGTGGAACAAAACAGAAATATAGGGCTGCATATTTATTTAATTTTATCTGTTAATTTTATTTACATTTATTTGAGTTGTCGTAATCTTAATTAAATAAACGGGATCGCGTGTGATCTCGATTAGTTAGAGATTTGAATTTCAAATTAGTCGGTTAGTCTGTTAGAATCAATTGAGGATAGTTAGTTTGAATTTGAATTTGAGTCTATTTTTGTAACCTCATCCCTCCTATATAAAGGGATGATAGGCTATGGTGTGAGACAGTTCAATATTTATAAAATTTGAGATTTTATCTCTCTCCTCTCCCTTCTCCTTCTCCCTTGTACCGAAATTCCACCGTCAAAAAATATTATTTTTTCGTCGTGCAAATTTCATATTTGCATCATTCAGTGACGGGATGGGACTCGGAGTGCAGTCGGGCTGTCTGTGGATGGGAGGGAGGAGCGTGGTGCTGCTAGCAGGGCTATGACCATGGAGACCGCGGAAGCCTTGGAGATGAAGTCCAGGGTGTAGATGGATGGAGAACAGGGAGCCTGAGCGGTGGAATCTTGGAGGTGGTATTGTTTGTGGGAAATGGAGAAGAGAAAATATCATCTGTACTAGGGTTTTGTTAGCTTTGTTAGTTTAGATTATAATTTTTAGGTTTTTTAATTATAGTTGGGCCATGGCTCATGGGCCCTTCCACAAGTCCGTTATCTGGGCCGGGCTATCGGGATGTCCAGTTTGGGCCAATGTTGGCCCGATCCTGGGCCCATTTTTAATTGGGCCTAATTTGCGGTCCAGGCCCGACCCAATGTCATGTCGGGTTTAGGTTTGGGCCGGACTCGTGGGTCGGGTCGGATTGGCGTGATCAATTACGCATACCTATCTGCGCCCATCACCAAGGTATTAGCCACGGTTACCTAATGATCAAAACCTAACGAAGTATTGTCGGGGTATTTAAATCGCCAATGATTTTCCCATATTGATATAGCAAACAAACCCACATCCGTGTTTTGTTGCAATGATTACTCAAACAATGGTGGAAATATACCAAAGCTCCATAGTCGATGTTCGATGTTGCCACTCCTGAAACATGTCCCATTAGATAGACCAACTTGAAGATCGGTAATGCAGTTTAAAATATTTATTTTTATTGCAATGTAATTGTAATTTTAATTTTTGTAAAGTAACCAAAAGTCACAACCTTTGAATGTGCCTTTTGGATTTGAATGTGTCTTTTAGGGGAAAGGTTGCATCTTTTAATGTATTAAATCCCTATGTAAAATAACAAATTCAAAAAGGAATGTGAAATGAAGAAAAAGTTGAGTAACCATTGTCTCTATCCTACTTTCTCCTTTGAATTTCTTTCTCCTCTCAAATCCTCCAATCCACTCTTATCCTCCTTTCGCCTTCTCCCTCACGTAGCTTGGAGTACCCCTCCTTATCCCCGTACCCCAATTTCCTCTTTCTCACTACTCATCAATTCTTCCTTAATTTTAACATGTATAAATTGGTATCAGAGCATGGAGCACGTCATTCCCTACGATTCGATGATCCTATTGAGCATTGGAGAACGATGTTCAACTTAAGTCGTCTTGGCCAAGGCTCACGGTCCCGATAGAAGAAATTCAAGAATCATATTATATCAAGCATCGAAGTGCAGCTGTGGTCGGATTCATGGCTAGAAGAAGACCCACTCAATCATGATGAAGATTTGCACCATAAAACGCCAATACAACACAGATTCGGTGAACACATATTCATTCAAGATGATGATTTCTCTGTTACAATTCCCGTACAAGAAGACAAGGAAGAAACATGACCAATCTTCGTCAAAGGTCTTATGAATGAAGAGTATAAAGTGCTAGATCTATTCTACACGGGTTACAAAGGAGAGAGAAAAAATAATTATTTTTGTAGAAAAATAGAATGCGGAAGCGGAATCGGAAATAAAGATAGAACAATAAGAACAAAGATTTTAACGTGGAACCCTACTCTGTGAGGAGTGGGATGAAACCACGGGAGAAGCCCCCTGAATTGGGCATTTCTTCTATTGATCTCGCCTCCGCGCCCCCTCCCCTCCCGATCTCGCCTCCAGCCCAGTGGGTCTCTCGGCGCAAGGCGGCGACTCCCATCCTTCCGAGGAGGCGCGCGGTGCGCGATGCCCCCATTAGGGGCACTAGGCGGCGCTCACCACTCCTCCGCGCCCCTCCAGCTTCCTATCAGCAGAATCCTGCAACGGCATCTACCCCTGGCCGCAGACGTAGAAACGAAAGACCCCATCGGGGGGTCGTGGCTTTGGAATGAAGGGGTTCCAAAGGGAACCCTATGCCCAAGTGGGCCCAGCAATGTAAAGGCCCAAATAGGCCGTTGATGAAAAAAAAGGGGGAGTGTGCGCGGAGGTTCGTCGCCGACTCGCAGGAGGTACGGAGACCCGCAGGACTCGCAGGAGGTGCGGGAGCCCGCTAGGAGAAGAAGGAGCGCTGCTGCTGCGCCGCCTGGTAGTTCTGCACCGCTCTGGGATCGAGGATTTGCAGGAGGCCTCGCGTCGTCGATGGAGATCCTGCCAGGGCACGATGGGGCGGAGCGCTCTGCCTTTCGCGATATCGATCTGGAGTCGAGCAACGAAAGGCCTTGGAGCGGAGCATCGGGCTCCACCCAGAACTTTGGAGATGGCGATCGGAGCGGAGCATCGGCCTCCGCCTGGAGACTGATATCGCCTGGGGTTGTCTGGATAGAGGGTTTCGTCATTGGCGTCGAAGGAGCATCCTGGATAGAGGATTTCTCGCCATGTGCGGCTGGAGGATGAAGGCCCCTGTTGCATGGATGATGCAGGGGCTTTGTGGTCGGTGCCTCTTTGCAAAAACTCAGGAATCCAGAACCAAGCTTATGAGATGATCACAGAAATTTCTATGGTTTCAAGAAACCCGATAATCAAACTTGAACATGATCTTCAAAAATCTTTATGAACAAACAATGAATCGAATCTCGGAAAAAAATATGAACATAAAAACTCCGAGAATCGAACCCGCTCTGATACCATGTAGAAAAATAGAATGCGGAAGCGGAATCGGAAATAAAGATAGAACAATAAGAACAAAGATTTTAACGTGGAACCCTACTCTGTGAGGAGCGGGATGAAACCACGGGAGAAGCCCCTGAATTGGGCATTTCTTCTATTGAAGTTCTCAATGAGTACACGGGGTGTGGGGCTCCTTATATAGCCCCATGGACAGACCCAATAGTGACCGCTCCCCCATATGGTACTAAACACATGGGTGGGCTCTTTTCTTTTCCAACAATTTTTACCCCGCCATGCAAATCACATCACCCAATGTTGACCTAACTTTTGCAAGCATCGTCATCGACTCCATTTGGTTCTCCACAATGTGCAGATCTGTAAGCACGAGCTTCATCGTAGCCACCAGACGTGTTGCTCGCGTAGGATCTACATGTATTTGCGGTTTTTGGCATCCATCACTTCAAGGTGTAGTTCCCCAAAATCTACCAAAAATCCTCTAACTCATGATCCCTTCAACCTGACATCGTCAAGTCTATCCACTGCAACCAATGTACAAGTGAAATCCCCTCATATCAATCATGGCACATCTAAGAAATGAAGTCTTGCTCTTTGCAGTTCCAACCAAACCTACTCCCCCCCCATAAGAGCCGGGTACCATACACAGATGAGGCTGCAAAATAGAACCCGTATGATTTCCTTCTTAGAAGTACAAAGATCATTCTAGTTTCCTCCAGGGAATCATTGCATTTAAAGGCTTCCTCGTTCTAGCCTCACACGAACTGCCTCTGTACCTCCCAACCGCGTCAACCACTAGAACGTCATACAATTTGTTACCCTCTATGCTTTGCCACCGTACGTTGTCGCAACTCTCTAGTTTGGTTTCTTGGAGCAGAGCAATGCAGATCTTCCAATAAAGACTCGAAATCACCCCCACTTCCCTAGTTTACCAAAACCTTGGACATTCCACGAGAGTATGTTTACTTGGAAAGAGCCATTAGAGTACGCCCACAATTGCAGCTATTTCCATCGTCAACTTGGACACATGCCCTTGTTTCGAGCACGGGAGCATCGGCGACACCATCGTGATTGTTGCATCCCCACCACCACGAAGTTGTTGAGTCTCCTCATCCATCACCATTTACAATTTATTTCTTCCTTTCTCACCAGAAGCAAGATCAGACAACAAGAGAGTTTTCTTTTGAGACCACCAGACTTCCTCGAAGAGCTTCTACAACAACGACTCATGAGCCTTCCAACCCTATGACTCGAACCTTGCTTCCAATGAGGTATTGATATAGGCCTTTCTAATCGGACCACACAACTAAACACAAAAGGCATTTCAGAAGATAAGTGGCTCACCCAAGCATGAGCCCAAGCCCACGAGTCCACGACCTGAGCTAGCCCATATTAATGGCCCCATGGAGAACGGATCGAGCTTGGAGGATCCGCATAGTCACATCCACACACAACACTCGTGGTCACCTTACCACAACCAGCGCCCACCTCGGGGATGTGGGTTGCCCTCGTCGCCGAAGAAGAAAAACCCCTCCATAAACCTTAGATATGATCAGGAGGCGATTCTTCAACTTGGATCGCCGCAACAAGGACGAGGGATCCGAATTCCTCCTCCGAGGACTCCGGGGATTCCGATTCCGATGCCCCCATCGTTGAAGAAGAAGAATATGATGAAGCAACGTCCGAAGAGAGGAGGGACGAAGATGACGATGCGGTGGCGAGGAAGCGATCTCCTCCCGCAAGTTCGTTTCTCTTCAAAAATTCCTTTTTTCCCATTTTTTGGCTGCAGTTGCTGTTGATGTTTTAATTTTCAACTTCCCGTCGCATTGCTAATCATGATTTCTACGGACTTCTTTTTCCTCTATCTTTTTGAAAGCATTATCGCATTCCTATGTACTATTGGTGCCAACATGTTTTCATTGAAGAATCGCCTCTTGTTTATATCTAAGGTTTATGGATGGATTTTTCTTCGTCAGCGGCGAGGGCAACCCACGTCCCTGAGGTGGGCGTTGGCTGCGGCGAGGTGACCACGGGTGTTGTGCGTGGATGTGACGAGCGGCCATTTAGGTCAAGTGAGGCGGGAGGGAGTTGACCTAAACGGTCGCACGTCACATCCTTAAACGTCACATTCCCTATACAACCGCTCGTCACTTCCCTAAACAGCTGCTCATCACATCCCTAAACGTCACATTCCCTCCCGCTTCACTTGACCTAAATGGTCGCTCGTCACATCCTCACATAACACCCGTGGTCACCTCCCCGCAGCCTGTGTCCACCTCAGGGACGTGGGTTGCTCTCGCCGTCGGCGAAGAAAAACCCCTCCATAAACCTTAGATATGATCAAGAGGCGATTCTTCAACTTGGATCACCGCAACAAGGACGAGGGTTTCGATTCCTCCTCCGACGACTCGGAGGATTCTGATTCCTATGCCCTTATCGTCAAAGAAGAAGAATATGATGAAGCAGCATCCGAAGAGAGGAGGGACGAAGACGACGATGTGGTGGCGAGGAAGCGATATCCTCCCGCAAGTTTGTTTCTCTTCAAAAATTCCTTTATTCCCGTTTTTTAGCTGTCGTTGTTGATGTTTCAATTTTCAACTTCCCGTCGCACTGCTAATCGTGATTTCTACGGACTTCTTTTTCCTCCATCTTTTTGAAAGCATTATCCCATTCTTATGTACTATTGGTGCTGACATGTTTTCATGAAGGTTCTGGATATGAAAGTGAAGATAGCTCGGGGAAGGAGATTAAATGCTATTCTTCAGGTAATCGATCTCTTTCTTTGCCATGCATTTTGATGGCGATGCACATTTTTTCTCCATGGAAAATGATATCGTTGCTCTTTGGTTTCACCACTTAGCTTGATTTTAATTTTTAGTTTAAACAGAAAAAAAACCTGGTTGTGACCGGTTATTATATGGTTTTATATTACTCAAAAGCATAGTAATGAGCTATCTATTTTATCTGCTGAAAAGTTTAGCAGGATATTTTTTCCCTACAAGTAGCATTATGAGCAATTTTGTAATAGCGTCTTGCACCACGGTCTAAGTGCCATCCCATATAGGCATAATGTGTAATACAAGTTTATATCTCTCAGAGCGTTATAAAGATATTAATGGAATTTTGGTGAACGTTTCCATTGTTGTATATGAAACACGAGGACGATAAGACCAAGTGAGGGCAGCGAAGCAAGGGAGGAGTTTTAGTGAACGATTCCATTGGTGTACCAAAAATGCGAGGATGGAGAAAACAACTGAGTTTGATGAGCCTGATTTTGGTTGAAGGCTGATACGTGTATTTTGGGGAAACATGGATGCCAAGATGTCCCCTCTCGCTTGCGAGCTGCCAACCCCTAAAAAAAGTTGTATGATTGGGAAATGGAGGATTCCACTTTCGATATGGGGGTGATGGTTACTCCGCCAAGGACTACGAAGCTGATCGTAGGTGTTTCAGGTGCGGTAAAGCAGGCCATCAATGCCAGGATTGCAGAACTATCGTGGTTTGGCGGAAGAAGATGATAGGGGATGCCCATCTGACTGGGCATACTTCCATTACCTTAGATAAGGAGGTGCAAAGGGATCCTTGACACGACATTTTGGTGGTAGACACAAATTCACAATCGATGAGGGAAGGAGTAAGCTTTTAGGATATAGTTTGAGCAAGTCTTGGGTATGAATTTATTGGGACATCATTAAGTTAGATGGGCAGCAAATGTTGGTGCGTGGAGTTAGCTTATGTCACGCAAGCTTGCTACTTGGTAGTGTTGGGAATAAAATAAGATTTGTATGGCATCGCCGTAAGTTGCAGGATAGGGTGATGCTTCAACCTTCCTCTGCCAGAGTAGTGTTTGTGGGTCTACCCATGCAGCTGTGGACTAGTGTGCACATCTTTGCAGTGATGAAAGAGGTCGAGAAAGTTGATTTCAGAGGGAGACAAAAGTGAGTGCCTTGGGATGTGGACCCTTGGCCTCTATTTATATATAATAGGGCTTGGGCTCTTCCGAGGACACTCTTTGATCACACTCCTGTTCTTTGTTTTTTTGGGGAGGAACGCTTGGCTCGGTTCTCCTTTTGTTTTGAGAAGAAGTGGCTGTTGGAGGAGGGCTCCCGGGGACCTGGTGATTGATAATTGGCGGGATTTGGTGGTGACAGGTTGGGCGGTGCCGCGATTTGCGGCCAAACTTGAATCCCTAAGGCGGTTGCTGTTGACTTTTGGGAAGGATGTCGCCAGGTGGCGGCGGGTTGTCAAGACATTGGCAGAGGCTAGGATAAGTAGGTTAGATGGGTTGGATGATGATCGGGGACTGACTCCGGAGGAGGTGGAGGAGAGGGCAACGTGGTTAGAGGCTGTGTTTCGGGAGGACAGGAAAGAAGAGGTTCATTGGCGACAGAGATCGAGGCAGAAGTGATTAAGAGAAGGAGACACGGACAACGTTTCTTTCATTCTGTGGTGTCCGGAAGGAGGAGAAGGAGTTTCTTGCATGAGGTGGAGGTGGGGGGCCAAAGGGTATCGGGCGAGAGGAACATCGGAGTCGCCTTGCGGGAACACTTTGTGAGGGCTTCGAGGAGAGTGACAGAGGAGAATGGTTGGGGCTGGACGGGCCGGGGGGCGAGGTCTTTGAGTGGAACCCAGGCTGATTCGTTAGTGGTCGAATTTACGGAGGAGGAGGTGCGCAGGGCGGTTTGGGATCTGAATGCGGACGGGGGAGGGGGCGTTGGCCTACCGCTTTCCTAGGCTGATGGCTTTAGCCGTTGACAAGGGGGTGCGAGTGGCGGAGGTGGCCGACTCTGGTTCGTGGGCGCCGAGGTTTTTTGCGGTTCTCTCGGATTAGAGGTTGGATGATTTTTTGCGGTTACTATCGGAGATTCTTCCTGTCGGGGAGATGTCGGGCGACCCACATCATTTTGAGTGGGTAGATGTTAAGTTCTCGGTAAATATTGCATATCGGAAGTTGAGTGGTGGTATGGTGGAGCACGACGAAGATCTATGTGCTGACTTGAAGTTGATTTGGGCAGCTAAGATTCCTACTCGGGTTAAGGTCTTTCTTTGGTGTCTAAGGAGAGACCGTCTATGTGACAAAGTGAGAAGAGGTAGATTGCTGGGTGTGACGGATTTGAAGTGTGACGGATGCGAGGACGATGTGGAGGATGCGGACCACATTTTCTTTGGATGCAGGTCTTCGACCAATGTGTGAGATTCTTTGGGGCTTCCGTGGATTCGAACATCCGATGCGGAACATTTTTGGAGATCTATTCAGACAATTGGACTTGGGTCATCCGGTGATGTCTCCAAGCTCTTTGCCACACTTTGGGCTATTTGGCTTGGCAGGAATGATACCACTTTCAAGGGGCAACGGTTTTACTTTGAAAATGTACTTGCGCACTGTAATGCTTTGTACAATTTTTGGATATCCAACTGATGTACCTTCTCGTTAATTAATGAATACTTTGGTGTGGTGACTCCCGCCTTCGGAGGGCTCCCATGTTTTCTTATAAAAAACGATGTGGTACTAAACAACTACCAAACATGGACAATCAAACAGGGTAAAAATAAACCATCTATTCTAACACTCCCCCTCAAGCTGGAGCATGGATGTTGCTCATGCTCAGCTTGTTGCAACATCGTTCAAACTGTGCTCGGGCAAGAGAATTTGTGCAGATATCTGCAGTTTGATCTTCTGAAGAAACAATAGTTGTAAACCATATGTCCTTCTGAATCAGATCTCTGGTAAAATGGCAATCCACTTCGACATGCTTCGTTCTTTCGTGAAACATAGGATT
Organism: Ottelia alismoides; assembly: GCA_037367405.1. Lineage (NCBI taxonomy): Eukaryota > Viridiplantae > Streptophyta > Magnoliopsida > Alismatales > Hydrocharitaceae > Ottelia > Ottelia alismoides. Next base: position 290,413 of record JAZKJV010002103.1, on the reverse strand, counting down.
ATTCGCAATATGCATGGCAACTCGGTTATGACATCTCAACTCCATTATGTCTGTCCATGTCATTTAAGACTGATTTGACCCATACCAATTCAGCTGCAACATGTGCTATTGCTCTATATTCACTCTGCACTAGAGCGAGCCACGACATTTTGCTTTTTGCTTCTCCATGTGATGAGACTGCCCCACAGATAAGTGCAGAAACCAGTAGTGGATTTTCTCTCTATTAAGCAACTAGCATAATCTGCATCAGAATAAGCCACCAGGTGAAGATCCGACTGCTTGGAATTCATAAGCCTTTTTCCTGGAGATGATTTGATGTACCGTAGTATCATCATGGCTGCATGCATCTACATGAGACTGAGTTGGCTTATCCATGAACTGACTTAATTTCTCAACAACAAATGAGATATCAGGACGTGTGATGGTCGAGTAAAACAACTTACCAATCAACCTCTTGTATCGTGTGACATCAATATTTTGCCCTTCTTCATGTAGGTGCCCTTTTGGATCCATGGGGATGTTTGTTGGTTTGCATTCAAGCATCCCTGTTTCCTGCAGTAGATCAAGTGCATATTTTCTTTGGGACATGACAAGTCCCTTCCTGCTCCTGGCAAATTTTATCCCAGAAAATATCTCAACATTCTTAGATCTTTCATAACAAATTTATCTGCTAGCATCTCCCAAATACTGAGTTGGCAAGTTATAATCAACAAGAATAATACGAGCAACATCAAGAATATGACGGTGTTTGCCTTCAGCAACACCGTTCTATAAGGGCTGATAGTTTGGTGGATAGTTCCTCTGGACTTTCGAAAAGTTTGCATCCTTTGAGAAAGAAACTCACATGCATTATCAGATCGAAAAACTTTTATGATGGCATCAAACCGAGTTTTTACTTCATTAAATAAATTGACCACAATATCATAGACTTCAGATTTTGCCCGCATAAGAAAAATCCAAGAAACACGAGAATAATCATCAACAATAACCAGATAATAACGATTCCCAGACCCGTCAGGGTTTTGGCTAGGCCCCCAGACATCAACATGGACTAACTCAAACAAACTAGTATACTGCACGGTATTGGACATAGAATAACTGCTCCTGTGGTGTTTCCCAAGCTGGCAAGCCTGACAATGAGCAGAAGTATTGGAGGACAAATGTGGAAGAATACGTCGCAATTGTGGAAAAGATGGTTGGCTTAGGCGACGATGCCAGACTACCGAAAAGGTGGTGGAGGAAAACCAGATGATTGGATGTTGCATGAAATGATACACCATTCCTTCTTCACGGTCATCACCAATCGTCCTTCCAGTTAGAACATCCTGAAAGACAAAGGACGTCGCATTAAAAATAGCTCTACAGTTCAGATCCTTGTACAGTTGACTAACATATAAAAGACTCAGGGGGAATTCTGGCACATGCAAAACATCTTGAAGCATAATGTTGGAAGTAAGAGCAACTTCTCCTTTTCCTTGGGCAGTAAAAGAACAACCGTCGGCAACCTGTACTCTCCTTATGTTATCATGAGATAGTCGATCCACCTGAATCTACAAGCCAAGTTTCTTCATATGTGACAACACATGTGAACTCATACACAAAGGATTAACTGCATAAAAGGCGGTATCACTTGTATCAGAAGAAGTGATCGTTGGCCCTGGCATGGTGTTCACCCTCTGCACAAGATCAACATACTCCTCTTTGCTAACAGTAACAATTTCTTCATCAGTATTGCTGTCTTTGCCATCGTATGGTGTCCATGTTTGACCCAACAATCAACCTCAAGATGACCCATTCTACCACAATAGCTAACCTGAGTCCTGCCTCTTCCTCTCCCTCTATCACTCATGTTGCGTCCATGACCTCGCGTTGCATAACCTCCACGACCATGGTACCCACGATTCTAAGACACCAGGGCGGACATATGTCCCCGTTAGTAAGATGATAGAGCTTGGCATAGGCTTCCTCTAACATTGGAAGAGTTGGTGCAGTAATCATTTGATCCCTTGCAGATACAAACGAGGGATTCAGGCCTGCCAGAAATACCATTGCAACCATTCTCTTTCTTTCTTCCATTGTTGTTGGACCATGGCGCATCAAAATGTTGTGACTTTTGATTATTTTACAATAATTGAACTTACAATTATGTTGCAACCCAAATATTTTGAACTACATCAATTCTCCTATTTGAAAAACTCAATCTCGTGATGAGTTAATCTTCGGGTCCAACGTTGGAGAGTTTCATCTGAAATAGTTGGTCTAATCTTCCGATGGGAGTTCAACATTACGTTTATAATTATTATCACCGGCAGGCGTGACTGTAAATCTTATATTTCTTCACTTAAACAAACCGTTCTCTTCACTTTTTCACCAAGTTTAACCTTTATATAAATAACTTTGGGGTGGTGGACTTCTTTGCAATTCTTCTAGGAGATAGTTGTCTCCCTTTTCTTGGAGGATAAAAAACCAATTCTAGAGATCACCTTCTTTCTTAATGGGACCCTTGCTAGGGTTCTCTCTCTCCCAATCCATCGGGGCGACGGAAGTTACGGTGGATCCTACGCGTGCAACATGTCTGGCGGCTGCGATGACGCTCGTGCTTACAGTTCTGCACGTTGTGGAGATCCCAATGGAGTCCACGACGATGGTTGCAAAAGTTAGGTCAACATTGGGTGATGTGGTTTGCAGGGTGGGGTTGGAAAGTGAATTATTTTTTATCTCTCCTTTGTAACCCTTGTAGAATAGATCTAGCACTTTATACTCTTCATTCGTAAGACCTTTGTTGAAGATTGGTCATGTTTATTCCTTGTCTTCTTGCACAGGAATTGTAATGGAGAAATCATCATCTTGAATGAATATGTGTTCACCGAATCTGTGTTGCATTGACGTTTTATGGTGCAAATCTTCATCATGATTGAGTGTGTCTTCTTCGAGCCATGAATTCGATCATAGCTGCACTTTGATGCTTGATATAATATGAGTCTTGAATTTCTTCTGTCGGGACCATGAGCCTTGGCCAAGACGACTTAAGTTGAACATCGGTCTCCAATGCTCGACAGTATCGTCGAATCGTAGGAATGATTCGTGCTCCATGCTCTGTTACCAATTGATGCATGTTAAATTAGGGAGGAATTGATAAGTGGTGAGAAAGAGGAAATTGGGGTAAGGGGATAATGAGGGGCACTCCAAGCTACGTGAGGGAGAGGACGAATGGAGGATAGGAGTGGATGTGGAGGATGAGAGGAGAAAGAAATTCAAAGGGGAAAGTAGGATAAAGACAATGGTTACTCAACTTTTTCTTCGTTTCACATTCCTTTTTGAGTAGGTTTTTTATAGGGATTTAACTCATTAAAAGATGCAACCTTTCCCCTAAAAGACACATTCAAATCCAAAAGACACATTCAAAGCTTGTGACTTTTGATTATTTTACAAAAATTAAAATTACAATTAAGTTGCAATAAAAATAAATAATTTGACCTGCATTATCGATCTTCAAGTTGGTCTATCTAATGGGTCATGTTTCAGGAGTGGCGACATCGAACATCGACTATGGAGCTGAGGTAGATTTCCACCATTGTTTGAGTAACCATTGCAACAAAACATGGCTGTGGGTTTGTTTGCTATATCAATATGGGAAGATCATTGGAGATTTAAATACTCCGACAGTAGTCCGTTAGGTTTTGATCACTAGATAACCGTGGCTAATACCTTGTTGATGGGCGCAGATAGGGATGCACATTCGACCATGCCAATCCAACTCGACCCACGAGTTCGGCCCAAACCTGAACTCGACATGGCAGTTGGCTGGGCTTGAACCGCAAATTAGGCCCAATTAGAAATGGGCCCGGGATCGGGCCAACATTGGCCCAATCCGGTCAACCCAATAGCCCGACCCAGTTAATGGAACTATGTAAGGGCCCACGAGGCATGGCCCAACTATATTTAAAAACCTAAAAATTATAATCTAAACTAACAAAGCTAACAAAACCCTAATACAAATGATCTTTTCTCTTCTCCTTTTCTCACAAACAATACGGCCTCCAAGATTCCACCGCTCAGGCTCCCTGTTCTCCATCCATCTACACCCTTGACTTCACCACGAAGGCTTCCGCGGTCTCCATGATCACAGCCCTGCCAGCAGCACCACACTCCTCCCTCCCATCCGCAGACAGCCCGACTGCACTCCGAGTGCCATCCCATCACCGCTGGCCCATCATCTGCTCCACATGTCGCCTTCCTTTCTAATGACGTCATTGCCTTGACCATCCTCCCCATGCTACTGATGCCACCAGGTATACCCCCACTCCCTCCTGGTGTACTTGCTGTGGATAACAATAGCCATCTTCCTTTTTTCTCTTAACTCTTTTGTTGCCGGGATGCTGTCAGAGCTGGGCTCGGGGTTGCGACTAGAGAATCAAAATAGAAAGAACAAAGAAATATTAAAGATTCAAAATAAAAGTCAACATCTCAATATTAATAAATTAATTAAGTTTTTGTACTGATCTTAATTTCTTTAAAAAAACGTAAGATCTCAATTTTCCTGGTATTCATTGTAGGTTTATTAATGAATGATGATGATAATGTTGGGACCAACAAAGAAATCCTGAAAACCCCCGTTAGAGAAAACATTGAAGGGATTAGAAAGAAGCAACCAAAAGATACCGCTAAAGTTGAGGATTCCGTTGCAGCTGAATTGGACAAGTATGTCTTGGCAATCAAGTCTGTGTTTAAATGTAGAATCTGCCCCAGGATCGTATGTCTAAATGAAGATACCTTGACTGTTCATCTTAAATCAAAGGTACACGCTCTTGAATTGATCTTATCGCTTCTTTTTCAATATATAGAAAGTATGCTTAATGCAGTATCTTGCCTGTGCATATCATGCTTACATGCCGGCCCCTTTCTTCGGTATAATTACCAAAGTAAACATGCGATTGCTTGCATTAGCATGCTTAACCTTGTAATTACAAAAAAATATAACCTTTCCCTCCAAAATCTGAACATAAGACAAATGGAGCGCTTAAAACATAAAAGGATAGAAAATTGACACTGTTAAAAAATGTACACATTAAAATATCTTTGAACACAAAGTTTGGTGTAGCAAGAGATAAAAAATGAAGAAGTTTCAACTGCTGTTGTGGTTTACATGTTCATCTCACATGATTTTTTATGGAAGTCCAACCGCTGATCGCTTGAGATTAGAGATCGTCCTAATTTTATTACACCACATAGAAACTTCACTACAACAGAGTTTTCAAATCACCCTCCCAAGACCTCTAATAATAACCGATTTGGTGCTGAGGAATTCTACGGTACTCCGTGCAGCTACCACATTTCCAGCAATCGATCTTGCCCCCTACATATCACCACATTTGTATGCATCCAGAGATCATCATGAAAGGCCTGCGGCTCTATTGCCATCTCTTCTCTCTCATAAAAGCACTGGAGAGAGTCATAGGAGGAATTTGCCGATAATTCTCCATATTTTCTTCTCAAAGGGGACTTTGGAAGAAAAGTTGTTTGATATGATCATATAGCCCATTGGTGCGTAGGCAACAGATGGTGTCATAATGATGGACCTAATGCTTCCTATGAACTTTAGTAATCGACCACTTCTGAAGTGCCACACTGGGATCATCTTGAGCAGAGCTTTCACCTTCCAAATGCATCTAAGATCACCAAGTACATGGCTTCCGCATGTGGTCTTCTTCCCTCCAATAAAGATAAATAATGTGGGTACTCCTCAAATCTTGCATCAGCGAAGTTAGAAACAAAGGAATGGATCCATCCTCCATTAACACTACTGGATGAGGATTGGCGATCGATGATCCACGGAAGCAAGGTCCACAGCAAGCCCCAGCAAGCATGGGAATATACATTTGTCAATCCGAGAAAGATATGTTGCACCAAAGAAATGACAGCAAAATACATCAAGTAAATGACAGAGTAACATCTTATGCAAATAAGCTCTTTCTAAAAATGACCCACCAGTAAAGCTCTTAAGCCTTTCTGATGTTATTTGGGGTCAGAAAAATATCTCTGTTCCCCCAATCAAGTATGTATATATCGAGTCACAGTTTCTTAATTCTTTTGTACATGCAGTTAAGATGATATTTAATCATTTCCCTTGAATACTTACAGTCCCTGAGCTTCCGGTGATATTCTCCATTTATCTTTGCAATACAGATACGACGACTAAAATATCTACATTTGGCAAAATTTTGTTACTAGAAAAGAGTGATATAACGAACAAAATTTTATGTCCTACAGATTCTTCCAAAAATTATTGACAAGATACGTCTATATACAATTCCAACAGACTGAAATTTTGTTACAAGAGCATTCAACTCGAGATTCAACCAAGAAAAGCCTACAAAATTTTAAAAAGGCACTCAAATTATTAGTCCGCCGACTTAAAGATGCATATGAGAAGCTCGGAAATCATGGGAGATTTAAGGAAAAATCTTTATTAATTCTTTCTGCCTTTTACCGCTTTCATGAAAGATAAGCTCTAAGGTAGTCCAAAGCCAGCTGCTGAACCCATAGACATTTTGAATTTCTTTCCATTTCACTTTTCTCCATAGAATACAACCACGCTGTTGCAGATGGTTCTCTATTGATAAGCTTTTTTTGCTAATGAAACAGGAAACTTGCAGGCAGATCGTATTTTCTTTTGATTACAAGCAAGCACCCCATCTCATTTTGTGAATCATTTTAAACCTGTTATTGTTGGATAAACAGAGACATGCTCGTTCTAAAAAAATGCTGGAAGAAGGAAGACTGAAGCTAATGCTCAATAGTGATGGCGAGATCGAGGAGGATGTAGAAACCCATGCTGAGAGACATGCTCGGACCATAGCCATTGCCCAGGTTTAGTGCGAATATCGATCCTTGTGGTTGCACTTTTGTTAGATTTGGTATTGCAGAACTGCACATAATATGGCAAATCTTAAGAGACCATCCTCATGCTTGAGTTGTTTTTCCTATTTTCTCCAGAAAGCTGCAGCTCCCAAGAAAAATAGTGGACGGCAACGACAAAGTAAACGGAGGAGAGAAGTAAGATTTATCCAATAAGTTTTTTATTATAATCATTGACCTTACTACATAAGCTTAAAAAAATTGTAACTACGCCACTTTAGGCGTACACATGCACGTTAGAAGCACTGAATTGGTTCCCAGATGATAGAATTGAACCTTACTGCATCATACTGCAGTTGATAGAATTAAAAATTAGAGGCACTAAATTGGTGTCCAGATGATGATAATTAGCAAGGCAGCATGTGTTGTGCGAGACAGAGGCCCCTAAATTGCACTTGGCTTGAGCAAATCTGGATGTAGTAGCTTGGGAGTATCCTTTTTTGATTGCCAATATATCTAGGTTATCCCTGTAATTTTATAGATGACAGATCTATTATTACCTAATTGTTTCTTATTTCTTCGCCAGATGAAACATTAGTTATCATGACCTTTTCTTCATCACCAAAGCCTCAGCCACTTGTTTTTTAAACTTATTTAAGAATGGAATAATGCCAAATGACAGACTTTGAACTTATAATAGTGCTTTAAGAATGCAGACTGGGATTTAAATTCAAGGTTCCAAACCCAAGTGGATTTTAGTTTAGTCAAACTTGTGAATTTGGCTTTCTTCATTGGACTCTCAAAGTCCAAACTCCATCGGGAGTTTGGTGAAAACTGGCCTCGTATGGGTCCAGTTCAATTGACAGAATGGTAGGATTTCCCTAAAAAAGGAATGGATAGGGTCGGTGGCACAGGATAATTTGAAGTTGAATCAGATGCATCTTTATCCCCGATACCACTGGGGCTTTGCTGTGTCGAATACGAATTAATAACATGAGTTCTTTGTGCAGAATTTGTTCTCTCGTTGTATAGAAGGATATAAGCGTGTACATGCATGTGTATCTCAATGGTCTAAGTCAATTTAATGTTTAGGTGATCTTGTGTTTGATTTCTTCGTGATTATGAGAAGTCTGGTGACGGGTTAACCTGTGATATGCCTTTTCTGCAAGTTTGTCGGCGTTCACTTTTTTTAGCTGGTGTCTAATTTTTTTTAAACAACTATTTTGGAAACTGTTTTCTGGGAGTCACATATCTGCATGTCCCGGGTGAGCAAAGAAAGTATAGGAGCAAATCGTGGAAGTTCATTTGAAATTATCACTCCTTTTACGCGTGAGCACATGCTGCGCCACAATACCTATGTTCTTCGATTTTATGTTTTGCTGACACCTATTGCTTTGGTTTAAATTGCAGAAGAGCCTTGCTGGAAAATTGAGCAAGGCAGATCCATCAGCCACCATCCCTGCTAAAAAGAAACACAAGGTCAAAAGTCAGTGACTTATTATATAAAGGACCCTCCGTGTGATTGAGTACTTATCAGTGATGAACGCGAAGCACAGAAAGAGGCTCTTTTGTTAATTTAAGCTTCCTCCATCCTGTCACCAGTATTTTGTCCATTGTGCTGCATCTGATCCCCAACCTAGCTGCTACTTTGAACCCTGTGCTTGCATGCTGCTGGCAATCTTTTTATGTTGAGGTTATTGTTACAGACACTGATCCTAAATTATATGCTGAATTCTCTATGAAGCTTGTTTCGAAATTTGAAACTGTGCTGGGAGGAGAATGCCACATGGTGGCATTTTGATCATTGAGCGTATTTTCAATTCAATTTATTTGGAAGTTTGTTTTGGAGGACATACTTGGAGAGAATAGTAGATAGTGAAATTTTAGTCAACTATTACAGCGGCATAAGCCGAGTACAAAGGAGAGGAGGTTTTGCTTTTCTTTTGGTTGTTTCGTATAGAAATGAAGCAATTGTATCAAAATCCTTTTTTGTGCTAATTCATCATTATAAATTATGTTAGATGCATTTATGCTGTCGTTTGTCTCGCTGAGGGTCCTTATACGTCAAGAATTTTAGTTGGCATCGCATCAACATGCTGTATAAAAATTGCTAGTCGATACGATCGAATAGTCTGCACGTCAATGTATTTACCTCTTAACCTTACCTGCCCTAGATCAGTATCCTAATGCAATCTTCAGCATGACCAGAGCCATAGCGACAAGTTGTAAAGCGTCTAAGCTTCCAAATATGATTCCAGGAAACTTGTGTTAATAACCAATGCATACATATGAACTGGTTAAAGTTGCATGTCACAACCAAATGGAGACTTGGATGGCAGTGGCACCATGTTTCCCTTGGTATAAAAGTTTGCCTCAATCGGCACCTCAATGCTCAAGTCCTAGCATTGAGGTTTGATAAGAAGGCAAAGGTGGGTCACCATTCTCGCCCTGATTATCATTGGCAGATGTATTTGCAGGTCGCTCTCCATTCTCATCAGTTTCAGGATGGAAATTAATGGGGAATTTGGTGACGTGCGGTTTGTCCGCCTGTATGTTCCTCGTGAAAACACTAATAAATCAAAAGATCACTCAGCATTTCAACTGATCCTTTCAGGATTCTTGCTCATTCAGATATACCATCGAAAAGAAAGGGGGGCTCCTAATTGGAATTGGAAAAAAAAATACTAAACCTTTTAAATGTGCAAATCACAGTCAAGGTAGAAAAACAGTAGTAGATTTTCTTGATCTTTTCATTCGCTTGTACCAAAGCAAAAACTATGCATACATCGCACAACTTCGGTCCTCTTGATAGGAAAAGAATATTGACAACTGCTTGAAATAGGCATCCACGATCTAGTGAAGGGAAACCAGCAATAACAACCCGGGCAAACAAGTCAGTCAGCTTTTAGAAGGGCAGGCCTAAGAGTCACCAAAGAAAAGATGATCTTTGTACAAGGAAAATTGGAATAACGATCTAATAAAATAATCATTTAAATGATGGATATCATGTTGAAGACTTCGTGGGAGGAAAAATATGAATTACATCTTGCAAAATCATTCCCTCTAATGAGCAGTGAACAAGATCAACGTAACATTTTCTGGGATCATCAGGGTAAACCAATTCATTATATCTCTAAATTCTATAGGTCAATCCACAAAATAAACGCTCCTTGTTTCTCTAGAATTCTATACAACTTCAATTGATATGGTATCATAAGCCTTCTCCAGACAAATATGCTCCTATATTTGTCTCCTTTATTTTCGCATGAAGGTATCATAGTACCGTTTTCTTCATTCATTTAGAATTTTCTTGCTTCTGTATAGTAGTGAATAATTCTGTAAGCCACCTACTTTACTCCCATGATCTCTCAAACATCCAGACAAATGTCCTACGTGGCACTCGTATATGTAATGTTAGATCCACATCCTTCCTACCAATCATTCATCAAGACCATGAAGGAATGCAACATAAAACATCTGTCTAAATATATATTCATCCAGGCTCAATCAACGAAGAGTCATTGACCATAGGATTGAACACATGCCCTAACTACGTTCTGCACGACAAAGACCAAAGGCCCATTTGACAAAATTGTACACCTCGGCGAGCTCAATCTTCAAAAGGAACCTCCTTTTCCCCAGTTATCTCAAAGAAGCTGCCGTCATATTGGCAGTAGAACAACGTCTATCAAGTATTTTTCACAGGAAAAAATGGACTGAACAAGTCTAATGAGGTACACATTCTCAATGTGTGTGTTGTAAATCAAGTTTTAACGTAAAAGATTTAGGATTTTTATCTGTTGTGTCCCTTTGAGATATTGCAATATCAGTTATACTCGCTTTTTTGGAATATCAACTCAGCCCCTGACTTCTTCCACGATGATTACTTGAGCATTTTGGGTTAGTTTTCATTCATCCCCATCGCAAACAGACATTAACTTTGGGGATACAAAGGTCATTAGATAAAACACCAAGGGTGGAAATGTCTTCCTCTCCTTCCAACCCCTCCTCCACCTCCCCTTCCAGCCCCTCCTCTGACCGCCCTCCCATTCCAGCCCCTCCTCCAACGCCGCCCCATCCTCCTCATCTGATCACCCCTCCGCTTCCAATCACTCCTCAAGAGCCTCCTCCCTTTCCTTCACCACCCATTTTAGTTCCTCCTCCGACTACCCTCCCCTTCCAGCCATCCAACCACTCCTCCCCTTCCAGCCCCTCCTCCTCCAACCACCCTCCCTTTGCAACTTCATCCATCCAATCTCGGGTATAACTTCCCCAAGGACAGCAAAGTTAATTGGACCGAGCAAACCAAGAGCATTTAGATAAAAAAATCCATCTTCACTTCTACCTTCAAAAAGGGAGCAAACAATAATCTCCATGTAGGAGTCTAACATGACCCCAACCCATGACACCGCTTAGCCTGACCCCATCACACAATTAAAATGCAATCCTTCAAAACATTGTTTTAAGACCATTTCAATTTTTGAGTCAGGCTCAGTCCCTAGGTGACCCCAACCCATGAGGAACGCAAGCATGTGCATCAAGGTTTAAAAACCAAACCGAACCGATCGGTTAAACCAGTTAAACCAACAACCGGAAGAAAAACACTCCAACTACTCGATTTTTTCAGAAAATAGAAATCGATAAAAACCCGGTTGAACCGTATTAACCCAGTTGAACCAATTGAACCAAACCACTGGTTCGATCATCTATTTTTTTGACAAAAAAATAATTCACAATTATTTTTAAATTTTTTTTGAAGTTAATCATAACGTGGTTTCATTCTAACCTATTGTAGACCTCCTTTATCTTTTCCCCTTCAATGTGTGCAAATGACTCACCATTGCTTCATGCTCTATATTGCTTCTCTCTTACCATATTGTGCATGACTTTGTTCCCTTCCAATAACAACAAACAATGCCTCCAGATAAAGAAGTTGTTATATTTACACTATGAGAAACAAATAAATTAACAACACTTATCATCAGTTGATATTTGAAGTTTTAAAATTTTTTATTTTAACATCACATTTATATATATTTATATGAATTTGGCAAAAACATATTTTCTGTGCTCTTTCGGTTTTTGTAATAACATTTAGACCCCTCACTTTTTTGTAATTACACTTGTACATATGTATTCTTAAAAAATTAACAATATTCCTTATGTTCCTATAATATAGTACATATGTACTAATAGAAGGCCACTACTATGAATTTTGTAAAAACATAGGGGCACACATGTAATTTTAAAAAAAGGGTATAAATTGGAAAGACACATGTTATTGAAAAAATTGGAAAATACCGGTCTAACTTGGTTCGATCTAGTTGGACCAAATCAACAATACAAGGGTTTGATTTTTTTTACAGGTTGTATGAACCGCTAAGGTGATCATCGATTCAACTGGTCGGTCTCATTGATCCAACCACAAAGAGGAGGGTGTATTTCTATAAGATTTTGCAGATATTTCCATTTCGAAGTTGTACCATACTACTCCCGCAACAAGACTTTCCAAAAGAGAGATAAATACAACAACGTGGGACTTTCATTCTTTCCGAACATTTAAATATGTTCCATTAAAAGAAATATATGTTTACATGAAACATGTAGAATATGCTTTTACCAGATAACATGAAGACAACTAACTACATAGGTGAACATAAAAATTTCACTGTAACCATGTAATTCATACTTTACAATCATGTGATAGTGTAAGGAGATAGCACAAATAACATTATTTCGTAACACCCCAACTCAAACATAGTACCACATCTAAAATTCACGAAGTGTGGTGTGGTTTATAAGTGAAGGAGACTACTACTTGACAACTTGGACTTAAGCATTTTGGATGGTTGTCAACAGGTCCAATTTGAGCCCGAACCCAACAAGTTGTCATGGTCAGTTTTACTCGATAATGGAACAAGGACCTAAGCCTGAGACGTTACATATTTAAATAGCAGAAATCACACTATGTATAAATGACAAGAGAACCCCAATAAATCATTTACTCAGAGGTGGTGCCAAGGAGGAGATATGTCAGAACAAGATGAAAAAATAAGCGAATTCCATCGTACACCAATGTAAATCTACATCATTGGTGTGTTGCTCGCCTTCTATTAATTATATTTGGAATCGCATTGTTAATCACAATTGCAGCTATCAGACAAATTGGACAGAACTAAAGAGGCAAGTGGAAGTTACAAAAATCTATTAGATGTTTTCATCTTTTACTAATTTAGACTACATTCTGACATGACCAATCAAACTTGTTTCCTAATCGATCAAATTTTAAATTCTAACGGGTTATATTCTGATTGATCACTTTTGATTACAAATCGATCATCTTATGATTCCGACGACCATATAAATCCACATAATCGATCATTTGATTCTAATCGAACATCCTTTGTATCATAATCGATCATATTCCATTCAGTATGATTTTTAAAGACGATTTCATTCTCGATTCATTTATAACGATTATGGTTTTAAAGCCAACGACTTTCAAGACTCCAGTCCCATAAATATGACCTAGTACCACACTTGTTAGACACAAACAAGAGTAACAAGTTGTCTTCTCTATTCTTTCCACTCTATACTCCGAGAGAAATATCAAAGAGCTGTTTTCTGATCCGTTCTTCACGCTTACAGCTTGGTTGTTCTGCGATCAATTCTTACGAGCATGCTCCTACCTCTGTAAGATCGTTTTAATTTCTTCTCATATTATTTATTGCAATTTTACTTTGATATTGATGTTGTTAGGTTTGTTTACCTGTATGTGGTTTACTTTACCGTGTAATCAACAAAGGTTGTAATATGGTTGGGTTGCTCGGGTAAGGAACTCGGTTTAGTGGTAAGACCTGTGTAGGTCAGGTTGAAAGCCTGAGTCAAGAAACTCTGTCGTGATTTTTACCCAAGAAGGTTTCCACATTAAATACCCATGTACTTTTGGATTGATTACTTATCTTGTTATTGAAAGTGCTACGTAACGTTGTGATTGTTTGGGTTTATTATTTGTAGCGGTCCAAGTCATATTGTTCGATCCACCCGTACCCATCAGCTGGTGCTCGAAAAAACCAACATTTGGTGACAGACCCATGTCCACATAAAGGAAGCCAACCAGTGAAACACACATGGCAAGCATTTCAGGATTGCTATTAAAGGGAAGCTCCGTATTTGTTCGATCAAATGCGGTATGCGGTATTTGTTCGATCATGTGGTCTAAAGCGAGTAAGCAAATATGCAGAGGAGTATATGGAAGTTTATGCAGTTTATGCGGTTTATAATATTTTAATTGAAAATATTATAAAATAAACAATAAAATGTGATTATATAAAAAGTTGATGATCTAACAAAATCCGAAATAAAAATATTCAAATAAGATAATATATTCAATAAGATATATAAGCATGATATTATAAATTGAATATTTTTTTAGTGTGTATTTTGAATTTAATGCATATATATATATATTTACATATACATATGTGGATTCAACATGGAACACATAAACTCTATAAGAAAATCTTTAATGTATATATAGATCATATAGATTACAAAAGCTAAAGAATAATCATAGGTATACAAATCATACACCCAAAATCACATATATGTATATATCCAAGGAACAAAACATGTTGACATAAAATATAAGGGAAAATTTGCATTTTTTTAGGCTCAAAAAAGGGGGGACACACTCAGCGGTGCTCACCCCAATGCATTAAAAAAGGTAAAGAGATACAAAGGTTAAAGGAAGAACAGGAAACATAAGACAAAGGGAGGGGGGGTATCCAAAAGGCGGAATCCCCGCTACAAAAACATCACAAGCATCAAATTACAAGGTGATCCCGTCATGTAGAAAGCCCGAAGCCGAAGAGCGAATATTCTCCAGATAAAACCGCTGCCTAGCAAATATTGCTTCGTTCCTTCCCAACCAAAGACTCCACAGCCGCGCGAAAGGATCCAGCAGCGAAATCCGCGGTCGCCCCCTACCACGGAACAAGCTATCCCAGAACAAAGCCAAAGAGGACATGTCAAGCCAGCCCAAGTCGTCCCACAGAGCAGATACACGGCCACAGTGAAGGAATAAATGAGCAATAGATTCCGACTCCACGCCACATAGTTCACAGATCGGCGACGCATTAGGGAACATAATAGCACAGCGTTCACGAGTTAACAATCTTCCCCGCCGAAGTAACCAAAGGAAAATACCAATGCGCTCAGGGAGCCTGAGCCCCCACAGGAATCTGCAGTCCCGCAATAACGTCGCATCATCACCTGAAAAATTTGGCAAAAAGGGCCAAGTAAGCCTTGCGAGTAGAGAAGGAACCGAGCTTCCACGCCAAGAAATCACGGCCCTGAGAGGGCAGAGGGGCCTCCGAGAGAGCAGATAAGAGAGAAAAATAATCAAGCGTCCGCTGCTCCGATAAGGACTCAGAAATTGGAGGGCACCAAGTGCTACCATCCCAGCAACCAACCACCGTGACATCCTTATTTCGCGCCAAGGCATGTAACCGGGGGTAAAGGTTCCGCAATGGCCCCCTTCCCGTCCAGTCATCTTCCCAAAATCGGATTAAATTTCCATCACCAAGCTTAGTAACAAATAAAGAGCGGTTGCGGTTAAGGGCATCGATCACCCCCCGCCATAAAGATGAGAAGTGCCCCTGAGCATCACCACGAAAAGCGGATACAAATCCATCCCCAGCCGCCAGCCTCAAACAATTTAACATGAAGTTGTCCTCCCTACCCCAAATCCTCGCGGCCCATTTGAGCAAAAAGGCATCATTCACCGACGCCAACCTCCTCACGCCCAACCCCCCCGCCTGCTTAGGCTGCGTGACGTCATCCCATCCCACCAAGTGCACACCCTTCCCCCCATCCCCCTTCTTCCCCCACAAGAATCCCCGCATACATTTCTCCAATCTAGCACGAACACCCTTCGGCATCCCGCGCACCGAGAGGAAGTAAATAGGGATGTAAGAAAGAACAGATTTGAGAAGCACTAACCGCCCACCACGAGAGAGAATCGCCGCACGCCACCCAGCCAAGCGATGCTCCATCTTTTCCATAACCGGCCTCCAATCGCGAATGCGGGCACGCCCCACCGTCAGAGGAAGACCTAAGTAATCGAAGGGGAGATCGGCAGGAGGAGAGGCCAGAATCCGCGAGCACTCCTCAACCTCCACCGCAGACATGGAGAAGGGGACCAGCTTGGATTTTCCCCCATTGATTTGAAGGCCGGAGAGCTCACTGAATAGGTTTATAGTAATAGCCATAGAGGAAACATTGGAGGTATCCCCCTCGATGAAGCAAATGGTATCATCAGCAAATTGAATAATCGGAACGTGGAACGGGCCAAAGGAACACCCACGAGACAGCCCAGCCGCCACAACACCCTCAATCATACGCGGCAAAACATCCACCGCCAAAACAAATAAGAGGGGAGCAAGGGGACAGCCCTGTCGAACCCCCCGACGAGGTTGGAAAGTGCCCCCAGTCATCCTGCCATTGATAAGAATAGAAAGGGATGCCGTTGTCACACAACGCCGCATCCAGGAGATCCATGTCGAAGGGAACCCCCGCCTCAAAAGAACGGACCACAAGAACCGCCAGTCCAGAGTATCATAAGCCTTCGCAAAGTCAATCTTCCAAAGAATCGCCTCGGAATCATTCTTCCTCCACGCCTCGATGATCTCAGAAACGACAGCATAACAATCCGAGATCTGCCGCCCACGAACGAAAGCGGCCTGAGAAGGCGAGATTAGCGAGTCCAGGAGCGGGGCCAGACGCCTCGCGAGAGCCTTTGCGATGATTAAATATATCGCATTCGAGATGGAAATTGGTCGGTAGTCCTCGATTCGAGAAGCCGAATTAGACTTTGGAATAAGAACAATTATGGCCCGGTTGAGTTTATCAAAGCCATCGTTTCCCTCGCAGAATTCACGCGCCACATCGAGAACATCGTTGGCGAGAACATCCCAGAAATCTTTGAAAAAACACACCGGGAAGCCATCAGGCCCCGGCGCAGCGTCGGAATTGAGGTCCCAAACGGCCCCCCTGAGGTCCTCCATAGAGAGCGGACGCACAAGCGCCTCCGTAGCAGCCGAGGGGATGACGGAAGCCCCCTGGCCCGACCACCGCCATCGCCGAGGAGCCGGGGACCCAAACGCGCCCCGGAAATAACTCCCCACGGCCACACCCACATCCTTCTCCCCCTCAAAAAGCTCACCGTTAATGGAAATAGATGGAATAGTATTAGCACGGCGTCGGTCGCTCGCCACCCTGTGGAAGTACGCAGTGTTGGCATCCCCATCCTTCAGCCATCTCACCCGTGAGCGTTGTCGCCATTCGATCGATCTCTTTCGATCCTCCAGCCGAGCCTTCTCAACCGCCGCAGTGCGCTCAGCCAACACAAAAATGGATTAGAATGAATTTGTATTTGCATAATAAATTTATTAGAAACACAAAAATGTAAAGTGACAGATCGTTAGTTAATTATTTCATATTTTATTTGAAGAATTAGAATGAATTTCATTAGATAGAAAATTCAAAAAGCGTTAAACAATTCATTAGTAAGTGTTCAAAACAACGAGAAAAAAATGGATATGAGAAAAAATACCCTATATTATATTTCCAAATGCAACATATACGTGAATAATGAAAAGATGCATCGATGTAAACGATGATATAAACGTTGCTCGGAAAAAAATCGAGTTAATGTGTCATCAACATGTCATGAATTAACATGAAACCCATCAGATATGCGGCCGCATATGCCGCATATGCGTTTTGACCACATATGCGTTTTGACCGCATATTGCCGCATATGGCATATGCGGTTCGGTCAAGTGACCGAATACGCATATGCGGCCGCATGAACCACATTTCCGAACACTGCCCACGACTTGAGCTAGCCCATATGAATGGCTCCATGGAGAATGAATCTGAACTTGGAGGATCCGCACAGTCACATCCACACACAACACCCGTGGCCACCTCACCGCAGCCAGCGCCCACCTCGGGGACGTGGGTTGCCCTCGCCGCCGAAGAAGAAAACCCCCTCCATAAACCTTAGATATGATCAATCGACGATTCTTCAATTTGGATCGCTGCAACAAGGACGAGGGATTCGATTCATCCTTCGACGACTCGGAGGATTCCGATTCCGATGCCCCCATCGTCGAAGAAGAAGAATATGATGAAGCAACTTGTGAAGAGAGGAGGGACGAAGACGACGATGCGGTGGCGAGGAAGCGATCTCCTCCCACAAGTTCGTTTCTTTTCAAAAATTCCTTCTCGTTTTTTGGCTGTCATTGTTGTTGATGTTTTAATTTTCAACTTCCCGTCGCACTGCTAATCATGATTTCTACGGACTTATTTTTCCTCCATCTTCTTGAAAGCATTATTCCATTCTCATGTACTATTGGTGTTGACATGTTTTCATGAAGGTTCTGGATACGAAAGTGAAGATAGCTCGGGGAAGGAGATTAAATGCTATTCTTCAGGTAACCAATCTTTTTCCCTGCCATGCATTTTGAATGCGATGCACATTTTTTCTCCAGGGAAAATGATATGGTTGCTCTTTGGTTTCACCAGTTAGCTCGATTTCGATGTTTAGTTTAAACAGAAAAAAACTTGGTTGTGATCGGTTATTATATGGTTTTATATTACTCAAAAGCGTAGTAATGAGCTATCTATTTTATCTGAATAGTTTAGCATGCTATTTTTCCCTACAAGTAGCAGTATGAGCAATTTTGTAATACCGTCTTGCACCATGGTCTAAGTGCCATTCCATATAGTCATAATGTGTAATACAAGTTTATATCTCTCAGAGCGTTATAAATATATTAATGGAATTTTGGTGAACGTTTCCATTGTTGTATATGAAACACGGGGATGATAAGAGCAAGTGAGGGCAAGGGAGGAGTTTTAGTGAACGATTCCATCAGTGTACCAAAAGCGCGAGGATGGAGAAAACAACTGAGTGTGGTGAGTCTGATTTTGGTTGAAGGCTGATACGTGTATTTTGGGGAAACATGGATGCCAAGATGGCCCCTCTCGCTTGCGAGCTGCCAACCCTCAAAAAAAGTTGTATGGTTGGGAAATGGAGGATTCCACCGCCAAGGACCGCGAAGCTGATCGTAGGTGTTTCAGGTGCGGTAAAGCAGGCCATCAATGCCAGGATTGCAGAACTATCGTGGTTTGGCGGAAGAAGATGATAGGGGATGCCCATCTGACTGGGCATACTTCCATTACCCTAGATCCAGAGGTGCAAAGGGGTCCTTGACACGACATTTTGGTGGTAGACACAAATTCACAATCGGTGAGGGAAGGAGTAAGCTTTTAGGATATAGTTTGAGCAAGTCTTGGGTATGAATTCATTGGGACATCATTAAGCTAGATGGGCAGCAAATTTTGGTGCGTGGAGTTAACTTATGTCACGCAAGATTGCTACTTGACAGTGTTGGGAATAAAATAAGATTTGTATGGCACCGCTGTAAGTTGCTGGATAGGGCGATGCTTCAACCTTCCCCTGCCAGAGTAGTGTTTTGGGGTCTACCCATGCAGCTGTGGACTAGTGTGCACATCTTTGCAGTGATGAAAGAGGTCGAGAAAGTTGATTTCAGAGAGAGAGACAAAAGTGAGTGCCTTGGGATGTGGACCCTTGGCCTCTATTTATATATAATAGGGCTTGAGCTCTTCCGAGGACACTCTCTGATCACATTCATGCTCTTTGGTTTTCTGAGGAGGAATGCTTGGCTGTTGGAGGAGGGCTTTCGGGACCTGGTGATTGATCATTGGCGGGATTTGGTGGTGACAGGTTCGGCGGTACCGCGATTTGCGGCCATACTTGAATCTTTAAGGCGGCTGCTGTTGACTTTTTGGAAAGATCTGGCCAGGAGGCGGTGGCCGTCAAGACAAAGGCAGATGTTGGGATAAGCATGTTAGATGGGCTGGATGATGATCGGGGCTGACTCCGGAGGAGGTGGAGGAGAGGGCAGAGAGGTTCATTGGCGACAGAGATCGAGGCAGAAGTGGCTAAGGGAAGTAGACGCGAACATGCGTTTCTTTGATTTTGTGGCGTCAGGAAGGAGGAGAAGGAGTTTCTTGCATGAGGTGGAGGTGGGGGGCCAAAGGATGTCGGGCGAGCGGAACATTGGAGTCGCCTTGCGGGAGCACTGTGTGAGGAGGGCTTCGAGGAGAGTGACAAAGGAGAATGGTTGGGGTTGGACGGGCCGGGGGGCGGGGTCTTTGAGTGGAACCCAGGCTGATTCGTTAGTGGCCGAATTTACTGAGGAAGAGGTGCACTAGGCAGTTTGGGATCTGAATGCGGACAGGGCTCCTGGTCCGGATGGCTTCTCTATATCCTTTCACCAGGAGTTCTGGGATCTGCTGAAGGGTGACATTTTGGAGGTTCTGACTGAACTCAGGGGTGGCAACATGGATTTTGAGAAAGTTAATAGGGCCTTGATTTATTGCTGTCGAAGTAAGAGACCCTAGTAGGGGTTGGGGACTACAGCTCAATTTCTATTTCTAATGGAATTTATCTCATTGTCGCCAAGGTGCTAGCGAGCAGACTTAGAGCTGTCTTGTCCTCCGTGGTCTTACCGGCATAATATGCGTTCATTCCTGGACGGTGTATGGCGGATGGAATCGCGATCGCTTCGGAAATCTGTCGTGAGTGAAAGAGGTCTATAAAGAAAGGGTCAGTTTGGAAGTTTGACTACACAAAGGTCTACGATTGTGTCAGTTGGAGATTCTTGTGGACAACGTTGTAAAATGGGGATTTTCGGAAGAATGGATTGCTTGGGTTAAGAAATGCGTCACCACTAGCTCCTGCTTTGTGTTGGTCAACGGGAGACCAGAGGGAGGATGGTTCCAACCGTAGAGGAGGGTACGTCAAGGATGCCCCTAGCTCCCCTGCTTTTTGTGGTTGTTGCGGATTGTCTCGCGGTCTTGTTTCAACGGACGGTTGAAGAGAGTTGGTGCGCTGGGTTTCAGGATGGGGGACATCTCTGTTCTGGTGTTGCAGTATGCGGATGACACGCTGATCTTCTTGG
This sequence comes from Ottelia alismoides, assembly GCA_037367405.1. NCBI lineage: Eukaryota > Viridiplantae > Streptophyta > Magnoliopsida > Alismatales > Hydrocharitaceae > Ottelia > Ottelia alismoides. Next base: position 269,498 of record JAZKJV010002103.1, on the reverse strand, counting down.
GGAGGACGGATGAACAGAACCACAGTGCGGCTATTTTGGTGGATATGTTTGGCCGCCTCTCTGATTTGCAGATTAACAAGCAGAAGTCGGTCCTGGTTCCAATGGGGATGGATGGCGAGGAGAGTAACATGTTAGCGGCGTGGGCAAGATGCCCCATGGGAAGATTACCGATAACCTATATGGGGTTGCCTCTGGTTGATGGCAGGCTGAGGAAGTCCGATTGGGATTGTGTTCTTCGGAGAATGGAGGAGCGGTTGGAAGGGTGGAAGGCTACCACTCTGTCCAAGGGTGGGAAGCTTACATTTCTGAAGCACGTTCTTTCGGCCATTCCGATTTTTTTTCTTCTCGATGAGATTAATGCTTGTTGGTGTTAGAAGGAAGGTGGAGGCTTTGATGGGATCTTTTTTCTGGTCAGATGGAAGGCAGACAACGAGGAGGTTGCACCTGATGGCTCGGAAGGATCTTGCTGTGCCTGTTTCGGGGGGGGGGGGGGCTAGGTGTCAGGGATGTGGAATCAATGGACAAAGCCTTGCTAGCCAAATGGGTGGTGCGCATTTGGGGTCCATAGGACTTGTCGGTTTTGCGGTTGCTGAGGGAGATTTATGGTGTCACAGAGGAGTTGGTGGCGTGAGGAAGAGTCACGAGTCTTCGTTTTGGAGTGGGATCCGTGCCGTGATTCCGGGGCTCAGGCCTCCTTTGACCGAAGTTGGGGAATGGTCTCCGTTTCCGTTTTTGGCTGGATGATTGGACGGGGGAGGGGGCGTTGGCTACCGCTTTCCTAAATTGATGGTGTTAGCCGTTGACAGGGGCGTGGGTGGAGGAGGTGGCCGACTCTGGTTCGTGGGCGCCGAGGTTTCTTGCGGTTCTCTCGGATCAGATGTTGGAGGATTTTTTACGGTTACTATCGGAGATTCCCCCTGTCGGGGAGATGTTGGGCGACCCAGATCATTTTGAGTGGGCAGATGGTAGTTCTCGGTAAAGATGACATATCAGAAGTTGAGTGGTGGTATGGTGGAGCGCGATGAAGATCTATGTGCTGACTTGAAGGTGATTTGGGCAGTTAAGATTCCTACTCGGGTTAAGGTCTTTCTTTGGTGTCTAAGGAGAGACCGTCTATGTGATAAAGTGAGAAGAGGGAGACTGCTGGGCGTGACGGATTTGAAGTGTGACATATACGAGGACGACGTGGAGGATGCGGACCACATTTTCTTTGGATATGCAGGTCTTTGGCCAATGTGTGGGATTCTTTGGGGCTTCCGTGGGTTCGGACATCCGATGCGGAACATTTTTGGAGATCTATTCGGGCGATCGGACTTGGGTCATTCGATGATGTTTCCAAGCCCTTTGCAGTACTCTGGGCTATTTGGCTTGGTAGGAATGATACCACTTTCAAGGGGCTGCAGTTTTACTTTGAAATTGTACTTGCGCACTGTAATGCTTTGTACAATTTCTGGATATCCAACTGATGTACCTTGTCGTTAATTAATAAATACTTTGGTGTGGTGACTCCCGTCTTGGGAGGGCTCCCCCTTTTTCTTATTAAAAAAATGATGTGGTACTAAACAACTACCAAACATGGACAATCAAATTGGGTAAAAATAAACCATCTATTCTAACACTCCCCCTCAAGCTGGAGCATGGATGTTGCTCATGCTTAGCTTGTTGCAGCATTGTTCAAACTGTGCTCGGGCAAGAGGCTTTGTGCAGGTATCTGCAGTTTGATCTTCTGAAGAAACAATAGTTGTAAACAATGTCCATTTGAATCAGATCTTTGGTAAAATGGCAATCCACTTCGACATGCTTCGTTCTTTCGTGAAACATAGGATTATTCGCAATATGCATGGCAGCTCGGTTATGACATCTCAACTCCATTCTGTCTGTCAATGGAACACCCAAGTCATTTATGACTGATTTGACCCATACCAATTCAGCTGTAGCATGTGCCATTGCTCTATATTCACTCTCTGTACTAGAGAGAGACACAACATTTTGCCTTTTGCTTCTCCATGTGATGAGACTGCCCTCCAGATAAGTGCAGAAACCAGTAGTAGATTTTCTGTCTATTAAGCAACTAGCATAATCTGCATCAGAATAAGCCACCAGGCGACTGCTTGGAATACATAAGCCCTTTTCCTGGAGATGATTTGATGTACCATAGTGTCATCATGGCTGCATGCATCTACATGAGACTGAGTTGGCTTATCCATTAACTGACTTAATTTCCCAACAACAAATGAGATATCGGGACATGTGATTGTCAAGTAAAACAGCTTACCAATCAACCTCTTGTATCATGTGACATCAATACTTTGCCCTTCTTCATATAGGTGCCCTTTTAGATCCATGGGGATGTTTGCTGGTTTGCATTCAAGCATCCCTGTTTCCTGCAGTAGATCAAGTGCATATTTTCTTTGGGACATGACAAGTCCCTTCCTGCTCATGGCAAATTCTATCCCCAGAAAATATCTCATCATTCTCAGATCTTTCATTACAAATTTATCTGCTAGCATCATCATTCCCTGTCAGGACAATATCATCTATATATATTAACATAGCAACAATTTCCGTACCCGACTTCCTTACAAATGAGGAATGATATGAGGTGGATTTGGAGAATCCCATCTGCTCAAGGGACTTGAGATAATTTATGGAACCATGCTGTAGGACTTTGCTTTAACCCGTAGATCACTTTCTTAAGTAAGCAGACCTTCTGACACTTCCCCTGAGCAAAGTAACCAGGTAGTTGCTCCATATACACAATTTCATTTAGATCCTCATAAAGAAAAGCATTCTTCGCATCTAGCTGATATAATGGCCACTCTTTATGCACTGCAATTGACAGTATAATCCGAACTGTAGACAAACGAGCAACGGGGTAGAAGGTATCAAAGAAATTGACTCCATAAGTCTGCGTGAATCCTTTGGCTACCAACCAGGCCTTATACCGAGCTATTGTGGCATCAACATTGTGCTTCACTATAAAAACCCAACGAGCTCCAACTTGTCCATGAGTTGCTGGTAGATCAACAAGTTCCCATGTGCCTCTAGAAACAAGAGTGGGCGTTTCCTCTTCCATAGCATGCCACTAGTTTGGATCCTTCAGGGTGTGTTCGGTTCGCGGGTAAACTGGGGGAGGTTAACCCACCCCAAGAGTTGCTAACATGAGGGGTAACCTGATTTGCAGTTTATGTCTTTGGAAAGAGGGTTTTACTGTTGAAAGGGTTTGCCTATGATGTAACTTTTACTGGAGTTTGGGGTAATGATTGGAAGTTGATGGTTTGTAGTTAGTGGGGTTGGTGGTGGATAATTGCCTTTTTAAATATTTAACTTTTGCAACTTGTACCCTTGTTATTCATGGCAATATGAACAAAGATTATGTGCATCCGATAGTTGCATTGCCATATTTACCCCCTAATTTATGTCGAACTTGCCAAATCGAGCATCGATGCGAAGAACTAGATGGTCAACATGACATGTTTTTTTGGCTTTTAACAGAAAAGCCCCAACATTTTCGTTTCGTTGTGAATTGGAAAAATTCCCTAGACTTTGATTGTTTGATTTTTTTTGTTTCGTTTCTATGTCTTCGTTGGCAAATGAAATTGGCAACGTGGTTTTTCTGTTAAAAAAGAGACATTTTATTAGCATAGTTGATGTGATCATTTTTATCATTTTTTATTTTTTAATCTATGTAGAGCATTAATCCAGAATTCAATCTACATCTCGCAAAAAAGAAACAAAAAGGAAAGTTGTTTGAGTGGTGATTGCACCCACGTCTAAATTTCCCATTAGGAAAGTTGTTCTCATTTACGATTAAATTTTACAGGGTCCTGTCATTGTGTACGTATATTTTTGGAAGTCATTGTTAGCCTTCGAACAGAAAAAATAGGTCTTCAGATATGAAAAGAAATGTTTCCATTGCAACTAAGCACAAAATCAAAAGAACATGGGTAGATGGAAACGTAACAACATTCAAAATACATAGTTAAAACGATTCAATGTCTAACATTGGTGAATAAGAACTTAGCAATACGACCACTTGCAGTTTAGTCATGTTGTTGCAGACGTCGCATCCTGTCGTTGTACATCGCATGTGCGATGCGATCTCGATGTTGCTCACCCAGTCGCATTACCGTGCGCGTGACTCTAACCTCAATGCCGGGTTCAACTTCTAATTCTGGAGGTTCTGACACCAAATACTTTTCAACCCGGTCAAACCACTTGTCTGGACCATACAATTTTATCAAATTATGAATTATTGCAGTGGCCGTAACTACGTCCCTTTGCGTCTCAAATGTGTATGTAGACATACAAGACAAACAACGGAACCTCTTCTTACATACTCCAAAGGTCCTCTCTACGTCATTGCACAGCTTCGAGTGCTTATGATTAAACAAGTGTTTGTGGGAGATGTACCGCTCAGCTTTGTCCAGGACCCTCCACTCCAACAGATGATACGTGATGCCGCGATATGGCGCCAAAAGAGAGTCCGTGTTATGACCTGCTTCCTGTTACGGTAAACAGATAGTACCGATGCCGCTGCCATTACATTCTGTGAGATGACCTGCTTCTTGTTACCGTAAGCAACCTCTATACCTGCTGAGACAGTTGCCTTAATGTGAGTCCCATCGATAGCACCGATAACACCCTATAGATAATGAGTTTATATTAGTCACATAAACAAAGGACAATAAATGATATCATCGGGGGCACAACGACTATACCTGGAAGTAAGGAGCATAACGAGGATTGAACGATATACGTTGTGGGGTCTCTGTGGTGGGAAGACGAATTAGCAGATCCTCCAACTGCAGAATCTTTTTAAGTACTCTATGGATGTGCCATGATATAGTGGACCCAGAGTACTGGAACCATTCTTGGAGCACTCAGTTCGGTTGCGCATATCCAAATGCAAATAAGAATATACAAACTTGTTCGACGGTATCCATGTTGCGCGTGCTAGTTAAGCCTGCGCGTTGCTCAAGTAGCTGTACGAACTTCATCAAAGTTGCAGGCTCCATTCAGAAGCATCTATAAGAACGCTTGACATGGCCTGGCATCATATCTTCAATCCTCGCACGTCCTATCCAAGGCCTCGTATTGAGAGGAATGTGCACTCGAGACGACCCACCATTGCGTGTTGTCACGAAGAATATATACAGTGCCAACGTGTAGGACAACTCTATTGCCTCAGTGAGAATCTCCTCGAACGGATTGTAAAGCTGATCATCCATCTAAAAAAATAGGTGTAAGTTTCATGTAGCGTATAAAATTTAAATGAAAACTAGTCTACAAGTAGCATAGTAGCAAGTAGGTAGTGAATATGAAGAGAAAAGTCAAACACACATAATAATGTCATAAAAACATACAAGAGTTCAGCGATATAAGACAAATAACAACGAGATAATGGTCTACCAGTACGACGCATTATACAAATTAAAATGTTCTACGAAAGGATAAGATAGCCAAGACACGGGGTTATTCATAACTTCCCACCGATGCCAACGTTCTCGAGTGCTTATGGCTGGCCTAGGATATGATGAACCCAAGCCTGTAGGTAGTCTGATCATCCTTGATCGTTCGAAACAACTCCCTTTTAACTGGGTGGGCCAATGCTTCTGCAAGCTTGACAAATGAAGCGGGAGAGACTGTAGGGCATGCCTCCTTCAACTCTCGGTATGCGGTTCGGACATCCTCATCTTGTTCTCTTCGGTGGGCCCCAATCCTCTCTTGGATCATGTCCACGAACTGGGACATCTCCAGCGGGGCACTCTTCCCATCCTCACTCCTCCGACGTTTAGAGCCCGAGGATCATTGTGTGGTCCTGCTAACAACGGGCGGTGTGGGTACCTCGGCTATGCCCTCTGCCTCATCCTGCTCTTCTTCTTCTTGGTCGGCTTGAGCATTCCCTGGATCCTGTGACCTGATCGTTCCACGCGATGAGCGTGCAAACCGTCTTGTTGCAGTGCCCGCCCCGATGATGTAAGAAACTTCTTCAAAATACATGAATGGGCGAGTCTTGTACTTGCGATAAGAGTTATCGACCTGAAATATACAAGTAGCACAGTTACAATGCAAGAATACCAATTTACGAGTGCGACAATAATTTTGCAAAGAAAGTCATACCTCCAACCATGCCATCTCATCCGGGGCGACTGGACGGTTGCCAACGTTATCCCATCCCCAGCCAGACTTGTTTCGTAGGTACAAGTACGCAGCGTGGTCCCTTTTGAATATCTTCCACCTTGATTGTATATGGTCCTTTGTGAAGCGAAGGCCCGACCACTCATTAAACTGTTGCAGGATCCCATTCCACCAAACTGTGGTGAAAGACTTTTCCGACCAGTAGTTTTGGTCACGGGCCTCTAGCATGCACATGATAAGTAATCTATCCTGTACAGGTGTCCAGTTTGCAACCCTCCCTGAATGTCCAGAGTCATCATGACCACCCTCCTCCACATTCTTCCCCTTACCCCGAGGAGGCATATCAGTTCTATTCGTAACAATACAATCAGATTGGAAGATGTTATCGTCTATGAATTTGTAGAAAAATGAAGCGAGATAAAAAAGAAAACGCTACAACGAATACCATGTTATGTAAATGGTCATCACATGAGGTCACATGTTCGTAAGGAAAAGGTCATCATAGGAGCTCAAATCGTCATTGCTCCTCAGATCTTCATTAATCCGGATTACCATTTCAAGTAATCCCGGAGCAGTACACGTTGAAAGGCAGGCATCAGTACATGTGAGATGTATTGAAGTTGTCATCACAAGAGCTCATCATTGCCCCTCAGAAGTTCAATCATTCGGATTAGCAATTGAAGTCATCACAGAGCACGACTACATATATTCACTGCATCATCATCACGAGCATCACCGCACTTCAGATGTAAAATGGAATGGTCATCATAGGAGCTCATATCATCATTGCTTCTCAGAACTACGCTCGTCCGGATTATCAACTCAGGTAATCACAGAGCAAGGCAACAAACATTCACAGAGCAAACACAAGCTCCTCATCATAGAGGGCGTATTGGACGACATCAATGAATTTTAGATGTTAAAAAAGGGTCATCACATGAGCTCATATCATCATTGCTCCTCAGAACTACGCTCGTCCGGATTATCAACCCAGGTAATCACAGAGCAAGGCAACAAACATTCACAGAGCAAACACAAGCTCCTCATCATAGAGGGTGTATTGGACAGCATCAATGAATTTTAGATGTTAAAAATGGGTCATCACAGGAGCTCATATCATCATTGCTCCTCAGAATTACGCTCGTTCGGATTATCAACCCAGGTAATCACAGAGCAAGGCAACAAACATTCACAGAGTAAACACAAGCTCCTCATCATAGAGGGCGTATTGGACGGCATCAATGAATTTTAGATGTTAAAAAAGGGTCATCACAAGAGCTCATATCATCATTGCTCCTCTGAACTACGCTCGTCCGGATTATCAAGCGAAGTAATCACAGAGCAAGGCACCAAACATTCACAGAGCAAACAGAAGCTCATCATCATAGGGGGCGTAATGGACGGCATCAATGAATTTAGTTGTTAAAAAAGATCATCACAGGAGCTCATATCATCATTGCTCCTCAGAACTACGCTCGTCCGGATTATCAAGCCAAGTAATCACAGAGCAAGGCAACAAACTTTCATCACAGAGCAAACACAAGCTCATCATTGTTGTTAAAAAAAGGGTCATCGCAGGAGCTCATTTCATCCTCAATACCATTCACAAATAATCGCAGAGCAGGGTGCATAAAGCATACAGGAGCACGGTTACAGTGTTCAAAGGCAAGCATCATCTCCTGGACAACGGTGCTAAAAAAATCCTTGCACCGCATCATCAGAGAGAAGAAGCATTAGATCCCCTTGTCAAAGATAAAATATCCAGCACCAGAAACAATCTCAAACAAACAAGCACACGATGGGGATGTAAACATCGCGTATCCAGAGAGATGAGCATATGTCAACAACAAAGATAGCACCACGTAATGAACATATTCGCAAGCCCCATCGATATGCAAGCATACATCAATGAACAACAACAAAGTAGGAATTCATTTCGAAGCATACCCAGCAGCACTGACCCCATTTCCTCGCACATGTCTCAAATCTAGATAGCAGATCCCCCACAATCACCCAAGGCTCAACAACGGCGAGGACAGAGCCCCGATTGTCGTTCACCACTGACGTCAAAGGTGGCCAAGATCAGGCCAGCAATCACCCCCAATACCGGAGAAATTAGCAACCACTACAATCGAACCTCGTCCTCCAACCCTTCGCCCAACAACGGCAGGGACCAGATCCCCGTGTCCCACTCAACACCGACGTAGAACCAACAACATGCCACCCATAACCCCCACCGCCGGAGAAAATGACCAAAAGAAGAATGGATCACCCCAACAAGAACCAATCCCAAAACAGAGATTCCAACAACATTTGCATAACAAGAACCAATCCCAAAACCGGATCGACGTATGTAGCATCAGCAAGAGGGGTCGAGAGTACCTTGGATCGAAATCGAAAGCTCCACGCGAGGAAGGAGACCCACGAAGGTGATCCTCCAAATCGTGCAAGAGAAGATGGAGTCCAAGAACCACCTCGTACCTCCAATCTAGCTCCGATCGTCGCCGCTTCCTCCTCAACTCGGAGACGTGCGAACAACGAGATTTAGAGGAGGAGACCATCGGAGGGGGAAAATGGGGGAAAGCGAAGGGAAGGGGAGAGTTGGAACTCGCGCGGACGTGATGGACAGGACAGGTCGCCTAGGGCTGCGGGAGAGGTCACGGGTGGGAGGGGCGAGGGTTTGGCCTCAAAACCCGCAGCTTAAACGGGAAGGCGCTGCGGGTTAGCGACGCATATGCGGAGTAAACCGCGAACCGAACGACCCCTCAGGGCATCAACATGACTGATTGGCATAGTAGATAAGGATCGTATAAATGACATATAAGAGCGACCAAGTCCATCATAAGACACTGCAGCAGAAACAAGGTACTTCACACATGTACGCTTCCCTTTTCGCCATTCAATAGGAATATAGAGACCAATAGTCTCATCAACAACCTGCTCTATCTCTGCAACATTATCACTGGGAAGATAGAGATCAACATTCTCATCAGTAGTCTGCTCAATCCCTGTAACATTATCACTGGGAATATTATAATCATGTGAAACATTCATGTCAACATGAGTTGGTACCTGATCAGGAGATAGCGCTGGCTCGGAAGGAGGATTTGCAGGCGAACTCGACTCTGCAGACTGAGATTCTGTAGGCATAGATAAGGGGATATTGGCATGTTCATTACTTCCCAAAGGTGCAGACTCTTGTCGTCCAGAGGTGGAGAAATATGGAATGGACTCAAAAAAGGTAACATCATCACTAACATAGTGTCTATGAGAAATGAGATCATAGCAACGGTACCCCTTTTGATTCTTGGCATAACCCAAGAATACACATTTGACTGCGCGTTGAAGTATTTTGTCTCTCCCTGGTCCCAGAAGATGAACAAGTTAACACAACCAAAGATTCTGGGAGGAAGTGGAAAAATAGGTTTCCCTGGAAAGAGAACCTCAATGGGAATTTGTTCATGAACATCAGATGGTGGCATCCTGTTTATTAAATGAGTAACAGTAAGAACTGCATCTCCCCAATACCGAGTTGACAAGTTATAATCAACAAGAATAGTACGGGAAACATCAAGAATATGACGGTGTTTGCCTTCAACAACACCGTTCTGCTGAGAAGTATAAGGGCAGATAGTTTGGTGGATAGTTCCTGTGGACTTTAGAAAAGTTTGCATCATTTGAGAAAGAAACTCACATGCATTATGAGACCGTAAAACTTTTATGATGGCATCAAACTGAGTTTTTACTTCATTAAATAAATTGACCACAATATCATAGACTTCAGATTTTGTCCGCATAAGAAAAATCCAAGAAACACGAGAATAATCAACAATAACCATATAATAACGATTCCCAGACCTGTTAGGATTCCGGCTAGGCCCCCAGACATCAACATGGACTAACTCAAACAAACTAGTAAACTGCTCGGTAGTGGACATAGGATAATTGCTCCTGTGGTGTTTCCCAAGCTGGCAAGCCTCACAATGAGTAGAAGTATTGGAGGACAAATGTGGAAGAATACGTCGCAATCATGGAAAAGATGGATGGCTCAGGCGATGATGCTAGACTACCGAAAAGGTGGTGGAGGAAAACCTGCATGAGCAATGATTGGATGTTGCATGAAATGATACACCATTCCTTCTTCACGGTCATCACCAATCGTCCTCCCAGTTAGAACACCCTGAAAGACAAAGGACATCGCATCAAAAATAGCTCTACAGTTCAGATCCTTGTACAGTTGACTAACATATAAAAGACTCAGGGGGAATTCTGGCACATGCAAAACATCATGAAGCATAATGTTGGAAGTAAGAGCAACTTCTCCTTTTCCTTGTGCAGTAGAAGAACAACCGTCAGCAACCTGTACTCTCCTTCTGTTCTCAGGAGATAAAGCATGGAACCAATCTTTGTGACCACAGATATGTTTCATCCACATGAATCTACAAGCCAAGTTTCTTCACATGTGACAGCACATGTGAACTCATACCCAAAGGATTACCTGCATAAAAGGTGGTAGCACTTGTATCAGAAGAAGTGATCGTTGGCCCTGGCATGGCGTTCACCCTCTGCACAAGATCAATATACTCCTCTCTACTAACAATAACCATTTCTTCATCAGTACTGCTGTATTTGCCATCGTATGACGTCCACGTTTGACCCAACAATCAGCCTCAAGATGACCCATTCTGCCACCATAGCTAACCTGAGTCCTGCCTCTTCCTCTTCCTCTGTCACTCATGTTGCATCCATGACCTCACGTTGCATAGCCTCCACGACCATGGTACCCACGATTCTAAGACACCAGGGCGGATGCGTGTCCCCGTGTAGTACCACATGCTGAGCCAAGCGGGGTAGTAAGATGATAGAGCTTGGCATAGGCTTCTTCTAACGTTAGAAGAGTCGGTGCAATAATCATTTGATCCCTTGCAGATACAAACGAGGGATCCATGCGTGCAAAAAATACCATTGCAACCATTCTCTTTCTTTCTTCCATTGCTGTTGGACAATCGCAACACAACACACAAGCATTATACTTTTCAAACACAATTTTCAAGTTCGAGAAATATTCAGTCAGAGATTTCCCATCTTGCCTCATGGTAAACATATTATAGTAAGTAGCAAACAGAGTACTAGAGTTCTTCTCATGACTATAAGTCTCCTTAAGAGACTTCCCCATGGCATGGGTGGTTTCAGAATACACGATCTCATTGGCAATACGTGAAGGAACACTAATCAACAACCACGAGCAAACCATCTTGTTTTTTTTGAAGTCTAAAAGGTAGGGGGAAACACTCGATGGTGTCTGCCCCATGATTATTTATTCAAAAAAGATAAGAAAAAACAAGGAAGAAAACAGAGCACGCACCGGCCCCACAAAACCACTACAACACCCAATCCTTTACCATGCGTTTAACGAACCCCCCCACGTTCTCCTTATAAAATCTTTGACCTGAGAACAACAGGTCGTTTCTTCTTCGCCAAACCGCCCATAGAATGGCCATGGGATAAAGCCGCTCCCTCCTTGGTCTGGTCAGATTTGCGTGGATCGAATTCCAGAAGGCTTGAAAGTTGTCGCTGCGGCACCACGCTAAGCCAACCTCCTGCCATATTTGAGAGACCATGGGGCATGAGAAAAAGAGATGCTCCACAGATTCGATCGCATCATTACAAACCAGTCACCTGTCCGAAATGACGCCAAGAAGCCTGGCACACCGATCTCACGTCATCAGCCTCTTCCTCCTGAGTAACCACAGGAAGAAACCAATTCTCTCAGGAAGCCTGAGAGACCAAATAGTTGCACAGTCCCTGATCAGCAGCTCCGAGTTTGCCGGCGGCAGCCTGGAGATGGCCCCATAGCCCCCCCTGACCGAGAACGGCCCTCCCGCCAACACCAATGATCCCGCCCCCCACAAGGAGGCCCCACCTCCGGCACGGCCTCAAGCAGGGCCAAGAACTCCTCAAATCTCTTGTCGGAGAGATTAGCGGAGAAAGTTGGGTACCAGATTCCGTCAGCCCAACACTCCGCAATCGAGCAGAACTTCTCCTCTGCCAGCGCATACAAATGGGGGAAACGAGAGCAGAGGCCCCCTCGACCAATCGTCCGCCCAAAAAGAGAAGGACTCCCCCCTCCCAAGCACCGGCTTAAAAAGGGCGATGTTATTCACGAAAGTCTTCACCATGCCCCGCTAGAAGGGGATCAGGGCAGCGAGGTTGCCGGGCATCAAAGGCGGTGCCCCCCTCACATCATAGATCCTACGGACCACCGTGCAAACGAGATCATCCCCCGGCCCCATACCCTGCTAACCCACTTAAGCAATAACGCTTCATTCATCTGCTCGAGCAACTTCACCCCCAGACCCCCATGGTTCTTGCGGTGCGTGATATCCTCCCACCCCACCAGATGGATCCCTCTGTTTCCACTCACATGGCTACCCCACAAAAAGGTGCGCATCCGCTTCTCTAGCCGTGCCCGAATCCCCTTAGGCATCTTGCGGTTGGAAAGAAAATAGATGGGGATGGAAGAGAGGATGGCCTTCAATAGGACCAATCTACCACTCCTCGAAAGAGTAGCGGCCTTCCAACCAACCAACCTTACCTCAACCTTCTCCACCACCCTCAGCCAATCGCGCATCCTTGCCCTGCCCAGGGTCAAAGGCGTTCCCAAGTAATCAATCGGCAAGGAAGCGCGGCCCGAACCCAAGACCACCTCGAGCCTATTTGCCAACTGCTCCGCACGACCGAAAGGGACGAACACAGACTTTGTGTCATTCTTAAACAATCCCGACAACTCTGCAAAGATCTCTAAAGCCACAACCATGCCATTAGCCTACTCAACACCCCCTTTGATGAGGAAAAGGGTATCGTCAACGTATTGAATGATCGGAACCATCACCCCTCCCTCGAGTAGCCGCAAGAGTTGCCGCAACTGACGACGAGAGCCGCAATATCGGACAGAACATCGACCGCAAGGATGAAGAGCATGGGCGCCAGGGGGCACCCCTGACGCAACCCCCTTCGAGGTTGGATCAGACCCCCCTTCGGCCGACCGTTGATCAAGACCGAAAAGGAAGCCGTGGTGACACAACGCCTCATCCAAGAAATCCATTTATCGGGGAAGCTCTTCCTCCGCAGCATTGACCATAGGAATCTCCAGTCGAGGCTATCGAATGCCTTTGCAAAATCCACCTTCCAAAGGACACCGCTCGTACCCCTCCGCCGCCAGTCCGCAATGATTTCAGAAGCTAGCGTAATGTAGTCGGATATCTGTCGCCCGGGAATGAAGGCAGATTGGACCGACGAAATAAGGTTCCCAAGAACGACGCTCGGCCTAGCGGCAAAGACCTTCGCCGTGATCAGGTAAAGGGCGTTTGATATAGCGATAGGGCGAAAATCCCCGATAGAGGTTGGCACCGAAGACTTTGGAAGCAAAACGAGGAGCGCGCGGTTGATACGGTCAAAGCCCATGTTCCCCTGACAGAACTCCAAGACCACCTCAAGCACCTCCTGCCCAATGAGGTCCCAAAATTCTTTGTAAAACGAAACCAGGAAACCATTGGGGGTAGGCGCAACGTCGTCGTTCAAGTCCCATACAACATCCTTAAGTTCCTCCAAAGTTACCACACGGAGAAGGTCATCCCAAGAAGACCTCGCCACAGACCTAGTACCCCCTAATTTGTAGATCTAAGATCCTAATGTATAGATTCAAGATCCTTTTTCTGTAAAGCGGAAAAGTAGGTGTTAGAAAAATTAAATATATAATAATTCCGAAATTAAAAACATAAAATAATTTGCATATTCATAAGCAGTTGCATTATATGCCAACTTAATGTTTGTTCTTGAATTTCCTCGCAGATTTCGACGTTCATCACCATGGCGCATTCTGGTTCCGGTTCTAGATCTGACAGTTCTGATGATTAGAGGGGCGAATTCAGTAGGGACATCGGCTGGAGGTATGCCTCCGCTCCTGATGGAAATAAGGCGAAGCCACAATGCAATTTCTGTGGGAAGAAGTTGGGAGGAGGCGGGATCACAAGGATGAAGCAACATCTTGTTGGCAACAACAAGAATGTTGCGAAGTGCACGCGTTGTCCCAAAGATGTGAGGGATAAGGTTAAGGCGAGCTTGGACGGAAAGAAGGAAAAGGAGACGGAGAGAGCAAGAAGGGAAGAAGAAATGAAGGAGTTCATGTTCGAGAAAGAATTCAACATCATTTCTGATTCAGACGACGATGATTTTGTGTACCCCGCCGACATTCAGACTGCAGCAGAGAGGAGGGCATACAGAAGGGTTACACAAGAATCATTGAGGAGCGAGTTCGAGAGGAGAGAACTCGGTGGTGCACGGGGCGGCTTCTATGGTGCAGGTGGGAGTGGGAGTGGTTCTGGAGGCGTACCAGTACCACCACACACCAAGAAACAGAAGGAGAAGAGAATTGAGTCCTTCTTGACGAGGAGCGGATCCATGCAATACAAGGCAAGCAAGGATCCAAGGCAGAAAACGGTGAAGGGAATGCTCACCAATGCACGAGAAAGGGTGGGAAAAGCCATCAGCAAGCTCTTCTTTGGGGAGAGCATTCCTGCCAACATTGCAGGCGGGCCATTCTTGCAGCATGCCATTGATGAGATCGCTGCAGCGGGAACGAGAGTGAAGGCTCCTACATCCTACGAGATCATGAACAAATATCTAGGGATGGAGAAAGAGGAGATGAATGAGTACATCACCGAGTTGAGGAGGAGATGGTCAGAGTACGGGGTGACATTGATGTGCGATGGGTGGACGAGCTACACAAGGAAGCAGATCATCAACTTCCTTGTCTACTGCGATGGGAAGCCAATCTTCTTGAAATCTGTTGATGCATCTGAGCATGTGAAGGACCACAGGTACCTTCTGAAGTTGATGAAGGACGTTATAAAGGAGGTTGGGAAAGAGCACATTGTGCAAATTGTGATGGATAACGGCAGCAACTTCAAGAAGGCTGGTGAAACAATAATGAAGTCCAGCAGCTACGGAATTTTTTGGACACCGTGTGCTGAGTATTGCATTGAATTGATCCTTAAGGATTTCAGTAAGAGGAAGCTCGTCTCAAGGGTGGTGGAGAAAGCACGAATGATCACCACATTCATCTACAACCACAACAAAGTATTGACACTGATGAGGCATATGTGCAATGGGGTGTTGGTGAGGTCTGGCATCACACGCTTTGCAACCAATTTTATAGCGTTGCAAAGCCTCAAGCAACATAAGACGGGTTTGAAAATCATGTGTTGCCAGGGTGAGTGGTTCGAGATACCTGAAGCTCGGACTGAAGGAGGACGGAAGGTGGAGATATTGATCAATGATATCTCCTTTTGGGATGACGTGACTCGGGTCACAGGATCATGGATCCAGTTGTTTCTGCATTGCGGATCGTGGATGGCGACAAGAAGCCCACCATGGGAGTGATCTACGAGGCAATGCGCTGCATGAGAGAGAAGGTCAGAGAAGCGGTTGGGAAGGGATCGAAAGCATGGTTGGACATCATAGACAAGCGATGGTCCAAGATGCTCTCACATCCTCTTCCCAAGGCCGGTATGTATTATGTACAAATGGTTTTTTTTCAATTATTTAAATTTCTATAGTTGGACATCATAAATGAGCTTGTTCGTGACTTACTGTGCAACTTATTACTTCAATCCTAAGTACCAGTACAAGAATGGACTTGGTACAAATGCTGACCTCCTAGCAACCGTACAGATTGTGGTGGAGAAGCTCGTCAAGGACGAGAAGTTACAGATCATGTGTATGAACGAGGTAATAATATCCTCAATTTCTACCTAAATTTGGAGTCACAAGAAATTTCGTAAAGATGTAGTACGACTCTACAACTCAAACCTATTTGTGCACTGTGCAGGTTAAGTATTTCCGAGATGCGTTGGGTTCCTTCGGTCGGATTACTGCGGTCAACGGACGTGGCAATACTCTTCCTGGTAGAGACGAAGGCAAATAAAACCATTACTTGTGTGTTCATTTTTCCTACTTTTGATTTTTCTCTTTTTCTTTTTTTGCAGCCGAATGGTGGTTGTTATACGGGATGGAAGCTCCCAACCTTCGAAGTGTGGCAGTGAAAGTGTTGTCTCAAACCGCATTTGCTAGCGTTGTGAGAGGAACTGGAGCACGTTCAATTTGATCCATTCCAAGAGACGGAACAGGTTGGGAGAAAAGAAGCTCAATGACCTTGTCTTCGTGCATTACAACTTGAGGTTGAAATTGAAGCATGCAAGGGAGGGACATGACAAAGATGACTACACAGACCCTATTGATCTTGCATACATTTTCAAGATGCACAATGACGATGCTGACAGGGACGTTCTCCAGAGGTGGATGGATTCCAATGGTGCCCCAGTTCTCGATCAGCCAGGTGGAAGACCAATTGAGAACATAAGCCAACAAATGGGAGCAAACGTTGGTGACTTTTTGGCAAGATCCTGGCGGATTTCAGATCCTGTTGGAGGGTTAGAGGGCGAGATTGATGCGGCTGTTGATGAAATTCTCTCGAGTAGCTCCAAATCCAAGTCAAAGTCAAAGGATGAAAGTGGAGATGACGATGATGACAATGTTGGTCGTGGTGGACGTGGTGGTGGTGGGGAGTCAAACTCAGGTGGGTCAGGAGGGAGTGGTCGTGGACCACAAGCTACCAGACTTGAGGAAGGCCTACAAGCAGGACGTGAATATATGGAGAGACAGCGGAACACACACGGACAATTTGTTCCAAGTCCGAGTCCAGGGCCTACGGATTACGAGTACGGTCGAGGCCATCGTCCAACCGACAGCTACATGGAAGATTTGACATCATCTGTAGGTTCTTTGAGCTTCATGGATATTGACAGCCCATATCGCGGAGAAACACCAAGTCCTTTAGGCGGATATGGATCGTCGCACGATGAGAGATCATTTGGCGTCTTCCCAAAATACTTTCAAGCTCCTCCTCCAGGATCTCCTCCTCCTCCTCCTCAGTACGCACCTCCATCATATTCATATGGTTACAGTGGGTATGGGGGATACAGTAGCGGAGACAACTACCAAGGTAGCCAACCTGAGCAGAGCCAGGGCTGCTTCTTTAGGGGTGACAACTACAGTTTCTTCCCTGAGTACACGCCAGTTCCTCCTCCTCCTCCGCAGAGATCTTCTCCTACTCCGTCATCGTCGTCCCGAGGATCTCAGGGCAGTGGTTCGCAGCCTCGTCGTGCCACTCGTGATATCGGATCCAGTGCTGCTTATCCTCGTCTCGGGATATTCATAGGCATCGATGACCACCAATACATGCAATATGTCATGGATTACAAGGTCATGTACTCGTACATGACATGGGAGAACTACTGCGAGTTCATAGAATCTGCGTGCGTTATGAGAGACAACAAGGAAGGGGGGGGGCATTCAGATCCACCACGGAATTCTTGGTTCTGAACAAAACATGTCACCAGGTATTATATTTTAAATTTTTAATCTTTTATTGCATTGATCATTAACATGCATGTTCTTTAATAATTTTCACTTGTTGTAACTTGTTGTAAGACTATTACTCTGTTTTATTATATACTGACAATGTTACAACAATATCACTGATATGACCGATATGACCGATATGTCTATATAAGGGGTATAGATGACCAATATGGGTGAAATAATTGTGTACTTGTATGTTATTTATTGTTCTAATAACTTGGAATATCGAAATTTCCAATAAAATTGCGAAAAAATCGGATTTTTGAGGCTTTTCGGACTTTTCCACCGAAATCGTCGAAATTTCCCGAAATATCGGCGAAATTTCGGTATTACATGTCACCAAAACGATATCGAAATCGAGCTTTCGAACCTTGTACCGGGGTTAGCCATGTTAGATCACGAAGTGATACAAGACTGCAACCTAATCTGGAAAACAAGAGTGTTATGAAATAAAAAATTCCAGACTTCTACAATGTGAGAGGCTTATGACGAAATGGCTTTGCATGCGCATAATCCTGAATGGTGGACTCAATCTGCTCAGTTTGTGTACTGGAAAAGGACACGGATCATCTTTTCTTGAAATGCGACGAGGTAAATGAGGTGTGGTGGAGAGGAGTCTCGTGGTTGGATACCTTTTGTTCCAAATATTTTTGAAAAACTTTTAGGGTTCCAAACTGCAACCTAATCTGGAAAACTAGAGTGTTGCATGAAATAAAAAAAATTCCAGACTTGTACAGCGTGAGAGGCTTATGACAAAATGGCTTCGTGTGCGCATAATCCTAAATGGCGGACTCAATCTGCTCAGTTTGCGGACTGGAAAAGACACGGATCATCTTTTCTTGAAATGCGACGAGGTAAATGAGGTGCGGTGGAGAGGAGTCTATTGGTTGAATATCTTTTGTTCCAAATATTTTTGAAAAACTTTTAGGGTTCCAAAACTGCAACCTAATCTGGAAAACTAGAGTGTTGCATGAAATAGAAAAAATTTCCAGACTTGTACATCGTGAGAGGCTTATGATGAAATGGCTTCACGTGCGCATAATCCTAAATGGTGGACTCAATCTGCTCAGTTTGCGGACTGGAAAAGGACACAGATCATCTTTTCTTGAAATGCGACGAGGTAAATGAGGTGTGGTGGAGAGGAGTCTTGTGGTTGGATATCTATTCCAAATATTTTTGAAAAACTTTCAGGGTTCCAATATATTGCATGAAGATGGATTGCAATAAAATACTTGCATTTTGGTGACTTATATGGCTACCCCGAACATGGAAGGACATATCGATATTGGTATCGATATCGGTACCATGTCGATACGATATATCGTCGCCATATCACCTACATCAAACCGAGATTGTGAATAAAATGGCCTTGGAAGGCCAAATATCGACCATATCGGTGATATATCGGTGACCTGTCGATATAGATATATCGTCGATATATTGCCGATATATCGCGATACGGCCTTCCATGATCCCGAAATCAAAGGTACACGCTCTTGAAATGATCTTATTGCTTACATGCCGGTGCCCCTTTTCTTCGGTATCATTACCAAAGTAAACATGTGATTGCTTGCATTAGCATGCTTAACCTTGTAATTACAAAAAAAACTATAACCTTTCCCTCCAAAATCTGAACGTAAGACAAATGGAGCGCTTAAAACATAAAAGGATAGAAAATTGATACTGTTCAAAAATGTCACATTAAAATATCTTTGAACACAAAGTTTGGTGTAGCAAGAGATAAAAAATGAAGAAGTTTCAACTGCTGTTGTGGTTTACATGTTCAATCTCACATGATTTTTTATGGAAGTCCAACCGCTGGTCGCTTGAGATTAGAGATCATCCTAATTTTATTACACCACATAGAAAACTGCACTACAACAGAGTTTTCAAATCACCCTCCCAAGACCTCTAATAATAACCGATTTGGTGCTGAGGAATTCTACGACTCCGTGCAGCTACCACATTTCCAGCAATCGTTCTTGCCCCCCCCACATACCTCCACATTTGTATGCATCCAGAGACCATCATGAAAGGCCTGCGGCTCTATTGCCATCTCTTCTCTCTCATAAAAGCACCGGAGAGAGTCATAGGAGGAATTTACCGATAATTCTCCATATTTTCTTCTCAAAGGGGACTTTGGAAGAAAAGTTGTTTGATATCATATAGCCCCTTGGTGTGTAGGCAACAGACGGTGTCATAATGATGGACCTAATGCTTCCTATGAACCTTAGTAATCGACCACTTCTGAAGAGCCACACTAGGATCATCTTGAGCAGAGCTTTCACCTTCCAAATGCATCTAAGATCACCAAGTACATGGCTTCCGTATGTGGTCTTCTTCCCTCCAATCAAGATAAATGATGTGGGTACTCCTCAAATCTTGCATCAGCGAAGTTAGAAACAAAGGAATGGATCCATTCTCCATTAACACAACTGGATGAGGATTGGCGATCGATGATCCACGGAAGCAAGGTCCACAGCAAGCCCCGGCAAGCATGGGAATATACATTTGTCAATCCGAGAAAGATATGTTGCACCAAAGAAATGACAGCAAAATACATCAAGTAAATGACAGAGTAACATCTTATGCAAATAAGCTCTTTCTAAAAATGACCCACCAGTAAAGCTCTTAAGCCTTTCTGATGTTATTTGGGGTCAGAAAAACACCTCTGTTCCCCCAATCAAGTATGTATATATCGAGTCACAGTTTCTTAATTTTTTTGTACATGCAGTTAAGATGTTATCTAATCATTTCCCTTGAATGCTTACAGTCCCTGAGCTTCCTGTGACTCCATTTATCTTTGCAATACAGATATGACGACTAAAATATCTACATTTGGCAAAATTTTGTTACTAGAAAAGAGTGATAACGAACATAATTTTATGTCCTACAGATTCTTCCAAAAATTATTGACAAGATACGTCTATATACAATTCCAACAGACTATGCGAAATTTTGTTACAAGAGCATTCAACTCGAGATTCAACCAAGAAAAGGCTACAAAATTTTAAAAAGGCACTCAAATTATTAGTCCACCGACTTAAAGATGCATATGAGAAGCTCGGAAATCATGGGAGATTTAAGGAAAAATCTTTATTAATTCTTTCTGCCTTTTACCGCTTTCATGAAAGATAAGCTCTAAGGTAGTCGAAAGCCAGCTGCTGAACCCCTAGACATTTTGAATTTCTTTCCATTTCACTTTTCTCCATAGAATACGAACACGCTGTTGCAGATGGTTCTCTATTGATTAACTTTTTTTGCTAATGAAATGGGAAACTTGCAGGCAGATCGTATTTTCTTTTGATTACAAGCAAGCACCCCATCTCATTTTGTGAATCATTTTTTACCTGTTATTGTTGGATAAACAGAGACATGCTCGTTCTAAAAAATTGCTGGAAGAAGGAAGACTGAAGCTAATGCTCAATAGTGATGGCGAGATCGAGGATGATGTAGAAACCCATGCTGAGAGACACGCTCGGACCATAGCCATTGCCCAGGTTTAGTGCGAATATCGATCCTTGTGGTTGCACTTTTGTTAGATTTGGTATTGCAGAACTGCACATAATATGGCAAATCTTAAGAGACCATCCTCATGCTTGAGTTGTTTTTCCTATTTTCTCCAGAAAGCTGCAGCTCCCAAGAAAAATAGTGGGCGGCAACGACAAAGTAAACGGAGGAGAGAAGTAAGATTTATCCAATAAGATTTTTATTATAATCATCGACCTTACTACATAAGCTTCAAAAAAAATTGTAACTACGCCGCTTTAGGCACGCATGCATGTTAGAAGCACTGAATTGGTTCCCAGATGATAGAATTAAACCTTACTGCATCATACTGCAGTTGATAGAATTAAAAATTAGAGGCGCTAAATTGATGTCCAAATGATGATAATTAGCAAGGCAGCATGTGTTGTGCGAGATAGAGGCCCCTAACCTGCACTTGGCTTGAGCAAATCTGGATGTAGTAGCTTGGGAGTATCCTTTTTGCATTGCTAATATATCTAGGTTATCCCTGTAATTTTATAGATGACAGATCTATTATTACCTAATTGTTTCTTATTTCTTCGCCAGATGAAACATTAGTTATCATGACCTTTTCTTCATCACCAAAGCCTCAGCCACTTGTTTTTTAAACTTATTTAAGAATGGAATAATGCCAAATGACAGACTTTGAACTTATAATAGTGCTTTAAGAATGCAGACTGGGATTTAAATTCAAGGTTCCAAACCCAAGTGGATTTTAGTTTAGTCAAACTTGTGAATTTGGCTTTCTTCATTGGACTCTCAAAGTCCAAACTCCATCGGGAGTTTGGTGAAAACTGGCCTCGTATGGGTCCAGTTCAATTGACAGAATGGTAGGATTTCCCTAAAAAAGGAATGGATAGGGTCGGTGGCACAGGATAATTTGAAGTTGAATCAGATGCATCTTTATCCCCGATACCACTGGGGCTTTGCTGTGTCGAATACGAATTAATAACATGAGTTCTTTGTGCAGAATTTGTTCTCTCGTTGTATAGAAGGATATAAGCGTGTACATGCATGTGTATCTCAATGGTCTAAGTCAATTTAATGTTTAGGTGATCTTGTGTTTGATTTCTTCGTGATTATGAGAAGTCTGGTGACGGGTTAACCTGTGATATGCCTTTTCTGCAAGTTTGTCGGCGTTCACTTTTTTTAGCTGGTGTCTAATTTTTTTTAAACAACTATTTTGGAAACTGTTTTCTGGGAGTCACATATCTGCATGTCCCGGGTGAGCAAAGAAAGTATAGGAGCAAATCGTGGAAGTTCATTTGAAATTATCACTCCTTTTACGCGTGAGCACATGCTGCGCCACAATACCTATGTTCTTCGATTTTATGTTTTGCTGACACCTATTGCTTTGGTTTAAATTGCAGAAGAGCCTTGCTGGAAAATTGAGCAAGGCAGATCCATCAGCCACCATCCCTGCTAAAAAGAAACACAAGGTCAAAAGTCAGTGACTTATTATATAAAGGACCCTCCGTGTGATTGAGTACTTATCAGTGATGAACGCGAAGCACAGAAAGAGGCTCTTTTGTTAATTTAAGCTTCCTCCATCCTGTCACCAGTATTTTGTCCATTGTGCTGCATCTGATCCCCAACCTAGCTGCTACTTTGAACCCTGTGCTTGCATGCTGCTGGCAATCTTTTTATGTTGAGGTTATTGTTACAGACACTGATCCTAAATTATATGCTGAATTCTCTATGAAGCTTGTTTCGAAATTTGAAACTGTGCTGGGAGGAGAATGCCACATGGTGGCATTTTGATCATTGAGCGTATTTTCAATTCAATTTATTTGGAAGTTTGTTTTGGAGGACATACTTGGAGAGAATAGTAGATAGTGAAATTTTAGTCAACTATTACAGCGGCATAAGCCGAGTACAAAGGAGAGGAGGTTTTGCTTTTCTTTTGGTTGTTTCGTATAGAAATGAAGCAATTGTATCAAAATCCTTTTTTGTGCTAATTCATCATTATAAATTATGTTAGATGCATTTATGCTGTCGTTTGTCTCGCTGAGGGTCCTTATACGTCAAGAATTTTAGTTGGCATCGCATCAACATGCTGTATAAAAATTGCTAGTCGATACGATCGAATAGTCTGCACGTCAATGTATTTACCTCTTAACCTTACCTGCCCTAGATCAGTATCCTAATGCAATCTTCAGCATGACCAGAGCCATAGCGACAAGTTGTAAAGCGTCTAAGCTTCCAAATATGATTCCAGGAAACTTGTGTTAATAACCAATGCATACATATGAACTGGTTAAAGTTGCATGTCACAACCAAATGGAGACTTGGATGGCAGTGGCACCATGTTTCCCTTGGTATAAAAGTTTGCCTCAATCGGCACCTCAATGCTCAAGTCCTAGCATTGAGGTTTGATAAGAAGGCAAAGGTGGGTCACCATTCTCGCCCTGATTATCATTGGCAGATGTATTTGCAGGTCGCTCTCCATTCTCATCAGTTTCAGGATGGAAATTAATGGGGAATTTGGTGACGTGCGGTTTGTCCGCCTGTATGTTCCTCGTGAAAACACTAATAAATCAAAAGATCACTCAGCATTTCAACTGATCCTTTCAGGATTCTTGCTCATTCAGATATACCATCGAAAAGAAAGGGGGGCTCCTAATTGGAATTGGAAAAAAAAATACTAAACCTTTTAAATGTGCAAATCACAGTCAAGGTAGAAAAACAGTAGTAGATTTTCTTGATCTTTTCATTCGCTTGTACCAAAGCAAAAACTATGCATACATCGCACAACTTCGGTCCTCTTGATAGGAAAAGAATATTGACAACTGCTTGAAATAGGCATCCACGATCTAGTGAAGGGAAACCAGCAATAACAACCCGGGCAAACAAGTCAGTCAGCTTTTAGAAGGGCAGGCCTAAGAGTCACCAAAGAAAAGATGATCTTTGTACAAGGAAAATTGGAATAACGATCTAATAAAATAATCATTTAAATGATGGATATCATGTTGAAGACTTCGTGGGAGGAAAAATATGAATTACATCTTGCAAAATCATTCCCTCTAATGAGCAGTGAACAAGATCAACGTAACATTTTCTGGGATCATCAGGGTAAACCAATTCATTATATCTCTAAATTCTATAGGTCAATCCACAAAATAAACGCTCCTTGTTTCTCTAGAATTCTATACAACTTCAATTGATATGGTATCATAAGCCTTCTCCAGACAAATATGCTCCTATATTTGTCTCCTTTATTTTCGCATGAAGGTATCATAGTACCGTTTTCTTCATTCATTTAGAATTTTCTTGCTTCTGTATAGTAGTGAATAATTCTGTAAGCCACCTACTTTACTCCCATGATCTCTCAAACATCCAGACAAATGTCCTACGTGGCACTCGTATATGTAATGTTAGATCCACATCCTTCCTACCAATCATTCATCAAGACCATGAAGGAATGCAACATAAAACATCTGTCTAAATATATATTCATCCAGGCTCAATCAACGAAGAGTCATTGACCATAGGATTGAACACATGCCCTAACTACGTTCTGCACGACAAAGACCAAAGGCCCATTTGACAAAATTGTACACCTCGGCGAGCTCAATCTTCAAAAGGAACCTCCTTTTCCCCAGTTATCTCAAAGAAGCTGCCGTCATATTGGCAGTAGAACAACGTCTATCAAGTATTTTTCACAGGAAAAAATGGACTGAACAAGTCTAATGAGGTACACATTCTCAATGTGTGTGTTGTAAATCAAGTTTTAACGTAAAAGATTTAGGATTTTTATCTGTTGTGTCCCTTTGAGATATTGCAATATCAGTTATACTCCTCGCTTTTTTGGAATATCAACTCAGCCCCTGACTTCTTCCACGATGATTACTTGAGCATTTTGGGTTAGTTTTCATTCATCCCCATCGCAAACAGACATTAACTTTGGGGATACAAAGGTCATTAGATAAAACACCAAGGGTGGAAATGTCTTCCTCTCCTTCCAACCCCTCCTCCACCTCCCCTTCCAGCCCCTCCTCTGACCGCCCTCCCATTCCAGCCCCTCCTCCAACGCCGCCCCATCCTCCTCATCTGATCACCCCTCCGCTTCCAATCACTCCTCAAGAGCCTCCTCCCTTTCCTTCACCACCCATTTTAGTTCCTCCTCCGACTACCCTCCCCTTCCAGCCATCCAACCACTCCTCCCCTTCCAGCCCCTCCTCCTCCAACCACCCTCCCTTTGCAACTTCATCCATCCAATCTCGGGTATAACTTCCCCAAGGACAGCAAAGTTAATTGGACCGAGCAAACCAAGAGCATTTAGATAAAAAAATCCATCTTCACTTCTACCTTCAAAAAGGGAGCAAACAATAATCTCCATGTAGGAGTCTAACATGACCCCAACCCATGACACCGCTTAGCCTGACCCCATCACACAATTAAAATGCAATCCTTCAAAACATTGTTTTAAGACCATTTCAATTTTTGAGTCAGGCTCAGTCCCTAGGTGACCCCAACCCATGAGGAACGCAAGCATGTGCATCAAGGTTTAAAAATCAAACCGAACCGATTGGTTAAACCAGTTAAACCAACAACCGGAAGAAAAACACTCCAACTACTCGATTTTTTCAGAAAATAGAAATCGATAAAAACCCGGTTGAACCGTATTAACCCAGTTGAACCAATTGAACCAAACCACTGGTTCGATCATCTATTTTTTTGACAAAAAAATAATTCACAATTATTTTAAAAATATTTTTTTGAAGTTAATCATAACGTGGTTTCATTCTAACCTATTGTAGACCTCCTTTATCTTTTTCCCTTCAATGTGTGCAAATGACTCACCATTGCTTCATGCTCTATTTTGCTTCTCTCTTACAATTGCTTCATGCTCTATTTTGCTTCTCTCTTACCATATTGTGCATGATTTTGTTCCCTTCCAATAACAACAAACAATGCCTCCAGATAAAGAAGTTGTTATATTTACACTATGAGAAACAATAAATTAACAATATTTATCATCAATTGATATTTGAATAGTTTTAAATTTTTTAATTTTAACCATCACATTTATATATATTTATATGACTTTGGCAAAAACATATTTTTTGTGCTCTTTCGAGTTTTTGTAATAACATTTAGACCACTCATTTTTTTAATTACACTTGTACATCTGTATTCTTAAAAAATTAATAATATTCCATAGGTTCCTATAATATAGTACATATGTACTAACAAAAACAAAAAGCCACTACTATGAATTTTGTAAAAATATAGGAGCACACATTTAATTGTAAAAAAATAGGGGTATAATTTAAGTCTTATTGAGAAATCTTGGAAAGACGCATGTTATTGAAAAAATTGGAAAGCATTATTCATTTTATTGTATGAAATACCGGTCTAACTTGGTTCGAACCGGTTGGATCAAACCAACTATACAAGGGTTTGAATTTTTTTACAGGTTGTATGAACCGCTAAGGTGATCATCGGTTTAACCGGCCGGTCCCATTGATCCAACCATAAAGAGGAGGGTGTATTTCTATAAGATAGTCTAGATATTTCCTTTTCTAAGTTGTACCATACTACTCCTGCAACAAGACTTTCCAAAAAAGAGATAAATACAACAACGTGGGACTTTCATTCTTTCCGAACATTTAAATATGTTCCATTTAAAGGAATATATGTTTACATGAAACATGTAGAATATGCTTTTACCATATAACATGAAGACAACTAACTACATAGGTGAACTAAAAATTTCACTGTAACCATATAATTCATACTTTACAATAATGTGATAACTTAATAAATCATGGGATTTTTACATAGAAGACCCTATAAACTTTGTCAATTACCTTCACAATCTTTGAAACAACCTAATTCCCCCCTCGACCCTGTAAACTTGCCAACTCTTACCTCATGAATCCTCCGGTTAATCTGTTTGAAGCATGTAGGGGTTCTTGGGGTAATTTACAAGGTCGATGGAGGTAATTACGTTGTGCAAAAGGTTGTAGAGGTAATTTAAAAAATTTATAAGATCTGTCGGGTAAAATTCCCATAAATCATTTACTTAGAGGTGGTGCCAAGGAGGAGGTATGTCAGAACAAGATGAAAAAATAAGCAAATTCCATCGTACACCAATGTAAATCTACAAAATTGGTGTGTTGCTCACCTTCTGTTAATTATATTTGGAATCGCAATGTTAATCACAAATGCAGTTATAAGAATCACGTTTTTATAGAGACAATATAGACATATTACAAAGAAATTGTTGGGAGACGGGAAACAAGCTGCTCCGCCAATCCCTTTTGGATGGCAAATCCAATTCTTCGGAACAAACTGGACAGAACTAAAGAGGCAAGTGGAAGTTACAAAAATCTATTAGATGTTTTCATCTTTTACTAATTTAGACTGCATTCTGACATGACCAATCAACCTTGTTTACTAATCGATCAAATTTTGAATTCTAGTTGGTTATATTCTGATCGATCACTTTTGATTACTAATCGATCATCTTATGATTCCGATCGACCATCTAAATCCACATGATCGATCATTTGATTCTAATCGACCATCTTTTGTATCATAATCGATCATATTCCATTCAATAAGATTTTTAAAGACGATTTCATTCTCGATTCATTTACAACGATTACGTTTTCAAAGCCAATAACTTTCGAGACTCCAATCCCATAAATATGACCCTATACCACACTTGTTAAATACACAACAAGAGTAACAAGTTATCTTCTCTATTCTTTTCACTATATACTCTGAGAGAAAAATCAAAGAGTTATTTTCTACTCCGTTCTTCATGCTTACAGCTTGGGTGTTCTGCGATCAATTTTTACGAGCATGCTCCTACCTCTGTAAGATAGTTTTAATTTCTGCACATATTATTTATTGTATTTTTACTTTGATATTGAGGTTGTTAGGTTTTGTTTACCTGTATGCGGTTTAGTTTACCGTGTAATCAACTCATGTTGTAATATGATTGGGTTGCTCGGGTAAGGAACTCGGTATAGTGGTAAGACCTGTGTAGGTCAGGTTGAAAGCCTGAATCAAGAAACTCTATCATGGTTTTTACCCAAGAAGGTTTCCACGTTAAATACCCATGCACTTTTGGATTAATTACTTATCTTGTTATTGAAAGTGTTATGTAACACTGTAATTGTTTGAGTTTATTATTTGTAGCGGTCAAAGTCATATTGTTCGATCCACCCCTACCCATCAACTGGTGCTCGAAAAAACAAACATTTGGTGACAGACCCACGTCCACATAAAGGAAGCCAACCATTGAAACACACATGGCCAGCATTTCAGGATCTCTATTAGAGGGAAGCTCCGTATTTCTTCCATCTCTTTTCAATGAGACAAACTACTGCAGTTGGAAGACAAAGATGATGATTATCCTTCAGTTATTTGACTTTGCTATATGGAATATTGTTTTGTTGTCCTTGCAATTATGGTGAGGCATGCGATTCAAAGAAATGGCACTCTTTGATCCAATCACAATGATATCTCGATTCCACTACTGCAGTACCTTGATGACACCATATTTTTATTGAAGGGGGATCTTTAAAGACTAGAGGAATGAGTATTGTGCTTATATTTTAGACAGCTCTCAGGTCTGGCGGTGCACATATCCAATTCCTCTTTCGTCTTGTTGGGTTTGTGTGATGCCGAGATTGCGAAATGAGGTGAGATCATCTCGACCCCTTGTGGGTGTCTCCCTCTCAATCTGACTGGATCTCGGCCATTGATAGCGGAACAGAAACTGACTAGTTGAAGGCATCACTGTCTTTCTAGAGGAAATAAACTTGTGCTCTTGAAAGCGACACGGATGAGAAGATTCCTCTGACACTTATCTGATGGCAACTCGAACTCCAGTTCGACCCGAACCCGAATCCAATCCCACGAGCTTTGGATCGGACCCGGGTCTTCAATTTGCCAAAAAAACGAGCCTCGACCCGACCCAAGGCCCGCAAAAAATTAACAGGCTCGGACCAAGCTTTCCCGCGTTGGACCGGATTGAGCCCATTGCTCCAACTACTAGCATTTCCTTTTAGGGCGTCTTTCACTTGGGTCCTGCTAACAGTTTCCAATGATAGTACACGCCCCGCTTCTTTGCATTTACATCTGCACTCCTTATGTTCATAAGAAATTTGCAGTTGTGCCCTTCTATTATTACACTTTTACCCTATACTTAGGGATGAAAATAAATACAGATATATTCATTTTATATAGATGTCGGCATTCATATTTGTATCTATATTAAAAATTAAGGATATGGTACCACCTCGACATCCGTAAATATTCATATTTGTATCGGTATATCCACTTAATGTATAAATATATATAATATGTTTTTAACAGAATTTTATAACTTCATTCACCATCATTGAAGTAAATGTTATGAAATGGATATAATTAGTATATTTATTTAACAGGTAAACCACCTTTAATTTGTAATTCGCGTTAATCTATATAAATGTTACGAAATAGATATAATTAGTGTATTCATTTAATATTTAAACTATCATAAAATTGTAAACTTGAGTTAGTTTATTAAATGTTGCTGCTATTATTTGCATTCGATTCTTATTCATTTTATACATAAATGCTAGGTTTTAAGGATGTGGTTACACAATTTTCATACCCATCAATATTCACATGGAAATTCGTGGTCATATATTAAAATAAACAAGGACGTGATTATAACTATATTCGTGTCTATATCCAACCACTTTTTTCTTTAGTAAACCATGGTAGGGACAATTGAAGGACAAATGCAGTCTAAGTCATTCCTTTCTTTTTTCTTTCTACCTCCCACAATCTTCCAACCATCGACTTAACTTTGATCCAAGTCCGACGCAGCCCTAGGGATCATATCACCCATCATTTCTTCCCTATGCGTTTCTCCGGGCTGAGCAAATAGCTGGAGTCTAAAATCTCTTTGTAGGTCTCTGGTGCTCCCTTCTTCGAGAATCAACTAGAATCGAATCTAAGTAGGAGAGGAAGAGGAAGGGGGAAGAGAGAAGAAGAGAGCGTGGAGGGCTACATGACAATTTGATTGTGTTTCTGGTGTATCTAGTTACATCAACTCAGGTTGACTCAAGAAGAGTAAAATTAACGAAGGGTTCGTAGTGTCAAACGGAGCAACTTTATGGGGTCAAGCGGATATTAACGATGTTTGCAGGGTCGAGAATGTAATTTATAAAGATTCTATTCTTCGTGCTGCAAAAATCCATAAATGCATCGTTGTCAATTCCTGGATGAAATTTATGTGGTTGTACAAGAAATGAATTGCTTACATTTTGTAAAAATATAAATGGATTGTACGTTTATTACTTTACCGGACGAGGCTTATCATTTCAGTGAAATACATTTTAAACCCCTTCGGGATTCTGCAATTACAATTACCCCATATTTATCTTTGGGTCTTGGTTACTTTTATCTTTATTCTTAGATTTTTAGATTGGAATTCATGGTGCGGATACCATGTTTTCTTTACTATAATATCTTCGATCGTATTCAAATAAAAGTCAACGTTCAAATAATAAATATAATTGATATAATGTATGAATAATAATGCATCACATTTACCAATGCAATCCTCCTAATCATCTGAACGTTTACTATTCACAAAAGAATGAGAATGACGTACGTTACTAACCATATGAATGCTTACTATTCATAAAAGAATTACACATGTTGTAAAGGCCTTTTGGCGAAGAAGAAATATGGAGCGCACTCCGTGCAATTCCTGCATGCAAGACCCCTGATCCTGATGGATTCAACTCACAATTCTTCAAGGTTCATTGAAGCCTTATCAAAGCAGATCTGATGGCTATGATGTCGTTCCTTCACACTGGGGGAGGAATGGTGATAGAAGCTAACCGTACCTTTCTCACCTTGGTTCTGAAAGTGAAGTCCCCATCTTCCTTGGTGATTTTAGACATATTTCCTTCTACAATATCATTTACAAGATTTTTGCAAAGATACTTGCGAATAGGCTCATTGAAGTTCTACCACATCTGATATCTTTAAATCAGATGACTATCGTTAAGGTAGGCGCATTGGGGATTGTATCCTTTTAGCACATGAGTTGGCATTCGGCTTTGAGCTTAGTACATGATCCAAGCGTGCATGTGTTAAAATTGACTTATCAAAAGTCTTCGATTATGTAAACCTTTATTTCATCCTAGATCGACTTGCTGCTATGAGTTTTGGTAGGCTGGAGTAGGTTGGATCTGCTCTTGCATATCTATGATCTCATTCTCAATTTTGGTTAACACAATCCCCTTTGGCATGTTAAGGGTGGGAGGGGACTTCGCTAAGGAAACCCCTTAAATCCTCTTCTCTTTTACAATTGCTACGTAATTGCTTTCTAGACTTGTGAACTTGGAGGTCGAAAGGAGGGAGTTTCTACCGTTGGGAAGGGGTCCAGTTGTGGTGCCATCACATCTCATTTATGCAGATGATCTTTTATTCTTCTATTGTTGCTCCCATAATTTGTTTAACTCCATATAAAGGATCCTGTAAATCTTCCATGAGGAAAAGTCCTTTATTCTACTTCAAAAAAGATAAGTGTGAGTTTTCTTACAACCTGGATGTTGGTCTACTGGGACAATCCCTGCCTACTACATGTTTTGGCATTCTGTTGGTGCAATAAAATGGTGGGGGTAGAGTCGTCCATGCACTGGAAGACAAAAATCAGAGAATACCTCTATGGTTGGAAATCAAAGAACCTCTCCATAATAGGACATATTCTACTCCTGAACTCTATCATCAACGACATCCTATTATACTTGATTGAAGGTACTGTTATTCCCAAAGCTACTATTAGGCGCATCTCAACCATATGCGCTAATTTTTTATGGGACTAAAAGAGACACAGAGTCGTATGGGAAAAAGTTTGCCTTCCTAAAGGAGGAGGAATGTGGTTGCCTTTCCTTACGAATCTTGCAAAGGCAGCAACCTTGTAGTGGGCATGGAGGCTCCTCACATGAGAACAATCACTCAGGGATTTCTTCATGAATTTCAAATACCTCCATTCTACCTTATGGGAGGTCCAAGTTAAGAGGAATGTTTGAAGGTAGTTGCTGTGTGAACTCTCTTGCAAACAAGCATTGGAGGGATTCTCCCGCCATTCTCTCGGCTTCCTAGAGCAACGGGTTACTCCTTTCGATTGGCATTTGATATGGTACACTACAAAGCACCTGTGGTCGACTGGTGGAAAGAAGTCTGGCGTAGTGAAGTATCCCCAAAACATTATTGCTGCTTATACAGAGCAATGAAAGGCAAGCTCTCTACTATGGATCAATTGATTAGATGTGACATTACTTAGGCAGGGGAATGTCTACATTTCGAGTCCCCCTTGGAGTATGTTGATCATATTTTCTGGGAATGCCCATGTGCTTCTCGACTCTGGTCAGGGGTGTGCCACTCGCTCCAGTTACCTCATCCACCAGTACATCATCTTCTTCTGCTGGATTCCCTTGGATGTGTACAGCAACTGCATGGTAACTGTCATAGGGTCAAAATTCCGCTATCGAGATTTCGACCGATCCTGTGCGGCGTTAGCTAACCCGTAGCTAACCAGCCTTCCCGAGTAAAACGGTCACGGACGCGCTCCAACTCTTCTCGATACTCCTGCTTGCTAACACACCGATGCTCAGACACAAGCAGAAGCTCGACTCTATGGATCGTTCAGGAACACTCTCAAGAACTCGCTCAAGAACGCTCAAGAACGCAACCACACGATCTCAAAAGCACAGTCACAAAGCTCTTCTCTTATTAGAAGGGGAACTATCTCTGGAGTGGGTGGACACACTACACTTTCTCTCGTGTACTCTGTGTTTACAAATGAGCCACCACCTCTCCTTATATACAAGACTCAAGGCAACCCAAGGGACACTCATTATTACATCTACAATAATGATACATAAAGACACAAGAGACCTTTCGAGTTCTTCGGCAACCCTTCGCGTTCCTCAGCAACTCTTCATTTGCTCGTCTCTTCGACTCCCTTGTTGTCCTTTCATCTTTCCGCATGGTTGATGCCCAGTCAACCGCCCAGTCATCAGCACACTCGCGCTCCAACGCTTGCTGATGCAACTTTACCATAATTCACCATGTGCCATTGAACACTTGGTCTTGTGCCAAAGGGAACCCGCAGCTTCCAGACCCTCGTGCGGTAAACCCTTCCTTAGCATTCTCCATGCTAAGGGGAAGTCCTCCAGAACTTTGCTATCGTGGCCTCCAGACCACTCTCGTACGTGTACTACTGAGCATGCTCGATAATGCTCGTACTCAGCACCTGCAACGCTCCATGCTTCCTTGGACCGCCACGCATCAATACCGATACCGTGCGCCTTCGTACGTACGCCTCTGTGACCATGCCACATTGCTACTCAATGCGTACTGCTTCACTACATACCGCCCTTCTGCGCTCGCGTATGTACCACTACGTGCATCCACTGTCATGTCTTGCACTGTTGTCTGTACTCGCTGTGCTCGCACTGCTACAAGCACCACGTTACTCTGCTACCGAGCAGTGTCCTGTGTGACGCTTCTCCATCACGTATGGTAGAGTCTCTAGACTCTCGTGGATAATCTCCCTAATATCCACATATTTTCGGACTCCTCCTGAAGTCCAGCTCCATCGATCATTCTCGAGCATCCAGCTACCGTGTCTGCCCGATCATTCTCGATCACAGAATTTGGGGGTGTGACAGTAACCATACTACCGGAGGGAAGAGATTGAAAACATCACTCTTCGTGATAGTTTGGTGGATTTGGAAGGAGAGAAACCTTAGGTGGTAGGGCACCAGAGCCAACAATATAGAACGTAACATCTCGTTCATATCATTAGATGTATTTACACTGACCACTTAATCTCATATCAAGTTGTTGATGGACCCTTTTTATATGGGCTGACCCACTAGCCTTTTTTGTGTCTCGTACGCATAATCATGTAACACCACTGGTGCCTTTTTGTGCAGATATAATATAGTAATTAGTGCATTTACAGCTCAAAAAAATGTTACTAAGCCTTTAAATGGAAGATGCTTAGTCCAACCCAACTCTCTTACCAAACAGTGCGTTCAAGTCCTAGCATACTCTTGCAGAGGGACAATACGCTTGCAAAAGCTCCGGGATACCCATTAGATTTGTGCTCGAAACCTACTTCCCCACTCGTGCAAACCACATTCCTTTCTCTTATATTTGCATGCCATCATTATCGGCCATCATTAGGTTATCATTATTATTCTGCACAACATCATCGTTATTTCGAATTAATAGGTGATTTTTCGGAAGAGAAATGAGGGGCGAGAGGGAGAGACCGAAGAGGGGCGAGAGGTCGGAGTTGGGGAGCCAACATGTTTCTAGCCGGGGCAAGGAGAAGGTCGGCGAGACCGGAGGGGGGAGTGGGGGTAGAGCATTTACAAAAGGGAGCGCGGAGGATGTTCTGATGGAGGATTTGCAGGTGATGGCCCTTGGAGCTATGAAAAGAAGGAAGTTGTTTTCTTAAGAAATTATCAATGCATGCTCCTCTTTATATAGTAAAGGAGGCAAGTACAAGAATAGGAACAACCTATAAGGAATAGGTACAGAAATAGAAAAGATCTATAATTAAGTAGAAAATATTCTCTATAAGGAATATTCCTCATTTGTTAAGGTATAAGGAATATTCCTTATTCTTTAACACTCTCCCTCAAGCTGGAGCATATATATCGATCATGCTCAGCTTGAATGCACATCTATCAAATGCAGATATAGGAAGTGGTTTCGTAAACATATCAGCTGTCAGCTCGGAAGACGAAACATGAGAGGTTGCCACAAATCCTTTCTGGATCATTTCTCTAGTATAATGGCAATCTACCTCTATACATTTGGTTCTTTGATGGAAGACTGGATTGTTGGCAATAAACATAGCTGCCTGGTTATCACACTGAAATCTCATAGGAAGAGACACATCTACAAGAAGATCATCCATAACAAATTTGACCCACATAACCTCCGTAGTGGCTTGAGCCGTAGCTCGGTATTCAGACTCAGCAGAAGATCTAGCCACCACTATTTGCTTCTTACTATACTAAGTAACCAGACTATCACCAATGAAGACACAATATCCTATAGTGGATTTCCTGTCTAGTGGACAACTAGCATAATCAGCATAAGTATAGACAGTGACATCTAGGGACCCCTTTAAGAAAAGAAGCCCTTTTCCAGGAGCCCCCTTGAGATATTGAAGAATAGCTAGAGCTGCATCCCAATGTACTTTCTTCGATTTATCCATGAACTGACCGATCCTACTAACGACCAATGCAATATCTGGACGTGTATCTGTAACATACAAAAGCTTGCCAACCAACCATCGGTATTGTATTGCGTCAATATCCTCTGAGTCACTATCATGAAGACGAACACCTGGATCCATGGGAACATAAGCAGGCTTGGAGCCTAACATCCCGATCTCTTGTAGCAAATCTGTAACAAACTTGCGCTGACACATTACTAGACCCCTGTGACTTCTGGCAAACTCGATGCCTAGAAAGTAGCTAAGATCACCAAGGTCCTTGGTAAGAAAATGCTTCCCAAGGTAAGCTTTGGTCGTAGTAATGCCCTGAATATCGTCTCCTGTAACAATTATATCACCCACATAGACGAGAAGAATCACTCGGCCATGATTTGTCTTGCGCACAAAGAGGGAGTGATCAGATGTATATCAAATAAATCCTTCTCTTTTTATCATCTCCGAAAGCTTTTGAAACCAAGCTCTCAGACTTTTCTTAAGGCCATATATAGACTTGTGAAGCCGACATACCTTCTGACTATTCTCCCCCTCAGCAGTGAACCCAAGTGGCTGTTGCATATAGACTTCCTCATGAAGATCACCATAGAGAAAAGCATTCTTGATATCAAGTTGATATAGCAGCCAATCCTTGCTGACAACCACAACGAGAAGAATGCGAACTGTTGGGAGACGAGCGACTGGAGAGAAGGTATCTGTGAAGTCCACACCGTATGTCTGGGTGTATCCTTTGACCACTAGACGAGCCTTGTAGCGCTCAATACTGCCATCGGATCGGTGCTTGACTATGAAAACCCAACGGCACCCAACAACAGCCGCATCACTAGGAGGTGTCACAAGACTCCATGTGCCTCTAGATTGTAAGGCATCCATCTCATCCTGCATTGCAATGCACCATATGTCATCTCGAAGAGGCTCATGGTGTGTCTGAGGAATTACCACAGCAGAAAGAGCCGACACAAACTGTCTGTAGCTCGAGGTCAACTTGTCCATAGAAAGGTGATGTGAAATAGGGTGGGCAGTACACGTACGTTTGCCTTTCCTGAAGGCAATAGGAATATCCATATTATCAGTAACATCATCTGCAGAAGAGCTGTAGGAATAACTACCGTGCTGTCAGTAGGAGTAGAGTGTTCAGGTGATGCCTTAGGCGTAGTGGATGCTGACACATGCACTTGAGAAAGGGTTTCAGTAGTAGTAGGATTAGTGCACCGGCGGTACACTTTCCCAAACCGACTGTTGTCGATGTCAAAATTGGTCGTGGGAGGCGAAGTAAGGTACACCTCCGTATCAACATCAGTGGAATGTAATCTGGAACCAGTAGTTGAAAAATACGGAACTGACTCAAAGAAAGTCACATTTGCACAAATGTAGTAATGTCGAGCAGAGGGGTCATAACATCGATACCCATTATGAGTCCTTGAATACCCCAAAAAGACACATTTGGCAGCCCTAGGTGATAGCTTGTCATGACCAGGTATCAACACATGAACAAATGACACACACCCAAATACTCGAGGGGCAACCAAAAAGGTATCTTTATCAGCAAAAAAAAAAAAGGCAGAGGCACTTGCTCATCCAATACAGTAGATGGCATCCGATTGATCAAATAGCAGACTATAAGGAAAACATCCCCCCAATAAGTATGTGGCGCGTTACTCTGAATCAGAAGAGTATGAGAAACATCAAGAATGTGACGATGCTTACGCTCAGCAATGCCATTTTGCTGAGACGTGTAAGCACAAGAGGTCTGGTGATTGATACCACGATCTCTAAGAAAGATGTATAGTGAGTGGGTACAAAACTCTAAAGCATTATTAGATCGCAAAATTTTCACTATAGCAGAAAACTGAGTTTTTATTTCTGTAAGAAAAGATCTCAATATATCCCTGACCTCAGACTTTTGCTTTAATAAAAAACCCAACTCAATCAACTGTAATAATCAACGATGACAAAATAATATCGATGTCCATGTAAGTCAGAGAGACGACTAGGACCCCAAACATCACAATGCAGCAGTTCAAAAACAGACGTACCGCTACGACTAGAAACTCTCCATGGAAATGATGACCTGTGATGCTTTCCAAGGGCACAGGACTCACACTGGAATGTAAACTGTGGAGACATCTGAGGAAGAAGCCGACAAATCTTATGTAAAGGCAGATGATCAAATCTAAGGTGCCACAAACATGAAGAGGTCGTCCTGCCTGTCGGATCTGATGAATATCCCGATATAGCTCTATGATCTTCATCTCAATTTGTACTTGTGAGTATGTCAAGGCAAGAGCGTCCCACATTTCCTTGGCAGTGGGCTTATGATCAACCTCATTGGTGATGCAACGAACGAGGGTTGAGATGATCCAACCCGTAGCAAATGCGTTATACCTTTTCCAAGAAGAATACACAGTGCCAGTCTTCTCGGCGGGTTTAGGAGTCCTTAGAACATACTCCTTATCATAGGATTCTAGAAAATTGAGAAACTAGAGGGACCATAACTCATAATTGGTTCCATCTATCTTCTCAATTGTTGCCGGGGTCTTCATATCATGTAAGGAACCCTGAGGAGCACTTGAATCCTTGGAATCATCGGCGGAAGCCATCAATCGAACCCAAAGAAGACAGAAATCGGATCTGAAATAAAATTGATCTTCTTAGATCATAGAGGATTTGTGAGCGAGATCGAGCACCACAAACCTCAATAAATCAAGAGGATTTCAAGAAATCCTCAATAGATGCAATAAACATGTATCCTTGAAGAAAGAAGAACAATAGGGGCAGCTGCTGAGCCCAACTGGTGTCGCTTGCAACTGTTGAGGGTAGAGAACCACGGTCTAGGATCGGTGCTCTGATACCATATGAAAAGAAGGAAGTTGTTTTCTTAAGAGATTATCAACGCATGCTCCTCTTTATATAGTAGAGGAGGCAAGTACAAGAATAGAAACAACCGGAATAGGTATAGAAATAGAAAAGATCTATAATTAAGTAGAGAATATTCTCTATAAGGAATATTCCTCATTTGTTAAGGTATAAGGAATATTCTTTATTCTTTAACATGAGCGAACCAAGGAGGAGGCAAGTATAAGAATAGAAACAACCGAAGGCTCGCAACCTTGTGATGAATCTGTGATTTGTCATCTTTATTCATTTATTTTAGCTTAAAATCCCTTATAAAACACCTGCATATAACATTAACTCCACATTCTTATTAACTTGCATCTGTGTAAATATTGCACACTTCTTACTAATTTTAACCTAAAATAAATAAATAAAGAAAGAAAGGAAAAAAAGAAAAGAAAATAAAAAAAGAAAGAAGAAGAAAGGAAGACTGTATACAGGCTGACCCGAATCCCGAGAGAAGGTCAAGACGACCTGATCAACCAGGAATAAAGTAGGGGGAGATAAGGGTCCTTAAGTAGAAAATAAAAAAAAAGTATGTGTGTTGCTGTAAATACTTCTCACTTATTTTGTGTATATCTGTATAAAATTAACACTAATTTATTTGTACCTTAATTGACCTCAAATCAAATAACTTTCAAAACCAAAGTTGTAAATAAAAATGTGTCCTAATCAATAAAAATAATTGCACAATTAAATCATGTACAAAATAAAAGTAGCCACACTTGGAAAAAGCCACCAAGCACTAATTGAAAAATTAATTTCGGCTCCATATGAACTCAAATTAAACCAATCTCCAACTTTTCATAATTTTTGGAGTTACGAGTAAAAAGTTGATTTTCCGAGGTGGTTTGTGCGATTTTATCATGTATTTTGTAAATATTGTATTTGTATATATTTGTAAATTATTACTAATTATTTAAAATAAAAATAATTTTTTTTAAAAAAGATAAATTCCTTATTTACCCTTGAATATAATGTCATATATGTATACAGTATATGTATATAGTTGCTATTTTTAATTAAACATCATAAAAAAAATAAAAAACGACATTTTTTAATTCAAATAAATAAAGTGACGAAATATCAAAAAAATTAGATAATTTTGTAAATAGTTTTATCTCTTTTACTTTATCTCATGTCATCTCTTCCACCAAAAAAAATTCAAAAATTACTTTCAATTTTCATCTCTCATCTCCTTATCCAAAAAATTCAAAAATCAAATTTCATTCCATCTTTTCTATTTCTATGGCTCCTTCTCCCTCATTCCAACTTGATCAATATTTAGAGAGAGGAGCGTGAGATGAATCTCCATTTCATCACCTTTATTCTATCATTTTAGCCTCAAAAACCCCAGCAAATGCATTTAAATAGCATCAATTTTTTCATAATAGCATTCATTATTTGTGGTACTAATTGTACATAGAATAAGGTTTTAATGCTAAAATTATAGAATAAAGAGAAGAAAAGAAAAAGGAATAAAATATTGCAAATATTTTATGACCCGAACCCCGAGACCAAGGCCAGTATGGAATTGGTCGACAAGGAATAAAGTAGGGGGAGATAAGGGTCAATCATACAATAATACCTCATTTATTTATTCATTTATTTATGCATCTTTGACACCTATTTTGTATATAATTATTCATTCATCAAATAGAGAAGCTTTGTACATGAAAGTTGTAGATAATAATGTAAATAAAAATACAAAATTAAGTTTGTACAAAAATGATAAACTGTGTACATTTTACACTCAAGATAAAAAGCCAAAATCTCAACTTCACAGACCCATATCTTGCAAATAGAAACTCAAAATTACCCAAAATCACCTTTAATTATATATAGCTTTCCAAGAACTATTTAATAAAATTGGTTTCATAATTTTTGGAGTTTAGCTGTAAAAGATAGGTTTTGAGCCCCTATTGTACATAATACCGATTAAAATATCCAATTTATTCATTACTTATTATTTTTACAACTTCATATTTTTATAATTTTGCAGACATTATGTATAACTTATGTGTACATTAAAATTAGAATTAAACCTAAAAAGAAAAGGAGAATAAAATAAAACTAGCTCAAAACATAGATGAAATACCTATGATCTATATGTGTATAAATAAAAGGGAAATACATTCTTTAATTATTTTATTCTTTTATATTTTTATAATATTGTAAATATTACATAAAGTTTATTAAAAATGTAAATCCAAAATGAAAACAAATGAAATACATTAAATAAATACAAGATATACAAAATATAGGTAAAATACCTATTACAATACCTGTATACCACATACACCTATTTATTGAAATATGTAAATAAGCTCATAAAAATTAAATAAAAATATATCCACACTCACAAAAATAAGTTATAATTTTATAAAATAACAAAATTAAATAATAAAATAAAATGTACAAAATAAAAAAATACACAAAATATATGTAAATACACTTATAAACACATTATTAAAATAAACCCATAATAAAATACATCAAAACATAAATAAATAAAAATCAGAAACAAATACTACATTATTTAATAAACATTTTTATTTTATAAGCAAAAATTAATAAAATCATTTATTAGGCTAAATAATTAATTTCAGAATAAGTGTCCCTATTTTGTCCGTTTGCGGCCTACGTGGACCAATGAGGAGCCAGCCCTCGTTGACCCC
Organism: Ottelia alismoides; assembly: GCA_037367405.1. NCBI lineage: Eukaryota > Viridiplantae > Streptophyta > Magnoliopsida > Alismatales > Hydrocharitaceae > Ottelia > Ottelia alismoides. The sequence goes on along the minus strand of JAZKJV010002103.1, from coordinate 228,497 downwards.
TGGTCAACTGTCCCGTCGGGACCTGGCGCCTCTGAACCATCCTTTTTCTCTGACTTGCGCCATTTTTCCTGGGCGTCTCGTCCCGTATTTTCGCTCGCCGCCTTCACGAGATCTGTAGAGGGATCATCTATCTATCACGCAAGCTTGTTGGATCGAGGAAATTATCATTGCACTCGCCGGAATTCGCGGGCCAAGTAGGGCGCCCAGAATGTGTATAAATAAGACCCCTCAACCTCCTCCACAAATTTGGTCAACTTTACCTCCCCTAAACGCCTTGATTCGGTTCCTGGACGAGCCCTTGTGACAGGAGGAGCTTCCCAGCATTGTGAATCAGCCGGAGGAGGGAGGAATTTTGTCGTGGCGGAGCTTCGGCGTCCGTCCTGCTCCCTGGAGGCCCCCAGGTATAAGAGCTGTTCTTTCTTGCTTTTTAGGTAAAATTTAGTTCCAACATTTCATTCCTGTTCTTAGTGTAGCTCCTAGATCAGTAGAATAGCGTAAAATAGCTAAATCGAAGTTCGCCGGAGCTCCGCTCCGGCGACTTCTCCACCGTGATCTCGACTGTTTCCGACCCCCCTTGCCATTCCATTTCGTTCCTCACTGCATTCTCCATCTCCCGACTACCTTTGTTCAACCGAAGACCCTCCGTCTTCGTGAATCGGAGCTCCACCTCCACCATTCGTCGGAGCTCCTCCGCCTCGCCTCATCTTGCATCGCAGCTTCAATACCCCGGGTCGAAGAGAAAGCCCTCGTTCCCCCTGTTCTTCCTATGCAGGTACCATGAAGAGAAGAGCCCTCTAGGGCTTGATTTGAACTAGGCAGAGGTTCCTGGAGGTCCCAAGCTTCCCCGACCTCGCCTGACCTCCTCGGACCTCCAGGAGCCACGCTGAGACCATCATTCGACGCGGGGCACCGTCAGCAACGAGCAGAGCACCTTAGACGCGAAGGAGAAGCCCGGAGGAGCCCGCAGTTCACGATCGAAGCTCGCCCCGCGCGAGCTTCTTCCCTGTTCTTCTAGGTGGCTCCATCACCGTCCGATCAGGATGGAGCCCCCAATTCGAACCAAGGCCGTTGGATGCATGCCATTTCGACCGTCAGATCGCGCCTCGCGATCTAATCTCAAGCGTTCACCAGCGAAGCGGTATCAACCGTTGGATGCGCGACGCGTGTCCAAGTGAAAGCTTCATCGTCGTCCGTTAGTGCCTAAATAAGGGGGTAAATTTCTTATTTAACCCCAGTTTTTTGTATTTATTGCTTAGTCCTGTAAATAAAAGTCGAAGTTCATTTTATTGTGGATATTTTGCATGGACCCCCTGTACGATTGTGATATTACTCTTAGGTCCAGTCCACGTCACCTCACCTGTCGTCCCATGTGAGGTGGTTAAATTGCACAAGACCCCCTGTGAGTTTGTAAATTTATCTTTGATCCATAACATAAAATTTCAAGTGTATTATTTTTTGTGGAAATTTGCGTTAAGGATCTCGAACTTTCTGAAATTACAGTTTGGTCCCTGTGGATGCGGATCACGTATAGTCCCACGTGAGGGTCAAATTGCAAGAGGGCCCTGGCGGGTTTGCTTATTTGGTTTTAGTTCTTAAAATTGCAGAATACGTTCATATATTTAGGTATTTTTGCGCAGAGCCCCTTGGGATTTATTCTATTTGCAAAAATGCCCCTGCCAGGCCTTGTATTTTTGTATGCTTTGTCCATTTATTTCATGCACTTTTAAAACACCAAAAATGCCATAAAAATTAATGTAAGTTCCTGTTTACTTGCTGAATCACGCCATAATTTTGCTTTGCATTTTTATTGCATTTTCATATTTATTAAAAATAAAAAACATGCATTTTTCATACTGTTCGCATTAAAAAACCCATAAAAATTATAAAAACGTTTTGAAAAATTCCAAAAAAAATATATTTTCTGTGTTTTATCATCTATTAGTGTCACTCCAAAAACCACAAAAAATTTTAAAACCAAAACCTTAAAAATTAGAAAATACCCAAAATACTTTCAAAAAAATCTAAAAAATTATAGAAAACTCCAAAAATTGCAAACTCAAGTGCTCTAGTTTCCTCTTTTTGTTATCTTTATTTTAAAATTAGTTTTGAAAATTTTGGTGGCTGTTTGATATTTTTCATTCATAGTTTTACTCACAGCCAGTAGCTTATTCACTGTTTTCATTTATTTTGCCTTTCAAAAATACCAAAAATATCCTGAAAATTCCCCCCAAAAAAATCACAAAAACTGTAGAAAAATATAAAAATACCAAAAACATTTCATTTCCTAATTTGAGCACTTTTCCTTATTTATATAAATATACTATGACCTCTCTCCTTATAGTATTTATATATTCTATTTATAAATAAATATATATATATATATATATAAAATATAATTACCCACACAATTTGGATTCATACAAGGATGACCCTGATGTATTTGCACAAGGTAGGCTACCCAATTTTATTGCTCTCTGTGGTTTGACCTCTACATGCTTAGTCACTATGCATCTTATGGTAGAGTTAAATGTTAATTCATAATTTTGGGGACTTAATTGATTTATTCTTTGACGTGGGTTAATTGCTGATCAACTGGTGTTTTGTGAGCGGTCGCCTCAGCGACACTACATTTTGACCCTCGCAAAATGCCACGTTATCAGATGGCGTCGTTGCCGGGGAGCAATGAGCGTAGCCTATCATATTTTGTCATTCTTGTTTAAGAATTTGATTTATCATTGATTTTGTGAGTAGCTATTTCTTTGCAATTGATCACCATGCCCGATTTATTTATTTGTTGTGATTAATTCTTATCTGCTTTATTTCATTGATTGAGCTTGTACAATTCAATCTCTTTGTGACTTTGTTGCGAGGGCCCGCCACGCGAGGATGGTTTCTTAGGGAGCCAAGGCAGCCGAGCTTGGAGGAGGTTGGTCTTCACTTCATGACCTGCTGGAGAGAGCACCGAGGATGCAAAGGGATGGGAATTAGATAGGTCTAGAGCAATTAGGATTATTTTTGTAATTTATGGTGAAAGAGAGATACTTTGGCATGTAATAATTAACATGACTCTACTCTTCACAATGAGGTCCAGTGCCCGGGTGTCTGTTCACCTGGGGGCCTCATCGCTGTTTTCCGAATTTTCTACCGCTTTCTTTTCTTTGCTTTCCCGATGTTTTGTGCTTTTCGCCTTTATTTCATGTTTTTTTGTGTGTTTGGAGCCCCTAGATATAGGTTGCTTGATCCGGTAGCTAGGTCCAAACCTTAATAAGAATGCATGTTCCTATAGTCTACTTCGTATGGATATAGTCAAAATTAAACAGTTCGGTCATTTATCTCTTAACCCATGTGCCGTGAGCGAGCCCCATCAAACGCTACTCCTGAACTCGAGTGTGTCGAGAAGAGGAGGGGTAAGCCAAGACCGGACCCTTAGGTTAAAGATAAGTGACCAACTTGTGGTTCTTCACGTTAATAGCAGCTAATGTTTAGGGCGATTTTGTCGAATGCACACCGTCATGTAGATAGGTTTAAAAATTCTGTTTTGCATACCACATGGAGAGAGCTGGGATGCATTGTAAGTCTTTCAACTCAGCATGCATCATTCGGTTCAATGGTGAGATATCCATCATAGAACCAACTTGCACGACTTTTCCGCTATCTCCCTCTGATTTTCAGCACCTATGACATAAATGAAAATCTACAAAAATGTTAGGCGCTGGTATGAAACAGACTCAAAAAAAAGTGAAAACCCAAAAAACTAAAATAAGGGGACTGCTAAATAAACTTTGACCTTAATTAAAATTCGTAATGGACTATCATTGTACTGGGTTCATAAAGCCCTCATTGTTTTCAGGTACCTTTGGAGGGGGACCAAAACCCCACTCCCTTGAGCGAGACACGTCCCATAAGGAATAGATCCCAGTCTACAACTTCCTTGTGTATCGCCTGGATTTCCGAAGTATTGGCGCTTCTATCGTACGTGGGCGAGTAGGGCTTGGTCACCAGTGATGACTCTCTGTTGTGTAGAGCATCGACCTTGTCCGAAGTATCGAGCATAGGCCACGCCTTCACGGGGGTATCTGTCTCATCGTCTTGTGTCCGAGTAAGTTCTTGCACGCTCACGGGTGATTCCGTTGCGAGCGAGAACCGAAGTATCGGTTTCGCCTATTGGCTTCCTCTCTCTATTTCTTTGGTTGAGTAGGGATCCAGGAAGGGTTACAAGGACCTCAAAAAGTACAGACTACAGGTTACAAAGGAGGAGGACAAGTACGGGATACTTTTCTGGCAGTACTCTCTCTCCTATAGGGGTAGCGTGCTAAGGACTTGTTAAAAGATATGCCTGAAATAACAACTCTAAAACTGGTAAGATAATAATTAGCCGAACCTTTACGGCTTCACATGGCGTGAGTTGGTGAACCCAATTTTCTATTGTGTTTATATGGATCTAGATTAAGGATCAAAGATCAAGTCCCGCGCCTTTGCGCAAATTTTGTTGTGTCATTCCCTTTTGACCCCTGCTCAGTTTGAGCCTTTCTAATATTTTGCACTCCTTTTTCACTCCTTGTTGACCATCGTATCCTTCATCCAACATCCAATCCTCCCTTGCTTTGCGAATTTGATCCATGGATGGTTCTCGTCGGGACCTTGCCGACACCCACATCGATTCCATGGACTCAATTTCGCCAATAAATTCGAGGCGATTCCCGAGAACCTGATCCGGACTTTGCGGATCGGTCTCCAGACTCCTCGTCTTCTACCTCCCTTTTGACCACCCAATAAACATGGATCACTTTTGTCCCACATTCGCTGTTATGAATGGAAGTCGATTACAGTCTACATCTTGTTCCATTCACAACATTTTGGGGTTGACCTTAACTCCAAAAATTATCATGACAGCTGAACAATATTGCAAGTGGTCTGATTCGGATTCTTTCATTCTGCAGATAAAAGGACAGACTGAGCCTTGGCTTCTACTCCGGAATTCATTTCTTCCGACTCAGACCCTGACATGGCTCCTCAAGGAAAGGGCAACGGTCAGCAGCCACCTCAACCAGAAGGACAGATGCTAGATCAGAATCAGGTTAATGCACAGCTATTGGCATCTATCCAAGCTATCCAGCAACAGCTGACAGAGCAAGACCTAGCACAGACCGCTTTTCAAGATATGCTGAATGATGTGATGAACAGAGCCGAGGGAGGAGGAGGCAGAGGAGGAGGTGGTGGTCCACCTGATGACGACGGAGAGCCAGAAATTAGGGGACAAAAGCCTACACTAAAGGAGACCTATAATCCTGGAGACAGCCAGATGACCGAGTGGATTCTCATTCCACCGGTGCATGCTCACTTTGAGCTGAAGCCCCAGTTCCTCGCTCTCCTTCCAGCTTTCCATGGAAACACAAGTGAAGAGCCATATATCCACCTGTAGCAATTCTCCCGCATCTGCTGAACTACTCACTATCCCAATGTTCCTTTGGACATTGTCAAAATGATGGCATTTCCCTTCAGCTTACAAGACAAGGCTCTTTATTGGGTCAAACATCTGGGGAAGGTTGTAACCACCTGGGAGGAACTGAAGTCCGCCTTCCTACACAAGTATTATCCTCTCGGTCGACTCAACCAGATGCGAGCATGTATCAACAACTTCTCCCAAGGGGCACATGAATCCATACACGAAGCCTGGGAGAGATTCACCGATCTGCAGGAGAAATGCCCCCATCATGAGATCCCGAAGACCAGCTTGGTCCAGTACTTCTTTGGGGGCCTGAACATTGAGAGCCAGAGGCTCGTTGATGCAGCATGTGGGGGTTCGCACTTCAACAAGGATGAAGATGTAGTCTGGCAGATATTGGAAGAAATGGCCGAAGGAGAGGTCGCCCTCTCTTCATCAAAAGCATACCAGAAGCAACCCCAGATCCTCCAGAAACAAGTACACATGGCAGCGTCTCGCGAGGCGGAGAGAGATGAGATCTCCAACCTCAGTATCATCGGGGGCCATCTCTCGAAGGTTGATATCATTGAAAAGCGATCACAAGACCTTGAAAAACTTTCTGTGATCGAAAAGAGGACTCAGATTCTTGATAAGTTTGATCAAATCACCAAGCAGCTAGAACTGCTGGTGGACACCATCAACTCTGTTCAGTTGACAACACCATTGGAAGCTCCAGCTGAGAAGAAGGACGATCTACCACCGCCACATCAGCCTCAGCAGAGCCAGCAGCCACTGGCAGTCCAGCACATGTACTACGTGCAGGCACCCGACCAGGGCCAGCCGCAGCAGCAGATGGTTGTGTACCAACCAGAGTTTGTATCAGGACCTGGTTCGGTATTCCCACCACCACCCCTGGTTCAGGAAGTGAACAGGGTATGGAGTAACGAAGCACAACTGACCCGTCCTATGGGACAACCTCAGGGTCAGCCATCGGCCAACCGGTAATACCACCAGCCTCAGGGTGGTCGTTTTGGGCAGTCCTCACTGCCGCCGCCACCGTATCATCAGCCTCCCCAGTATGAAAATCAATGGAGGCAGAATCAGCAGTATCAGCAACAGCCATACCGTCACCCACAACCTTTCCATCAGTATGCAGCTGCTCCACCTCAGCAGTACTCACAGTATTCTCCTCCCTTTTATCAGCAACTTCAGCTTCCTGCACCACCCCAGCACCACCAGCAACAACCTCCACATCCATCCATACAACAACAGCGTGGGCTGCACGCTGAACCCACTGAGGTACCCCCTATAAACCCTACCATGGATTGCCTGGCCCAACTCGTCAAAGGGCTGGCAGAAATGACCAAGAGGCTTGACGACCTGACCGCCACCAGAACCACTATTCTAGCTCAGGTCGAGGCCAACCCCAATAACTTCAAAAAGAAAGAGCAGGTAGAATGTGATGTCCTGACCGTGTCTGAAAATGATATTACTGTTTATTCTAATGCTGTTACTCTCAGGAGCGGTAGGGCCTTGCCTCCGCCTGCCACCAAGAATGGGGTGAATATAGAAACATGTGGATCGTCATCTTCCGCATCAACCGTGCTAGCTACAGGGGCGGATGAGGAGGAAGAAGAAGGAGAAGCCATTCCAGCCGTCGTGCAGTGCCAGCATCCCCAGTCAAAAATACAAAAAAATCAGCAAAATCAAAAACAACAAAAAGAAGCTCGCAGCCGAAGCAAAGCCGCGCCAGCCTTGTAGAAGCCGCCAGCAGCAACCGATCCCTCGCCAACCGACGGAGCAGACGCTATACTTTCTACTCGTCCTTCAGCACCAGCATCTCGGGATACAGTTTGTACTCCTTTTTGTAGTCCGGATGTACAACATTCTATGGGCGACGATGTTGATGTACATAAGAACTCTATTTTTCCTGCTAGAGATGTACATATTCCTTTTCCTCATGCAATAGAAAAATCCAAAAAAATTGCAAAATGAAAAAAAGGCATTGTCTGATCGGGAGTTGTGGAAATACTAGACAAGTTGACTGTTGAGATTCCCTTATTAAAGGCCGTAGAGTACATGCCAGCTGTAAAGAAAGGACTAAAGGAGGCATGTACCAACAAGCGTCGCCCAACACAAGAGAACAGACGCAGAGATGTAGAAAAGCACGTGCTTTCCATGGCCACTGTTGCAGCTATCAACAACCTCCCACAAAAGAAACAAGACACATGAGCACCTCTTATCAATTATGAGATTTTTGATAATGTTTTCGAGCGCACTCTCCTCGACAGTAGGTCTTCCGTCAACCTTTTACCGTCATCAATAATGCAAGAATTTGGCCCGGGTCCGCTCAAGCAGACACGAATGATCCTTCAGTTCGCTGACCGATCCATCAAGCGGCCCCAGGGTCTTTTAGAAGACGTTGTAGTTAAAGTGCAGGAGATGCAGTATCCCGCTGATTTTATGGTCCTTGATATGGACTCACCAGCACCCCTGCTCCAGACCCCTATCATCCTTGGTCGACCATTCCTACGTACTTCAGGTGTCGTGGTCGATTACGGGTCTGGCAAGATTACCTTTAGCTCGAACACCAAGCAGATCACTATAAACATGAGTAGAGAGCCGAACGCCACGACTGATGAGAGGCATGCAGCATCCGAAGCAGACTATGACTTTATTGCCGAGATCAGATATTCATCCTTGTCATTGAATGATTCATGGACCCGAGAAATCCTCACACTCGAGGAGGACTTGGAAAGCACAGTTAACCTATGCTCCGATGATTCCGGGGAGACAGATTCTCAGATGCAGGCGCATCTCTTTGATCATTCACTCCAGACCGAACACGATCAGCCTAGTGCAGAACCGTTCGACACCTCACTAGGATCTCAACAAAATGATGAGTATGGTAGCCCCCTCAAAGAAGTACATCCCACCACCAGCATATTGTCTGAGGTGACAAACAGGTTGGACAGGTCAAAACCAGAACTCAGGCTACTTCCCGCAGGCCTGAAGTATGCTTTCCTTGCGGGTGGAGAACTGATGAATACCCATTCATCACTCTTTATTCTTATATTTTAGCTACAAAAACCTTTGCAAATACATGTATATTCTTGTAAATACAAATAATTACCAAATTGCATGCATTGTATAAAGTTTAATAATTAGCATGTTTTTGTGCAAAAATAAAAGAATAAAGAGACAAAAGAAAAAGAGGGGATATTTAGAATAAATATTGAGCGACCTAATCCCAAGGGAGGGCTCAGCATGGGCCTGACCGCATAAATGCCCAAATAGAGAGAGATAAGGAAGCTCATGTATACATATACCTGTAATTAAATAAAATAAATATTTTCCTCTAAAACTAAAAATAAAAATGGGTCATATTTATTTGTTTATATTTGTTTATATTTGAAAATATAAAATCAAAATAAAAAGAAGAAAATTAAAAAGAAACAAAAATACTCTTCCTTGTGCATATTCATCATATACGTAGACCCCCTATCTCTATTTATTTTACTTTGTAAATAACTAAATTAAAATCCCACAAAATTTGTGTATATTTGATATTTAATTATGTAAATAAATAAAATAAAACTATAAAAACAAAAATTAAATAAAAAGAACAAAATTAAAAACCCAAAAAGAATATTGTATATATACAATGTATATCGATGTATATATCTGTTGATTTAACCCTTGTATATAAATAATAAAAATAAAAATACCTTTTTATTCCTAATTTTATGCTATAAATAAATAAAATATAAGATGGGGATAAAAAGGCACAAAAATAATTAATTAAAAATCAAAAATAAAAAATCAAAAATCAATATTGTATATATACCTATATATAGCACTATAGTGTAAATACCTTATTTTTTATTTCAAAAAAATAATTAAAAATCATAAAAAATAGAAAAAAATTTAAACAAACATTTTTCATGTTTTGAGTTTTTAATAATTCGGTCGTTTTCTATTTTTAAATCAATTTTCAAATCATTTCCAAGTGGCCTGCTCTCATTGGTCCACGGGGGACGTTGACCCCCCGGTCAACTCCCCCCCTTGGACCACTTCCCACGGGTCCAGGACTCCCAACCCGATTTCGTCGAATTTTCGCATCATGACCCGACCACCAAATCCGCAAACCCCAGGCTCTTCTTCTTCCTTGTGCATCCGAGATCCTCGCCCGATCATCCGCATGGGGATTCGCGCTTCGTGGAACCCTGCCCGACCTCCTCTTCTCGGACCTGCACTCGCGTAAAAGCCGAGCTCCGCCTCCTTCCTCACGCATCTTTGAATCATTTCACGCCACCCCAGGACCTCCATAGCCATTGTGAGAGTGACAGCTCGCGTCCGGCTGTGTCGCAGCGAGGAAGGAGTGGAGGACCATCGATCCAGCAGCTACGCGCCACCGTGCGCTGCCTGGAGGTGACGCTCGAACCTCGGGCACCGAAGACCCTGGAGGCAAGGACCTGGAGCATCCCCTGCTCCTCCATAGTCGACAGCATCCAGTAGGTAGCTCCTTCTCTTTCCCTATTTCTCTAATTTTCATTTTCCCCCAAATCGACCCGTCGCCATTCCGCTTTGATTCCAACCACCCTCGCCTTTGTTTCGACCATTGGAGTCGCCCATCATCTTCGCCGTCTCTCCGCGCACCTTCTCCGCCCCTTCATCCAACCCAGCTCGCACAGGAGATGGGATTGGGGCTCCTCCACCGTCACTTCGCTGGAGCCCCTTCGCCCCGACGCACAAACCACATTCATCACTCCTAACCGGGTCGAGGCACCTTGCCCTCGACCCAGGAGCTCGTTGCCTTGCTTTTCAGGTTCATCCGAGCCCATCTGAGGGCTCAGTCCATTCGAGTAGCAGCTTCTCCTTTGCCAGTGCTGCCAGAGCTCCCCGGAGCTCCGTGGCACCATCGGAGGACCCCATTAAACGCGGGAGGCCAAGGCGATTCTTCTCCGATCAGTAGCAGCCCGCGAGGAGGTCTCCAGCACGCGCATGAGGCCGGCGAACCTCGCCGGAGTCCAGTTCTTCGAGCATCCTCCAGAGCCATTCGATCCCCCCTCCAGCTCCAGATTAGATCTCGGACGTCCATGCCAGGAGCAACCATCACCGTTCGATCCTTGGAGGAGTGATCGTGAATGTCCGATCAGTGAGGGCTTCCCACGTCGCTTCCCAACCGCCTGATCTTCCACGTGGCGAGGCCCCAGTCGTTCGATCAGGACCGAGGGATCCTCTGTTGGGCGCCATCCTTCCCCGACCGTTGGATCTCCACGTGGCGCCCATCCGACCCTCGACTTAATAAAGGGTAAATTACTTCTTAGGCCCTTAGTTTTCTAGTCGTTCTGCTTTAGTCCTGTAAATATTTTGGAAACTTTATTTTAGTTGGGTAATTTGCGTAGAGGACCCTATTATTTCTGGTATTTGCTTTTATACCCCTGTGTGTGGTGGAACACGTGCTTCGACACGTGCTTGTCTGGGTTATTTGCATGTATAGACCTATGGTTTCAGGGTGTTAATGAATGAATTTATACTTTTGAGATTTACAGAAATACCCCTTTGCGTGGTTTAATTGTGCATGTGCTTTATATAGTGGGTAATTTACACTGAAGCCCCTGGACTTTTAGTACGTGTTACTAAATAGTCCAGAGACTTAAGTTTTCTTGCAAATAGGTCCCTGAGTGCCTCAGGTCACGTGCTTTGCACGTGAGTTCTTGGGAATTTTGCACCGAACCCCCTGGAACTTGTTTTAATTTCATTCAGGTCCCTGTGTACTGTGCCCTTGTGTTTGAATTTAATAAAATAGGAAATTAACTCCAAATCTAATGAAAATTGGACGCATGGCTCCTGCCATGGTGTAAAATTTTCAATAATTTTTGGAGACATTTTGACACTTTTTGATTTTTTTAAAAATTCAAAACACGCAATTTTCTTACCATCTAGTTTTAAAAATCACAAAAATATTAAAACACCTTTAAAAACTACAAAAAAATTAGAGAGTGTTTGTTTTGCCTTGTTTGATTTTCTGACCATTTTGGTCATTTTCGCTTTATAAAACCTATAAAAATTACAAAACCCCTAAAAACCCATAAAAATTCTAATAATTAAAAGAAAAATAAAAAATTATAATTCTTGTGCCTAAATTTTCCTTGTGTTTTCTTCTTTACAGGAAAATTACCTTCAGACCGTGATAGGGCCATTTTGCATTTTAATTTGGCCCTCCAAGTCTGACTGGATAGCAACACTATTTTCTTGCCTTCTTTGATTTTTATAACATTCCATAAAAATCAGAAAATCACCAAAAATTAACCAAAAACAGTAAAAAATATAAAAAACATAAAAATATTTTTGTTTGAATTTTTGGAATAATTTTGAGTTGTTAAATAATTGTGTGTAGTTGCTTGTCCACTTGTTTTCCTTATTTTCTTTATTATTTGAAAATCCAAAAATATAAACATATTAAAAATCCACCAAAAATATTTGTCTCTTGTTTATTTTCACTTTTTACTACTTCGTAGGCAGTAAGGCCATTACGTGCTCCTTGTGTTCGACCCTGGTAGCTATACCAGGTTAATATAATAGCAATACCGCTACTTGAGCTTGTTTGATTTTTATCTGATTTTGGTGGTCTATATTTTTCTCGATCGACACCGCTTGGTGACTTGGGTCACAATGACCCTTGATTACCTTTACCCGAGTCGTCAGGCGTGTCATCAGAGTTCCCGAGGAGCACGACTTAGTAGTCATAGTTGATTTTTCTACGGTTTTATTTTCGCGGCTTTTTGTACATATTCTATATATATCATTTATTCGCATAATTGATTAAATAATTTGGTCTTCATACTTTTGCTTGTTTTCTTGTGAGGGCTTGAGGACCGAGGCGGCTTTCTTCGGAAGCCGAGCAACCCGCAGGAACCGGAGGCGACTCTCTTCTTTACAAAGCCGCAGGAGGACGTGAGGAGCGAGCAGGAGTGCGGGAGCCGTAGAATAGCCGCCGGGGTTAGATTAGTTTAGTTTAGATTTTATTTCCTGCAGCATTATTTGAACTATTGTAATAATACAGGGACATTCAGCAGGACACTCGGACTTTCGGGGTCTGTTTCGCCGAGCACCGGTGTGCTCGGGGGACCCCTCGGTTTTTACGTGGCTTTTTGCGCGGCTTTGTTTTCTTCACTGCCTTTTACGGTTTCTCGCGGTTGTTCGAGCCCCTAACCGTAGGATTTTCTGCTTGACTGTGATGTGATAATTAGGATCCAAATACCCTAATATATATGCCTGCACCTATAGATCGGTAATTGGACCTACAATAAAATATTAATAAAAATAGTTGATTTACCACCTTCGAGCCTACGCGCCGCGAGCCTGCCCTATCAAGCGCTACTCCTGAACTCGACCTGTCGAGGAGAGGAGGGGTGGGTGTAGACCGGACTTTCTGGATTGGAGGCTGGTGGTCAGCTAGTGGTTCTATCGAGTAGCACTGCTGTTTAGGGACTCGGTTTTTCCGCCTGCACCATTTAGGTAGTTTTATTTCTGTCTTTCAATTCTGCACGGATCATCTTGCTTGTAGACTGCTGGAGTCAGGTACACATTTCTTACTCTACATGCATCATTGATTTCATCGCGCATCGGCTTTTTCGTCTTCTCCCCCTGTTTTGGACTTAATAACCAAGAGAACCGAAAAATTCGTTAGGCGTTTTTGCTTTTATTGAAAAAACCTAAAAAGAAAAAACAATAAAATTGGGACTGCTAAAACTATCGACCCTAAAAGACACCTCAGTTAAAAACTTGTCTTGGGGAGAGCAACCCCCTCATTGATTGGTTTGATTGTGCGAGAGAGTGACCCCGAACACTAGGTAGAGCCCTCCGATACTCTTCTCGACTGATTACCGACTATTTCTGTGCGGGACAGTCGGTTGGGAAAGTATCGGGTAACCCAACAGGTCACGTAATCGCTATAATATCTTGATTGTTCACCAAAATAAATAAACAAGATAATTGACCGAGCCTTCACGGTCTTCAGCTCGTGTTGCGTTAGTGAACTGGGGGTTTGCTTGTAATCATTAGTTTTTTCCAGATCTCATCCGCACTACTTGCCAGATCACGATGATGGGCAGGAGGTCTCTTAGGCAGCCTCTGGCTGCACCGTTTTTTAGCACTCCAGCCCACTCATCTAGGTCGGTTCGTGGGAGCTCAGACCCGCTCTCCGAACCCGAGTATGACTTAGCCCTGTTCCCCCTCGACCCCTCTTCTTTTGAGACCGAGATACCAGTGCTAGAGGAGAGACAGACAGATGATTTATCGGCACCTGAGTTCGGATGTTTTGATTTTGCAGAGACTATGACCGGCAGTTCTGATGACCGCACTGGAGGTCCACGAGGAGATCAGACATTCGTCTTGGACCAGGGTGCGATCAACTCCACCCTGATCGCCTCACTAGATTCAGTTCAGCAGCAGTTGAGGGATCAGGGAGCATTTATGATAGAGATGAGGCGAGAGCTTGAGCAGATGAAAGCCGACCGCGAGAACCGCAGAGGAGGACCCGGCGATGCGGCAGCTGCCGCAGCAGCCGCAGCCGCGACAACAGCCGCAGTAGCAGCCGCAACAGTAGGAGCAGGACCGCCGAGACCAATGCGGGAGAACCACAATCCCGGATCGACTCTGACGCACCGTTGGGTGGTGATACCAGCGATCGTGGGGGACTTCAAGTTCCCCCCGAACACTTTGCAGCTCCTACCCCGGTTTCATGGGTTGGCTACTGAGGAGCCCCATCTCGACTTGCAGGAGTTTGAGAAGATCTGCGGTACTGTCCACGATCGTCAGGTGGACGAGGATACTATACGGATGGTTGCCTTCCCCTTCTCCTTAGCAGACAGAGCAGCCACTTGGCTGAAGCACTTGGGGAAGTTTGTCTACACCTGGGAGCAGCTCCGCACCGAGTACTTGCATAAGTACTATCCACTCGGGCGGACGAACGCCACTAGAGCCCTGATCAACAACTTCTCCATGCTCCCCAACGAGTAGTTCCACGAGGCATGGGAGAGGATCAGAGAGCTGACTGACAGATGCCCGCACCACGACATTTCCAAGCCGAACCTCGTGCAGAGCTTTTTCAGCAGGCTGACACCAGAGCTTCAGGGCTTGGTGAATGCTTCTTGTGGCGGGTCTTACTTCACCAAGGATCACGACCAGGTCTAGGCCATCTACGAGGAGATGGATGAGAACTACATGGTGATGTCCCAGACCAGATTGTACACTCAGGGCAGACCGCAGCAGCCGCAGACCGTGCAGTACCAGAGGATAGCACGGGTCGACACCGGTCCTTCCAGTTCGTCTGCGGTAGCAGCAGCGCAGGCCGAGTCACCAGCTGCAAACATGGGGATCATCAGCGAGAAGCTGGACCGGATGGAGATTATCGAGAAGAAGCAGTGCCAGGGCATCACTCAGATGGAGCAGATGGCACAAACTTTGAGTGACTTGAAGACACAGCTCATGTGTCTCCAGGAGGCACAGACGGCTTTCCAGCCCCGTCTTCAGTCACGAGGCGATACCGGCAGCAGCAGCAGCTCGTCCCAGCGCTCCAGCTCCCACCAACAGCCTAGACAGGTTCACCTTGTACAGGCAGAGCCGTACCAGCAGTCGCAGCCCACCTATCAGTCACCACCATCTCCAGACTTGCAGATGGTGGTATACCAGCCGGATCAGCCTCTAGCAGTACTTCCGCCACCCCAGTACGATGCAGAGCCGTTGATGGATGTCAACGGGATTTGGTATGACCGCCCTCAGCCCAGTATCCGACGAGACCATCTCGGATTCCGTTGGGGGACCAGAGGCGCCCAGCCCCAGCAGCAACCATCAGGTCAGGGTGGCCAGTACAACCATCAAAGAGATCACCAGCAGCAGCAGCCCCCAGAGTACCCACAGCCACATCAGCAGCAGTCACAGTATGGTCCTCGTCTCTATCAGCAGGGACAACTGTGGAGGTGAGATCAGCCTCACTAGCAGCAGCATCAGCCACACCCGTACCCCTCTCAGCCACAACAACAGTTCCAGCAGCCTCACTACCAGAGAGGCTACCCGTCGGGCTCTCATGAGAGCCCCGCCTTGGATGATATAGCCCACCTTCTCACCGATCAGCAAGCTACTTTCTGACGGGAGATGGACAAGTTCCACCGGGAGATGCGGGACATCGTGAGAGGGAAGGCCGCCATCCCTGCCCATATTGAGCCGAACCCCAACAATCTGAAGAGGAAATCTGAGCAGGTAGTTTGTACTGAGTATGCCACTCCGAGTGATACTTTTGGTGATATGTCTGCATATCTTTCTGATACTGACTTTGTCACACTTAGGAGCGGTAGGATGCCAGCAGGCGGCGCCTCGTCTGAGTTACACCACGAGGACACTTCCAGAGCACCAGACGAGGAGGAGAGCGGTGATGATGCCACTAGAGATGATGACGGTGGTACCGATGCCACCTTGGATGCTGATCCCACCGACGGTGCTGAGGCCGCCGTTTCACCAGTTGGAGGAGGTGGTACTGAGGCCACCCCTGATGCCGAGCCATAACACGGTACTGAAGCCACGAGTCTTCCAGCCGATCCAGCCGATGGTGGTACTGAGGCCACCCATGCTTCTGTTGAGAGACCTATAGTTTTTCCTACTTCTGATGTATCTCGGAACTCTGTTGTGAATAAAGGAAAGGGTTTGGTTTTTTCTGGTCCCACGTTGGTGCATGATGTATGTGTGGATCCGGCCGTCGAGCCGTCTAGACCCTTTCCTAGTCCTTCATCTGAGAAGGACCCTGTGATCCCCTTCCCTAGAGCCCTTCAGATGGGGAAGGGGAAGAAAAATGAAAATCAGAAAAAGAGGCAGTAGGAAGAGTTCAACCAGCAGATGATAGATCGGTTTCACATACAGCTGACTCTTCAGGAGGCTTTGCAGCACATCCCTCTTCTCCAGCGTTCACTTAGAGACAGGACCACAGTCAGGAGGAAGAGGAGGAACCACCACTCAGAGATTCATGTGCTGACGAAAGCCACTTGTTTCGCGATCCAGAACCGTCTGTCGGCCAAGAGGCCAGATTCAGGAGCCCCATATGTCAGATGCCATATCAGTGAGCAGAGGTTCGACCGTACCCTATTAGATAGCGGATCGTCAATCAACCTATTTCTGGCAGCCCTTCTCGACCGCTTCGAGTTGGTCACTCTTAGACAGAGCAGGACAATCCTTCAGTTTGCTGATAGATCTGTCAAGAGGCCGAAGGGGTTGTTGCGAGATGTTGTCGTCACGATTTAGGGCCTGCAATTCCCCGTGGACTTCGTAGTGTTGGACATGGAGATCCCTGAGTCAGTGACCAATACCCCCATCATTTTAGGTCGCCCGTTCTTGGCCACAGCCAAGGCAGTGACTGACCATGATAGCGGGAAGGTATACTTTCGCGTCGAGGGCGAAATTGTACAAATAGAGACAGTCGAGGACAGCCGAGCCAGAGACAGATCATGCTCAGAGACCACTTCAGACACAGAGCAGATGACAGATATCGGGCTAGACATCCACCAGGACTGTGACTTTGTGATCACAGATGACGAGGCAGTTTGGGCAGACCCAGCAGCACATGCCATCCTCTCATTTTCAGATTCCGCTAATGCAGAGACGACAACAGAGGAGAGCTTGGAGAGCACATTCCTGGTCTAGGATACTTCTGAGGCAGCAGAGCCGGTTCTCAACCGCGAGACAGATTCTTGTGATGATGGTGGTACTGATGCCACCTTGGATGATATAGATCCCTCGGAGTCAGAGTCTGATTGGGCAGATTGTGAGGATTACATGCCAGAACTGATTTCCACTGAGCCTACAGCTGAGGAGGAGGTAGATGCCGAGCAGAGCAGAGACAGTCCAGCAGGGCAGCCTTCTCCAGTTCTTGAGATTGACAGAGAATTTCAGTTCTCCCATGTAGATTTGGCAGCGTTCACGCAGACCTTTCAGAGGTCAGATCCACCGGCACCCAGTTGTCCAGAGCTGAAGCCGCTTCCTACTTCGCTGAAGTACAGATTTCTTGCGGGTGAGCCTGAGATGTACCCAGTCATTATCTCCGCTGATTTGACTGGAGAGCAAGAATCCCGTCTGATGGGGGTTCTTGAAAAGAACTGCAAGGCAATTGGATGGAGCGTAGCAGATCTCCAGGGGATAAGTCCTGTGAGGAGCACGTGCGGCCTGGGTAAATTGCACAGAAGCCCCTGAAGCTTTCCAAAATTACAAAGAAGTCCCTGTGAAGCAGACCCCCGTGAGGAGCACGTGCCCTGTGGAGAATTTGCATCAGAATCCACCATATTGTCGGTAATTGCATTTTAGTCCCTGTCAGCATATTTGTTTATTGAAATTTTAATTTCCAGTATTACATTTACACCCCTGTGTTTGCACGCATCTCTAGAGTGCATTTTTCATCATTTTGAGATTCTAAAAATTGCATGTTGTTGGAAATTTTGTCCTCTGTCTATTAGTACCCGTGTTTGATTTTTTGTAGGCTTATTTGAATTATTAATGAATTAATTGGTGCATTGTTGACATATTTTGCCCAGTGATGCCTTTTGATTTTTAATTAATTATCTGTGCCTTCAAAAATTATCAAAACTTCACAGTAGCTTAAGGACACCATTTTTAACATACCATAATAATTTCATAGCATTTGCACGCATATCGAGGCCTAAATAAATTGTTTAGTGATTTTCTTAAATTAATTTTAATAAATTCATTTCACGGTGAAATTAAGTCCTGTTAATTTTCCTAGGTCCCTTCTCATTAGAGCTACCTAGGATAATTTTAGTGCTTGGAAAAATTGTGATTTGATATTTATTAAAAATTAAAGTATGAAAATCATTCTATTTGTTTATTTAATTCACAGTAAATCCATTTTGAGTCGTAAAATTCCAAAAAAATTATTGTAGGTCATTTTCATCATAATTAACCATCTGGCCAATTTTCATTATTTTTGGACTTCATTTGATACATTAATTAAATTGCACATTAAATTGGCCTGCATTGTCTGCATACGTCTGCATAAAAATTAAAAAGACCAAAAAATACTCCTCGAAAATCAACACTCGAATAATTGCTTCAATTTACCTAAGGAGACAGATGCCTCCCTGAGATCGACCTTGGACTTACCCCAAGTAAAAAATATTGCCGCTTAAAATTAACTTCAAATTAATCGATAAGTGGTTTTTGATCAACATCTCGTATCCGACTGCAACGAATTCTCAACATTAATTTGACCTAATTAACATAGGGTGCGGGATCGATATCAAAATGGCGCCGTTGCCGTGGATCTCGTCGGAGCTGATGTCCTTCTTCGCTCGATGAATCGCCAAATTGTTGTCACCAACTGGAAGATCAGAGCTCAGGGAAGCTTTCTGGAGTGGCGGATGGGGGTGAACGACGCCGGTGGTGGAGTATTTATAAGGTGAAGATGGTGAGTTGGCTGGTGGAGTAGCGAAGTTGGTGGTCGTCGTGGGGCGAGTATGGTGGAGGTGGTGGAGCTTGAGGGAGCTGTCGAGGGAGAGGGTTGAGTGGGTAATGTCGTGGGGGTGTCAGCGGTCGGAGGAGATGGCTGACGTGCGTCCAAAAATAGGAAGGGGGCGCCCCTCTCGCAAGGCAAGGGACGTGGGGGAGAGGGGCGCCTGGAGGTAGGAGACGAGGTCTCCACCGTTGGATCTTGTGATCCAACGGTGGCGATCAAACCGTAGGGGACGAGTAGGATGAGATCAAGGCGCGCTGATGATGGGCCGAGAGCGCGCCACGTGGCGGGCTGCGGGCGAAGTGCGAGCGGACGGTTTAGATGGGGAGATGGAGATGATCGAAGGGACGAGACTCGCTGGGAGAGGGGCGGCCATGATGGAGAGACCAAGGGCCTGATCAAGCGGTGTGGATGCTGCCACGTGGAGGGCTCTGGTGAGGGCGCTAATGTGCGGCGTAGATCAAAGCAGGAGGTGATCGGATGGTCCAGGCAAGGGGCGTGCGTGGAAAAAGGCTGGGCCGTTGGATCTGAAGCGAGATTCGACGGCTGAGTACGCCGGCGGATGAGGCGAGGGGAAGCAGGCCACGTGGCGCTGGAATAAGATGCACGTGTAGAGAGAAGAGGGGACTGAATTTGGAGGAGATGAGGTCAAATATGATATATAAATACAAATATACATATGTAGTATACAAAATGGCCCAAAAACCCAAGTTTTTCATACAAGCTCCAATCAAAATGAAATTAGTCTCATTTTGAAGGTCTTTTAATATGTAGTATTCTAAGAGTGAGTATACCTAATTCGGGGTTTGTATGAGGCTTTATGTGTGTTTTACTGTACAAGGGTTCTCAGGCTATTTTGGCTATTTTATAAGGGTGATTTTTGGCATTCTTCCCTATATTATTAAGGAATATATATATATATATATATATATTATAGAGAAGAGGTTATTTTGGTGAAGAGGTATTTTACAAGAGATTTTTGGCTTCTTATTTAAATGCAAATGAGCTGCTAAAATGCATGAATTATGAATGTGTGCATGAATGCTATTTATGCAATTTTAAAAGGAAATATGCCTCTATTTACTCGGGAACAAGGATCTATTTTTGACTTTTGGAGTGATGAATCACAGTTTCATCAACCTATTTTGATATCGATCCCGCACCCTATGTTAATTAGGTCAAATTAATGTTGAGAATTCGTTGCAGTCGGATACGAGATGTTGATCAAAAACCACTTATCGATTAAATTGAAGTTAATTTTAAGCGGCAATATTTTTTTTACTTGGGGTAAGTTCAAGGTCGATCTCAGGGAGGCATCTGTCTCGTTAGGTAAATTGAAGCAATTATTCGAGTGTTGATTTTCGAGGAGTATTTTTTGGTCTTTTTAATTTTTATGCAGACGTATGCAGACAATGCAGGCCAATTTAATGTGCAATTTAATTAATGTATCAAATGAAGTCCAAAAATAATGAAAATTGGCCAGATGGTTAATTATGATGAAAATGACCTACACTATTTTTTTTGGAATTTTACGACTCAAAATGGATTTACTGTGAATTAAATAAACAGACAAAGTGATTTTCAGACTTTAAATTTTAATAAATACCAAATCACAATTTTTCCAAGCACTAAAATTATCCTAGGTAGCTCTAATGAGAAGGGACCTAGGAAAATTAACAGGACTTAATTTCACCGTGAAATGAATTTATTAAAATTAATTTAAGAAAATCACTAAACAATTTATTTAGGCCTCGATATGCGTGCAAATGCTATGAAATTATTATGGTATGTTAAAAATGGTGTCCTTAAGCTACTGTGAAGTTTTGATAATTTTTGAAGGCACAGATAATTAATTAAAAATCAAAAGGCATCACTGGGTAAAATATGTCAACAATGCACCAATTAATTCATTAATAATTCAAATAAGCCTACAAAAAATCAAACACGGGTACTAATAGACAGAGGACAAAATTTCCAACAACATGCAATTTTTAGAATCTCAAAATGATGAAAAATGCACTCTAGAGATGCGTGCAAACACAGGGGTGTAAATGCAATACTGAAAATTAAAATTTCAATAAACAAATATGCTGACAGGGACTAAAATGCAATTACCGACAATATGGTGGATTCTGATGCAAATTCTCCACAGGGCACGTGCTCCTCACGGGGGTCTGCTTCACAGGGACTTCTTTGTAATTTTGGAAAGCTTCAGGGGCTTCTGTGCAATTTACCCAGACCGCACGTGCTCCTCACGGGGGCGGCCTAGGCTCGGATGGCTGCGGAGGCTCGGATCTAGGCTCGGACGCTCTGGAGGTCTGGAGTGAGGCTAGTGCGACCCAAACCTAGGCTCGGAGGAGAGGTTCGGGCGACTGGGCCACGTGGCGTAATGAAGCCCTCGGAAAGAGATTGATCCGAGGGATGTCGATGCCGACGCGTGGCGTGTCCTCGGGCCTTTAGATCGATGATGATCCAACGGCGGTCGATGGAGGCTGAAGATGCTGACGTGGCTTTCTCCTGAGCGTGGGATCAAGGATGATCTGACGGTCGATGGCGAGTCCGGTGGGCGGGCGATGTGGCCGACTGCGAACCGTTCGATCGAAATGATCGAACGGCCACTGGGGCTTCTTCCTCGACGGCGCTCCGCCGCCTGCGGAGGAGAGGGTGGGGCTCCGGCGAAAGTGCTGTAGCTCCGCCCGTCCTTCCTCGAGGCGCTGACGCTCTCCGACTGGTCGGAGATATCCCAGAAGACGCGTGGCGAGGAGGCGGAGATGCTGGTGGTCTCAGGAGCGTCGGAGAGCGTCCTGTCGTTGAGGGCGATGAAGCTCGAAGATGTCTCCGGCGAGCTTCCGTTCAATGAGAAGCTGGGTACCTGCAAGTGCGAAAGATAGAGCCGGAGCTCGTGCGTGTGTTTGTGGAGAGGTTACTGTGATCGGAGAGGCCTAAGGGTGACGAAGGTCGTCTGGAGATGGAGCTCCGGCCAAATGGCAGAGTTGGAAGTCGATGGAAGTTGCAGTGCGTCGTCGGAAGGTGCTGAGGGGTCAGCGAGGACGGGAGCTTCGACGCGAAGCCCGGCGAGATGGAATGGAAGCGAGAAGGTGATCGTGGATGCCGAATAAAGTCGGAGAACGCAAAGGAAAAATTAAAACGAAGATCAAGAGGAGATGAAGGAGGTTACCTGGGGTTTGGAGCTCGTATTGGAGTTCCAGGGTCGTCGCTCGAGGGATCGGTAGGGTCCCGAGCTCGTGCAACTACTCGGAGGAGCGGCTGCGACACGGCGGAGCTGCCGTGGATCTCGCCGGAGCTGATGTCCTTCTTCGCTCGATGAATCGCCAAATTGCTGTCACCAACTGGAAGATCAGAGCTCAGGGAAGCTTTCTGGAGTGGCGGATGGGGGTGAACGACGCCGGTGGTGGAGTATTTATAAGGTGAAGATGGTGGGTTGGCTGGTGGAGTAGCGAAGTTGGTGGTCGTCGTGAGGCGAGTATGGTGGAGGTGGTGGAGCTTGAGGGAGCTGTCGAGGGAGAGGGTTGAGTGGGTAATGTCGTGGGGGTGTCAGCGGCCGGATGACCGACGTGCGTCCAAAAATAGGAAGGGGGCGCCCCTCCCGCATGGCAAGGGATGTGGGGGAGAGGGGCGCCTGGAGGTAGGAGACGAGGTCTCCATCGTTGGATCTTGTGATCCAACGGTGGCGATCGAACCGTAGGGGACGAGTAGGATGAGATCAAGGCGTGCTGATGATGGGCCGTGAGCGCGCCACGTGGCGGGCTGCGGGCGAAGTGCGAGCGGACGGTTTAGATGAGGAGATGGAGATGATCGAAGGGACGAGACTCGCTGGGAGAGGGGCGGCCACGATGGAGAGACCAAGGGTCTGATCAAGCGGTGTGGATGCTGCCACGTGGAGGGCTCTGGTGAGGGCGCTAATGTGCGGCGTAGATCAAAGCAGGAGGTGATCGGATGGTCCAGGCAAGGGGCGTGCGTGGAAAAAGGCTGGGCCGTTGGATCTGAAGCGAGATCCGACGGCTGAGGACGCCGGCGGATGAGGCGAGGGGAAGCGGGCCGCGTGGCGCAACCAGAGGGCGCCACGTGGCCTGCTGTGAGTGGCTGGAATAAGATGCACGTGTAGAGAGAAGAGGGGACCGAATTTGGAGAAACTCAAAACATGAAATTTGTAGATCTCGATGAGATCTACAAGTTTCATGTTGACCAAAGACGGAGATGAGGTCAAATATGATACATAAATAGAAATATACATATGTAGTATACAAAATGGCCCAAAAACCCAAGTTTTTCTACAAGCTCCAATTTCAATGAAATTAGTCTCATTTTGAAGGTATTTTAATATGTAGTATTCTAAGAGTGAGTAGACCTAATTCGGGGTTTGTATGAGGCTTTATGTGTGTTCTACTGTACAAGGGTTCTCAGGTTATTTTGGCTATTTTACAAGGGTGATTTTTGGCATTCTTCCCTATATTATTAAGGAATATATATATATATATATATATATTATAGAGAAGAGGTTATTTTGGTGAAGAGGTATTTTACAAGAGATTTTTGGCTTCTTATTTAAATGCAAATGAGCTGCTAAAATGCATGAATTATGAATGTGTGCATGAATGCTATTTATGCAATTTTAAAAGGAAATATGCCTCTATTTACTCGGGAACAAGGATCTATTTTTGACTTTTGGAGTGATGAATCACAGTTTCATCAACCCCCTATACTTAAACCTTGCTCGTCCCCGAGCAACTAAATAAAATGCAAGAGTGAAATGAGATTGGGTTCCATGCCAATGTTATGAACAAAAGTTAAAAATAGTGCTTGACTTGACCTTTGGATTAATCATGTGTCGGAACCTTATTGGGATCTGAGTTTAAGACTTAACAGACTTCAAGTTCCACAAGTCTTCTATTCAAGACTCCTCAACTCACCTAATCAGAACAAGTCTACATACACAAACTCTAATGACCATGAATCTTTTCATGCAGTGTAAGTGATAAATGACTCCCCACCTCAGAAGTAACAAAGATACAACCTCCCCCAACCTGGTAACTCTAATGCCTTGGTCTAGCAACTCTTTCCTCGAGAAGCGGGGTATTCCCTTCTAAGTTCAAGTTCAACCGGCTCAAGAAGAGGAGGAAGAAGTATAGACTTTTGGAAGCTCAGCCAGTGTAGCTAAGTCTCCCGCTGCAAGTAACATGGTGACCATAAGCTTTTGCTTTTCTTGACTACGTATACTCCGGTGGGGTTATTAAATTTTCAATCCGACCCACCACTTTTTTGGAGTTCTTTTTGGCATTTTTTTTCAACATGCCTTTGTACAACATATATACATGGTGCAGCATAGATACAAGAAATTTCCTCTTGAGCCAGTAGACTATCCCTCTTTTGAAGCTTTATTGCAACCCACTGCTTCTGTCTTTAGCCTTCATCACCACTAGTCCAAGTTGAGACGCACTTCCTTCACTAGAAGAAGAAGAGAGGTTCCGCCTAGAAGTACTACCCTCATATGCTACCCCAAGCTAAAGGAAACTGTCTCCTTATCACCTCATCCGTAGAGAGCCATGTGTAAAGTGCTGGTGCACGTCAAGCCATTGTCTCTAAGAGTCATGTGTGTGTTGTTAAGTGCGCTACTCAGGCTTGTCAAGATGACATATGAACATAGACTTGCAGACTTAAAGAATTAAGTCTCCTGACCTGAAAAATCTTAACTCCAGTTCCTATAAGGTTCCTCTGAATTTAGGTGGATTAAGGTCAAATCATTTCCATCCTCAATATCTGCTCACAACTTGGTCCAGAACCCACTAGCTTTTCACTTTGCATAAGCAAAGTATGCAGATGAGATGTCATGCTATGAAGATGCAAGACTCTTTTTATTTTTCTATGCAGAGATGATATGCAAGAGTAAATAAGAAGCCTTTTTTTTAATTCTTACCCACCCGTAATTATTGTAAAATATATACAAAAATACTCGAAAGTACGAGATATGGGTAAAGTACATATGTAATATATATACCCCCCCTATACTTAGCGTGTGCTATGTCCTCAGAGCACGAAGAGCGAGGAAAAAGACATAGCTCGTGCTAAGCGTGGGAGAGCCAAAATGTATAGAAGTCGTCTCGCCCCCCTATACTTAGGCTATGGCAGCCTAAGTATAGAAGAAGATCAGAAATGGGGCGGACGAGGAAAAGATGGGAAATGGATGAGTATTAATACGGGCATCGGTCCCCCCTATACTTAGGCTAGGTCAGCCTAAGTATATGTGGGGAATGAGTATGAGGACCAATGTGATCTGGAGGATGTACAGTGAATTGACTCGGGTGACCCTTCCCCCCTATACTTAGGATCTGGTCATCTTAAGTATAGTCCAAGATAATGGCTTGATGATGTGGGGATGGGATGGGTTTCTAGAATCGTGGGGGCAAAGGATAGGATATACAGGAAGAATGATATGTACATATGAGTCGGTCTGAATCTTTTGAAGATGCTGCTGATGGCTTGGGTTTATTGCTGCAAGATTTCATACGCGGCTTGAGGTGTATCTGCTGTATCTGTCTCGCGCATGAATACAATCTCCTCTACATGGACTAACTGTTCATTAGATTCAACGAAGTGCTTCAACAGCTGCCCATTTACTAGGAATGTCGGTGCGTCATCTGCGAGATCCGAGATCTCGACACATCCACTATCATGCACCGAACGGACAACAAATGGTCCCGTCCACTTAGACTTTAACTTGCCTTGGAAAATCTTCAGCCTAGCATTGAACAACCATACCTTCTGTCCAGGAACAAAGGTCTTTCGTCTGATATATCTATCATGCCAACGCTTCACCTTGTCCTTGTACACCAAACTGTTGTCGTATGCTCGGTTTCTGACTTCCACAAGTTCATTCAGATCCATGTCTTTCTGTTTCTGACCCAGGTGTGTGTTCCAGTTGACCTTCTTTATTGCCCATTCTGATTTGTGCACTAACTCTGCGGGCAAATGGCACGGCTTTCCGAATACCATTCGGAATGGGGAGGTTCCTAACGGTGTCTTGTAAGCCGTCCTATACGCCCAGAGGACTTGATCTAAGATCTGAGACCAGTCCTTCCTGTCCGGGCGGACAAGCTTTTGCAATATGGTTTTCACCTCCCTATTCGACACCTCAGCCATACCATTGGTTTGTGGGTGGTAAGGACTCGCGACACGGTGTTCGATGCCGTAGTCCTTCAGGAGTTTCTTCACCTCCCGATTCACAAAATGGCTACCCCCATCTGATATCATCATTTTGGGGATCCCGAACCTAGAGATTATGTTCTCTTTGATGAACTTACAGACAGTCCTGCTGTCTGCGGCTCGGGTAGGGATAGCCTCCACCCATCTGGACAAATAATCTACCGCGAGGAGGATATATTCAAACCCGTGGCTGGCAGGGAACGGGCCCATGAAATCGATGCCCCAGGCATCAAAGACATCACAAATGATGACCGGCTGCATTGGCATCTCATCCTTGGAACCAACGGTTCCTCCCATTCTTTGGCAAACTGGGCACGACTTCGCGAAGGCGGTGGCATCGCGAAACAGAGTCGGCCAGTAGAAGCCACGCTGAAGTACCTTCTAAGCGGTCCTCTTCCCGGAGTGGTGTCCTCCTGCCTCTAAGCTATGGCATAAAGAAAGGACACTCTGGTATTCCTCCTGAGGAATACAACGTCTCCAGACACAATCCGGTCCTTTAAAGAAAAGGATCGGATCCTCCCAATGGTAATGTCTAGCATCCGACTTTAGTCGGTCGATTTGGCTTTTGGGCCAATCCTCAGGAACTTTCTTGGAGACAAGATAGTTCACGATGTTGGCGTACCATGGGAGTGAGTCGATAACAAAAATCGACTCGTTAGGGAAGGAGTCTCGAATCGGGGAAACCTCGGAAGTATTAAGATCTTCGAGACGAGAAAGGTGATCGGCCACTACGTTCTTCTTTCCAGGTTTATCACGGATGTCCAAATCAAATTCCTGGATAAGTAAAATCCAACGAAGAAGACGCGCCTTCGCGCCCTTCTTCTCCATCAAATATCGTAGTGTCGTTTGGTCTGTGAACACAGTCACCTTGGATCCGATTAAGTGAGATCTGAATTTGTCCAAGGCAAACACTACCGCAAGTATTTTCTTTTCTGTAACTGTATAGTTACGCTGAGCAGAATCAAGCACTTTGCTTGCGTAGTGAATTGCGAACGGGACGCCATCTCTTCTTTGTCCCAATACAGCCCCAACAGCATAGTCTGAGGCGTCCGTCATGATCTCAAAAGGTAGAGACCAATCTGGGGCTTGTAGAATGGGTGCGTCCATGATCATTCCTTGTAAAAGCTTAAAGGCCTCCAGACACTTGTGATCTACAATAAACTCCGTGTCTTTGCCTAAAAGCTCAGTTAGCGGTCGGGCAATCTTGGAAAAATCCTTGATAAATCGTCGATAGAATCCGACATGCCCGAGGAACGACCGCAATTGCCGTACGTTGGTTGGTGGTTGGAGTCGTCTGATCACATCCACCTTGGCAGGGTCAACCTCCATCCCTCTCTTGGAGATGACATGCCCCAACACTATGCCCTCCGTCACCATGAAGTGACTTTTCTCCCAGGAGAGCACCAGATTGACCTCACAGCATCTTTTGAGGACTCGGTCCAGATTCCTAAGACAGGAATCAAAAGAATCGCCGTGGACCGAGAAGTCATCCATGAAGACTTCCAGGAATTCGCCGACCATTTCGGCGAATACAGCAATCATGCACCTTTGAAAAGTACCTGGAGCATTGCATAGCCCAAAAGGCATGCGCCTGAAAGCATAGGTACCAAAGGGGCATGTAAACGTGGTCTTTTCCTGGTCCTCTGGAGCTATGGCTACTTGATTATAGCCCGAGAACCCATCAAGGAAGCAGAAGAATTCTTTTCCCGCTAATCTTTCTAATACCTGATCAATGAACGGTAGAGGGAAATGATCCTTCTTCGTCGCGGCATTCAAGCGTCTGTAATCCACACAGACGCGCCACGACGTGGGTATTCTCGTCACGATCTCCTCTCCGTCCTCGTTGCTGGTCGTCTGAATTCCCGACTTCTTCGGGACAACATGGATTGGGGCCACCCACTTAGAGTCAGAGATTGGGTAAATGAAACCCGCATCGCACCATTTTTCTATCTCTTTTTTCACAACCTCTCGCAAATTTGGATTCAACCGGCGTTGGAATTCACGAGAGGGTTTGGCTTCGTTCTCCAAGTAAATATGGTGCGAACACAGAGCGGGATTTATCCCGTGGAGATCGGAAATGCTCCAGCCTATTGCCTTGAGGTTCTTCTCCAGGATCTCTAGCAAGCGAGATTCCTGCTCCTCGGTCAATTGCGAACTGATAATGACCGGAAATTTCTTGTCTTGCCCCGCAAGGAAGGCATATTTCAGGGTTGTGGGTAGAGGTTTGAGCTCAGGAATAGTGTGATCGTCTAAGAAGTCAGGCTCAATCTGATCTGGTTCGGTGTTGGAAGTGGCTGGATCATGTTCTGTAATAGCTGCCACCAAGAGCGGCTCTGGAGTCGGATCGTCAAAAGTTTCCATACAATCGGCAAACGCCTCGTCCGACTCGTCATCCTCATCTTCCGATTGTCCTAAGGATGTAAGGACTGACAGGCCCAACTGGGCCTCTACGTCATCGAAGATGTAGGGCGATGCAGGTTCAGAGCTATACTCGTTCCTGAGGATCTCGCAGACTGACTCATGCACTGGATCATCTTCAAAGGAGATGGACACCTCGATGCTGGTTGGGTTCTGTCTCCATGGCCCAACTACGTCTACATGCTCACAGTCTGTTCCGGTAGAAGCGTACTCGGTGCTGGATTCGGAGTCCGGTCTCTGCCATCTCGTCTGCTTCATCTCAAGTTCCTCATCTCCGCCGGGAGTTTGGAACTGAATTTTCCCATTCTTATAATCGAATAAGGCCCCCGCTGTTCTGAGGAAGGGCCTACCTAAAATGATCTGGGAATCTCTCCAATTACGAGGGGTTTCCATATCCATGACAGTAAAGTCCACCATGTATTCTTGCCCCTCGACTCTGATCACAATGTTCCTTAATTCTCCTTGGACCTCTTAGTGGATTTGTCAGCAAACTGCAGAATAGCTCTAGATTTTCTAAGAGGTCCGAGATTAAGCCTCTCATAGAGGGCGGTGGGCATTAAGTTGATCGAGGAACCATTGTCCAGGAGAGTGCGTGCAAACGCGATGTCATCAACATGACTCACTACATAGTGTGCACCCATGTCTCTTCGTTTCCGAGGAAACGAGTTCTTTATTGCATAAGTCGTGGCTACTGATAGAACGTGTTTCTCAACACAGCTTTTGGTCTTCCTGCTAACCCTAGTAGGTGTGCATCTCACCTTAAGGTATTTTTGGAATGCAGGGGTCATTTCCACGAACTTGTCAAAAGGGATTGTGACCTTGATGTGTTTATTGCAAAATTCAGCCATCTCAGGGTCATCTTTTTGGATTTTTTTGATTTTCTTCTTTCCACCCTTGAGAGCTTGGGGGAAAGGGATTATTAACTCAGGTTCTGGAACTGAAATATTTTCATTAGCTGCTGGAACTGAGTTCTGAACAAGACTCTGACTCGGACTTCTACACAGACTCTGACTCGGACTCTGACCAAAAAGAACATGCTGAGACGAGACCGGTGACGCTTCTTCCGCTTCTTCTGGACGATCCTCCTCAGATGGAGGTGCGGGCTCATCGGTGTCGGCTGACTCTAAGTGGATGCGAGAATGCTGCTTCGAGGACTCAGATGTCCTCTTCTTCTGCTGGCGATGGTGGTGGTGATGCTCCTCCTCTTCTTTCTCCGAATTCTCCTCAGGTAGATTCTCGGAGGTTCCTTCCTTTTGTGCCCGTGCCCGATCAGGTATGGTCACGGTCCTTCCGCTCCTGAGGGACATATGATTAACATTATCGTACGAAAGGATCTCATGTTCAGATAGATAATTATCTGAATAATATACCTGATCTCGAGGTCGGTTCTGGCCCTGGTGTATGCTGTTCGGATTGGCCTGAACCTGTGCGGGAATTGGGGTCCTTGGCGCCATTTGTTGGTCCTGGGCACGAGAAACCCGATTGATGTCGGTTCTCATATCCAAGTAGTTATTCTGTATCTGTTGGACCCTATCAGACAGGGTCTGGATCGCCAAGGTGAGTGACTCCAATTCGGTGGGCTGGGCTTGCTGCGGTGTTGATGCCGTCCTATATTGGCCCTGCTGGCCATGCCGATACTGCTGCTGATGGGACGGTGCTGGCCCCTGCTGGTAGGTGCGCTGCTGCGGCTGGTACCCTTGGTCTGGCCTGGACTGGTATCGCGGGACTGTGACGGGCCTGGTCTCTTGGTAGACTGGGGTGGGGCGGTGTGCCTGATCCTTCCCCATCTCGATTTGCCGGACTAGCGGGTCACGGCTATACCAAAGCCCGTTAATCTCGTATACAGGCGGAGGCTCCTCATATTCCGTTTCCACTGGTGGGGGTGCATGATGGTTCGGCTGGGTATAAGTCTGATCCCAGCTGCTCTGAGACCCCGGTGCCTGTTCCTGTACAAGATGGACTCGATGTACAGGTACAGGTGGTGCAGAAGGGGCGGGTAGCTTGATCTTAGCTACCTTTTCAGAGAGTTCCTCCACTTTCTTGGGAAGGCTCGAAAGAGACTCCATCTCCGCGACTCTCTTGTGGATCTGCTCGACCATGGTAAGCTTGTCGGCTATCATCCCCATGTTGGGGATGAGGTCCTCAGTCAGATCTGCAACAGTCCTTCTAGTTGTCTCATTGTATAAGATTGAGGGAGACAACTGATAGGCCCTTGTGGCCTGTGACCTGCCGGTTTCTGCCATCTGCTCTAGGATCTTCCATACAACATGCTCGTTTTTGTTCAGATAGCTTCCTCCACAGGCAGCACTGACTAACCCCTGCATCTCTGGGGTTAAACCACAGATCAAGGTCTGGACTAAGATCGCCTTTGAAATGCCGTGGCAGGGGAATTTCTGTACTAAGTCATTGAACCTGTCCCAAGCCTCATGGAACGGTTCGCTGGATCCTTGAGCGAAGCTGGCGATCTTTGTTCTCATCTGATTAGTTCTACTGAGAGGGTAGAACTTTTTCAAGAAAAGGTCCTTGAACTGCATCCAGGTAGTACATACCACCCCTAAGTTTTTCAGCCAATGAGCAGCCTTATCACCTAAGGCAAAAGGGGTGGCCTTCAGCCGAATATAATCTTGGCCAACATTGGGATGGCTAAGATTGTTGCACACCAACTCGAAGTCACGGACGTTGAACTTCGGAAGCAGACTAAGGAAGTGGGGCTTCAGCTCAAATGCCTGGGCGGGAACTGCAGGTGCCAACCAGTTCTGAATCTCGTTCTCCGCCGGGTTATAGGTATCAACCATTGGTCGGTCGATTCCTTCTGCTGCTATGATCTGTCCCATCCGCGCCGTGAGATCTGCATTCCTCTGTTCGGCTTCAGCGAGGCGGGCAAGAATCTGTTTAATTTGTTCCTCATCTGGTGGAACTTTTGGCGGCATCTCGTCCTCTAGTTCTGGGGATTGGAAAACAAGATCGGTGTTAGAGGGCAAATCAAGGAAGGGATTACCGAGGCAATGATCTTCCTCGGTAATCTCGGAGGAGATAAAAGGGTTGGTTTGAGAGTAACCACCCTGAGCATGCGGGAACCAGGATTCAAGAGGGTCATGAGTCCTGGTTGGTCCAAGGTGCGCTCGGACCGAGGAAGACGAGTTACTTGGGGGACTCATAGAGAGATCAGTGAATAGTGCGTCGAGATCTCCCCAATCACTCATCTTGAAGAGGGAAGAAGATAGGATTTTACTCCTACCTGAAGCAAGCAACAAGAACAATCCAAGACCCTGGGTTCACACTCAACACAGTGAAGGACTCAAAGTTGAGTCCAATTTATCTTGAAATTTTTAAGTGTGATTTTTTCAAACAAGATAGCAAGGATTACGAGGCCTAGAGGGAAGTCGGCTTAGAGCCGGATGTGCCTTCCCTGTTTATCCTGTCGCCTAAGATACCGCCGATCCTCCCTTTCTGCGCTCCTATCCGAAGTGGGGACTCAATGACGTGCCCCTATCTACCTGCAAGCAGGCGGAGGCTGACAAAGCTAGGCCTTGTCGCGGAGTACCGCTGGTTCTCCCCTATCTACCCGCGAAGGCGGAGGCTACTTGGTACTTGTCAATGAGTTTAAAAGTATCCCACTCGTGATATTTGCTAAGATCAGTTGGCTCGTGATATGGAAGGCGGGGATTTGGGCTCTGCCTTAAGGTGTTCACACACACTCAAGTACCCTCGCTCAGCCTGAATACAAGGTCGGGGATTAATCTACCGCAAACATTTTTCAGATTTTATTCTTTTTTTTTGGTCAATACTGTTAGCAGTCCCGATTTTTAAAGTTAAGTTATCACTTCAATTAGTCCACCACAAAGCACTCCTATCGGACAGTCCCAATTTCCTGTTGAATTTAAGTGAGAAAATCAGAGGGGGAAATCGAGAAAAGCCAATGCACGGAAAACAGTGATGCGTATGCTGAGTTAAGAAGACTTACAGTGATCCCTTTGCTTTTTTATGCAGGATGCAATACAGAATTGAAAACTTTACTCTACATGCAAATGCAAGCGATGAAAAGCCGCTCCTAGACAGGCAGTTCTATTAACGTGAAGAACAGTTTAATTTTGACTAAGTACTGCGGTCTAGGTGCGTCTTTTAAGTGTATTGTGTGGTCCTATTGATTACGAGCACCAACAAGTCCTAGAGTGGCTCGAGGAGCCGCTAGTGCAAGCTAAGTTACAATTCACCCACACAACACACGGGACACAGTTTCACTATCTTTACACACGCGAGATCCCTAACGGGAACCGCTGGAAATGATGAAACTGTGATTCATCACTCCAAAAGTCAAAAATAGATCCTTGTTCCCGAGTAAATAGAGGCATATTTCCTTTTAAAATTGCATAAATAGCATTCATGCACACATTCATAATTCATGCATTTTAGCAGCTCATTTGCATTTAAATAAGAAGCCAAAAATCTCTTGTAAAATACCTCTTCACCAAAATAACCTCTTCTCTATAATATATATATATTCCTTAATAATATAGGGAAGAATGCCAAAAATCACCCTTGTAAAATAGCCAAAATAGCCTGAGAACCCTTGTACAGTAAAACACACATAAAGCCTCATACAAACCCCGAATTAGGTCTACTCACTCTTAGAATACTACATATTAAAAGACCTTCAAAATGAGACTAATTTCATTGAAATTGGAGCTTGTATGAAAAACTTGGGTTTTTGGGCCATTTTGTATACTACATATGTATATTTGTATTTATGTATCATATTTGACCTCATCTCCGTCTTTGGTCAACATGAAACTTGTAGATCTCATCGAGATCTACAAATTTCATGTTTTGAGTTTCTCCAAATTCGGTCCCCTCTTCTCTCTACACGTGCATCTTATTCCAGCCACTCACAGCAGGCCACGTGGCGCCCTCTGGTTGCGCCACGCGGCTCGCTTCCCCTCGCCTCATCCGCCGGCGTCCTCAACCGTCGGATCTCGCTTCAGATCCAACGACCCCAGCCTTTTTCCACGCACGCCCCTTGCCTGGACCATCCGATCACCTCCTGCTTTGATCTACGCCGCACATTAGCGCCCTCACCAGAGCCCTCCACGTGGCAGCATCCACACCGCTTGATCAGGCCCTTGGTCTCTCCATCGTGGCCGCCCCTCTCCCAGCGAGTCTCGTCCCTTCGATCATCTCCATCTCCCCATCTAAACCGTCCGCTCGCACTTCGCCCGCAGCCCGCCACGTGGCGCGCTCTCGGCCCATCATCAGCGCGCCTTGATCTCATCCTACTCGTCCCCTACGGTTCGATCGCCACCGTTGGATCACAAGATCCAACGGTGGAGACCTCGTCTCCTACCTCCAGGCGCCCCTCTCCCCCACGTCCCTTGCCTTGCGGGAGGGGCGCCCCCTTCCTATTTTTGGACGCACGTCGGCCATCTCCTCCGGCCGCTGACACCCCCACGACATTACCCACTCAACCCTCTCCCTCGACAGCTCCCTCAAGCTCCACCACCTCCACCATACTCGCCCCACGACGACCACCAACTTCGCTACTCCACCAGCCAACCCACCATCTTCACCTTATAAATACTCCACCACCGGCGTCGTTCACCCCCATCCGCCACTCCAGAAAGCTTCCCTGAGCTCTGATCTTCCAGTTGGTGACAGCAATTTGGCGATTCATCGAGCGAAGAAGGACATCAGCTCCGGCGAGATCCACGGCAGCTCTGTCGTGTCGCAGCCGCTCCTCCGAGTAGTTGCACGAGATCGGGACCCTACCAATCCCTCGAGCGACGACCCTGGAACTCCAATACGAGCTCCAAACCCCAGGTAACCTCCTTCATCTCCTCTTGATCTTCGTTTTAATTTTTCCTTTGCGTTCTCCGACTTTATTCGGCATCCACGATCACCTTCTCACTTCCATTCCATCTCGCCGAGCTTCGCGTCGAAGCTCCCGTCCTCGCTGACCCCTCAGCACCTTCCGACGACGCACTGCAACTTCCATCGACTTCCAGCTCCGCCATTTGGCCGGAGCTCCATCTCCAGACGACCTCCGTCACCCTTAGGCCTCTCCGATCACAGTAACCTCTCCACAAACACACGCACGAGCTCCGGCTCTATCTTTCGCACTTGCAGGTACCCAGCTTCTCATTGAACGGAAGCTCGCCGGAGACATCTTCGAGCTTCATCGCCATCAACGACAGGACGCTCTCCGACGCTCCTGAGACCACCAGCATCTCCGCCTCCTCGCCACGCGTCTTCTGGGATATCTCCGACCAGTCGGAGAGCGTCAGCGCCTCGAGGAAGGACAGGCGGAGCTACAGCACTTTCGCCGGAGCCCCACCCTCCCCTCTGCAGGCGGCGGAGCGCCGTCGAGGAAGAAGCCCCACTGGCCGTTCGATCATTTCGATCGAACGGTTCACAGTCGGCCACATCGCCCGCCCACCGGACTCGCCATCGACCGTCAGATCATCCTTGATCCCACGCTCAGGAGAAAGCCACGTCAGCATCTTCAGCCTCCATCGACCGCCGTTGGATCATCATCGATCTAAAGGCCCGAGGACACACCACACGTCGGCATCGACATCCCTCGGATCAATCTCTATCCGAGGGCTTTCATTACGCCACGTGGCCCAATCGCCCGAACCTCTCCTCCGAGCCTAGGTTCGGGTCGCACGAGCCTCACTCCAGACCTCCAGAGCGTCCGAGCCTAGATCCGAGCCTCCGCAGCCATCCGAGCCTAGGCCGCCCCCGTGAGAAGCACGTGCGGCCTGGGTAAATTGCACAGAAGCCCCTGAAGCTTTCCAAAATTACAAAGAAGTCCCTGTGAAGCAGACCCCCGTGAGGAGCACGTGCCCTGTGGAGAATTTGCATCAGAATCCACCATATTGTCGGTAATTGCATTTTAGTCCCTGTCAGCATATTTGTTTATTGAAATTTTAATTTCCAGTATTGCATTTACACCCCTGTGTTTGCACGCATCTCTAGAGTGCATTTTTCATCATTTTGAGATTCTAAAAATTGCATGTTGTTGGAAATTTTGTCCTCTGTCTATTAGTACCCGTGTTTGATTTTTTGTAGGCTTATTTGAATTATTAATGAATTAATTGGTGCATTGTTGACATATTTTGCCCAGTGATGCCTTTTGATTTTTAATTAATTATCTGTGCCTTCAAAAATTATCAAAAATTCACAGTAGCTTAAGGACACCATTTTTAACATACCATAATAATTTCATAGCATTTGCACGCATATCGAGGCCTAAATAAATTGTTTAGTGATTTTCTTAAATTAATTTTAATAAATTCATTTCACGGTGAAATTAAGTCCTGTTAATTTTCCTAGGTCCCTTCTCATTAGAGCTACCTAGGATAATTTTAGTGCTTGGAAAAATTGTGATTTGATATTTATTAAAAATTAAAGTCTGAAAATCACTCTGTCTGTTTATTTAATTCACAGTGAATCCATTTTGAGTCGTAAAATTCCAAAAAAATTAGTGTAGGTCATTTTCATCATAATTAACCATCTGACCAATTTTCATTATTTTTGGACTTCATTTGATACATTAATTAAATTGCACATTAAATTGGCCTGCATTGTCTACATACGTCTGCATAAAAATTAAAAAGACCAAAAAATACTCCTCGAAAATCAACACTCGAATAATTGCTTCAATTTACCTAAGGAGACAGATGCCTCCCTGAGATCGACCTTGGACTTACCCCAAGTAAAAAAATATTGCCGCTTAAAATTAACTTCAAATTAATCGATAAGTGGTTTTTGATCAACATCTCGTATCCGACTGCAACGAATTCTCAACATTAATTTGACCTAATTAACATAGAGTGCGGGATCGATATCAAAATGGCGCCGTTGCCGGGGAGGCACGGCTTAGGTTAATTTTTAGCAAAGTTTTGAGTGTTTGATTTTCCTTCCCCGGGTAGTCTGACCCCCGGTTTTCTTGTAATTATTTGTTCCCATTTACTTTTGCATTAATTTGTGTAACTCTCTGACCTCCAATTATTTTTTGTGCGAGGATCGCGAGGAGTCGACGACGCTTTGAGGACTTCGCATTTAAATTTTTGAGTGAAAGAGAGGCTTTGTAATTACATTTTATTCTATTTTTTCGCATCATTTCCAGCGGTTCCCGTTAGGGATCTCGCGTGTGTAAAGATAGTGAAACTGTGTCCCGTGTGCTGTGTGGGTGAATTGTAACTCAGCTTGCACTAGCGGCTCCTCGAGCCACTCTAGGACTTGTTGGTGCTCGTAATCAATAGGACCACACAATACTCTTAAAAGACGCACCTAGACCGCAGTACTTAATCAAAATTAAACTGTTCTTCACGCTAATAGAACTGCCTGTCTAGGAGTGGCTTTTCATCGCTTGCATTTGCATGTAGAGTAAAGTTTTCAATTCTGTATTGCATCCTGCATAAAAAAGCAAAGGGATCACTGTAAGTCTTCTAAACTCAGCATACGCATCACTGTTTTCCGTGCATCGGCTTTTCTCGATTTCCCCCTCTGATTTTCTCACTTAAATTCAACAGGAAATTGGGACTGTCCGATAGGAGTGCTTTGTGGTGGACTAATTGAAGTGATAACTTAACTTTAAAAATCGGGACTGCTAACAGTATTGGCCAAAAAAAAGAATAAAATCTGAAAAATGTTTGCGGGAGATTAATCCCCGACCTTGTATTCAGGCTGAGCGAGGGTACTTGAGTGTGTGTGAACACCTTAAGGCAGAGCCCAAATCCCCGCCTTCCATATCACGAGCCAACTGATCTTAGCAAATATCACGAGTGGGATACTTTTAAACTCATTGACAAGTACCAAGTAGCCTCCGCCTTCGCGGGTAGATAGGGGCGAACCAGCGGTACTCCGCGACAAGGCCTAGCTTTGTCAGCCTCCGCCTGCTTGCAGGTAGATAGGGGCACGTCATTGAGTCCCCACTCCGGATAGGAGCGCAGAAAGGGAGGATCGACGGTATCTTAGGCGACAGGATAAACAGGGAAGGCACATCCGGCTCTAAGCCGACTTCCCTCTAGGCCTCGTAATCCTTGCTATCTTGTTTGAAAAAATCACACTTAAAAATTTCAAGATAAATTGGACTCAACTTTGAGTCCTTCACTGTGTTGAGTGTGAACCCAGGGTCTTGGATTGTTCTTGTTGCTTGCTTCAGGTAGGAGTAAAATCCTATCTTCTTCCCTCTTCAAGATGAGTGATTGGGGAGATCTCGACGCACTATTCACTGATCTCTCTATGAGTCCCCCAAGTAACTCGTCTTCCTCGGTCCGAGCACACCTTGGACCAACCAGGACTCATGACCCTCTTGAATCCTGGTTCCCGCATGCTCAGGGTGGTTACTCTCAAACCAACCCTTTTATCTCCTCTGAGATTACCGAGGAAGATCATTGCCTCGGTAATCCCTTCCTTGATTTGCCCTCTAACACCGATCTTGTTTTCCAATCCCCAGAACTAGAGGACGAGATGCCACCAAAAGTTCCACCAGATGAGGAACAAATTAAACAGATTCTTGCCCGCCTCGCTGAAGCCGAACAGAGGAATGCAGATCTCACGGCGCGGATGGGACAGATCATAGCAGCAGAAGGAATCGACCGACCAATGGTTGATACCTATAACCCGGCGGAGAACGAGATTCAGAACTGGTTGGCACCTGCAGTTCCCGCCCAGGCATTTGAGCTGAAGCCCCACTTCCTTAGTCTGCTTCCGAAGTTCAAAGGAAACCTTAATGAGGAACCATACACTTTCCTCCGTGACTTCGAGTTGGTGTGCAACAATCTTAGCCATCCCAATGTTGGCCAAGATTATATTCGGCTGAAGGCCACCCCTTTTGCCTTAGGTGATAAGGCTGCTCATTGGCTGAAAAACTTAGGGGTGGTATGTACTACCTGGATGCAGTTCAAGGACATTTTCTTGAAAAAGTTCTACCCTCTCAGTAGAACTAATCAGATGAGAACAAAGATCGCCAGCTTCGCTCAAGGATCCAGCGAACCGTTCCATGAGGCTTGGGACAGGTTCAATGACTTAGTACAGAAATGCCCCTGCCACGGCATTTCAAAGGCGATCTTAGTCCAGACCTTGATCTGTGGTTTAACCCCAGAGATGCAGGGGTTAGTCAGTGCCGCCTGTGGAGGAAGCTATCTGAACAAAAACGAGCATGCTGTATGGAAGATCCTAGAGCAGATGGCAGAAACCGGCAGGTCACAGGCCACAAGGGCCTATCAGTTGTCTCCCTCAATCTTATACAATGAGACACCTAGAAGGACTGTTGCAGATCTGACTGAGGACCTCATCCTCAGCATGGGGATGATAGCCGACAAGCTTACCATGGTCGAGCAGATCCACAAGAGAGTCGCGGAGATGGAGTCTCTTTCGAGCCTTCCCAAGAAAGTGGAGGAACTCTCTGAAAAGGTAGCTAAGATCAAGCTACCCGCCCCTTCTGCACCACCTGTACCTGTACATCGAGTCCATCTTGTACAGGAACAGGCACCGAGGTCTCAGAGCAGCTGGGATCAGACTTATACCCAGCCGAACCATCATGCACCCCCACCAGTGGAAACGGAATATGAGGAGCCTCCGCCTGTATACGAGATTAATGGGCTTTGGTATAGCCGTGACCCGCTAGTCCGGTAAATCGAGATGGGGAAGGATCAGGCACACCACCCCACCCAAGTCTACCAAGAGACCAGGCCCGTCACAGTCCCGCGATACCAGTCCAGGCCAAACCAAGGGTACCAGCCGCAGCAGCGCACCTACCAGCAGGGGCCAGCACCGTCCCATCAGCAGCAGTATCGGCATGGCCAGCAGGGCCAATATAGGACGGCATCAACACCGCAGCAAGCCCAGCCCACCGAATTGGAGTCACTCACCTTGGCAATCCAGACCCTGTCTGATAGGGTCCAACAGATACAGAATGACTACTTGGATATGAGAACCGACATCAATCGGGTTTCTCGTGCCCAGGACCAACAAATGGCGCCAAGGACCCCAATTCCCGCACAGGTTCAGGCCAATCCGAACAGCATACACCAGGGCCAAAACCGACCTCGAGATCAGGTATATTATTCAGATAATTATCTATCTGAACATGAGATCCTTTCGTACGATAATGTTAATCATATGTCCCTCAGGAGCGGAAGGACCGTGACCTTACCTGATCGGGCACGGGCACAAAAGGAAGGAACCTCCGAGAATCTACCTGAGGAGAATTCGGAGAAAGAAGAGGAGGAGCATCACCACCACCATCGCCAACAGAGGAAGAGGACATCTGAGTCCCCGAAGCAGCATTCTCGCATCCACTTAGAGTCAGCCGACACCGATGAGCCCGCACCTCCATCTGAGGAGGATCGTCCAGAAGAAGCGGAAGAAGCGTCACCGGTCTCGTCTCAGCATGTTCTTTTTGGTCAGAGTCCGAGTCAGAGTCTGTGTAGAAGTCCGAGTCAGAGTCTTGTTCAGAACTCAGTTCCAGCAGCTAATGAAAATATTTCAGTTCCAGAACCTGAGTTAATAATCCCTTTCCCCCAAGCTCTCAAGGGTGGAAAGAAGAAAATCAAAAAAATCCAAAAAGATGACCCTGAGATGGCTGAATTTTGCAATAAACACATCAAGGTCACAATCCCTTTTGACAAGTTCGTGGAAATGACCCCTGCATTCCAAAAATACCTTAAGGTGAGATGCACACCTACTAGGGTTAGCAGGAAGACCAAAAGCCGTGTTGAGAAACACGTTCTATCAATAGCCACGACTTATGCAATAAAGAACTCGTTTCCTCGGAAACGAAGAGACATGGGTGCACACTATGTAGTGAGTCATGTTGATGACATCGCGTTTGCACGCACTCTCCTGGACAATGGTTCCTCGATCAACTTAATGCCCACCGCCCTCTATGAGAGGCTTAATCTCGGACCTCTTAGGAAATCTAGAGCTATTCTGCAGTTTGCTGACAAATCCACTAAGAGGTCCCAAGGAGAATTAAGGAACATTGTGATCAGAGTCGAGGGGCAAGAATACATGGTGGACTTTACTGTCCTGGATATGGAAACCCCTCGTAATTGGAGAGATTCCCAGATCATTTTAGGTAGGCCCTTCCTCAGAACAGCGGGGGCCTTATTCGATTATAAGAATGGGAAAATTCAGTTCCAAACTCCCGACGGAGATGAGGAACTTGAGATGAAGCAGACGAGATGGCAGAGACCGGACTCCGAATCCAGCACCGAGTACGCTTCTACCGGAACAGACTGTGAGCATGTAGACGTAGTTGGGCCATGGAGACAGAACCCAACCAGTATCGAGGTGTCCATCTCCTTTGAAGATGATCCAATGCATGAGTCAGTCTGCGAGATCCTCAGGAACGAGTATAGCTCTGAACCTGCATCGCCCTACATCTTCGATGACGTAGAGGCCCAGTTGGGCCTGTCAGTCCTTACATCCTTAGGACAATCGGAAGATGAGGATGACGAGTCGGACGAGGCGTTTGCCGATTGTATGGAAACTTTTGACGATCCGACTCCAGAGCCGCTCTTGGTGGCAGCTATTACAGAACATGATCCAGCCACTTCCAACACCGAACCAGATCAGATTGAGCCTGACTTCTTAGACGATCACACTATTCCTGAGCTCAAACCTCTGCCCACAACCCTGAAATATGCCTTCCTTGCGGGGCAAGACAAGAAATTTCCGGTCATTATCAGTTCGCAATTGACCGAGGAGCAGGAATCTCGCTTGCTAGAGATCCTGGAGAAGAACCGCAAGGCAATAGGCTGGAGCATTTCCGATCTCCACGGGATAAATCCCGCTCTGTGTTCACACCATATTTACTTGGAGAATGAAACCAAACCCTCTCATGAATTCCAACGCCGGTTGAATCCAAATTTGCGAGAGGTTGTGAAAAAAGAGATAGAAAAATGGTGCGACGCAGGGTTCATTTACCCAATCTCTGACTCTAAGTGGGTGGCCCCAATCCATGTTGTCCCGAAGAAGTCGGGAATTCAGACGACCACCAATGAGGACGGAGAGGAGATCGTGACGAGAATACCCACGTCGTGGCGCGTCTGTGTGGATTACAGACGCTTGAATGCTGCGACGAAGAAGGATCATTTCCCTCTACCGTTCATTGATCAGATCTTAGAAAGATTAGCGGGAAAAGAATTCTTCTGCTTCCTTGATGGGTTCTCGGGCTATAATCAAGTAGCCATAGCTCCGGAGGACCAGGAAAAGACCACGTTTACATGCCCCTTTGGTACCTATGCTTTCAGGCGCATGCCTTTTGGGCTATGCAATGCTCCAGGTACTTTTCAAAGGTGCATGATTGCTGTATTCGCCGAAATGGTCGGCGAATTCCTGGAAGTCTTCATGGATGACTTCTCGGTCCACGACGATTCTTTTGATTCCTGTCTTAGGAATCTGGACCGAGTCCTCAAAAGATGTTGTGAGGTCAATCTGGTGCTCTCCTGGGAGAAAAGTCACTTCATGGTGACGGAGGGCATAGTGTTGGGGCATGTCATCTCCAAGAGAGGGATGGAGGTTGACCCTGCCAAGGTGGACGTGATCAGACGACTCCAACCACCAACCAACGTACGGCAATTGCGGTCGTTCCTCGGGCATGTCGGATTCTATCGACGATTTATCAAGGATTTTTCCAAGATTGCCCGACCGCTAACTGAGCTTTTAGGCAAAGACACGGAGTTTATTGTAGATCACAAGTGTCTGGAGGCCTTTAAGCTTTTACAAGGAATGATCATGGACGCACCCATTCTACAAGCCCCAGATTGGTCTCTACCTTTTGAGATCATGACGGACGCCTCAGACTATGCTGTTGGGGCTGTATTGGGACAAAGAAGAGATGGCGTCCCGTTCGCAATTCACTACGCAAGCAAA
Source organism: Ottelia alismoides (assembly GCA_037367405.1). NCBI lineage: Eukaryota > Viridiplantae > Streptophyta > Magnoliopsida > Alismatales > Hydrocharitaceae > Ottelia > Ottelia alismoides. Next base: position 186,036 of record JAZKJV010002103.1, on the reverse strand, counting down.
GTGCTTGATTCTGCTCAGCGTAACTATACAGTTACAGAAAAGGAAATGCTTGCGGTAGTGTTTGCCTTGGACAAATTCAGATCTCACTTAATCGGATCCAAGGTGACTGTGTTCACAGACCACACGACACTACGATATTTGATGGAGAAGAAGGACGCGAAGGCGCGTCTTCTTCGTTGGATTTTACTTATCCAGGAATTTGATTTGGACATCCGTGATAAACCTGGAAAGAAGAACGTAGTGGCCGATCACCTTTCTCGTCTCGAAGATCTTAATACTTCCGAGGTTTCCCCGATTCGAGACTCCTTCCCTGACGAGTCGATTTTTGTTATCGACTCACTCCCATGGTACGCCAACATCGTGAACTATCTTGTCTCCAAGAAAGTTCCTGAGGATTGTCCCAAAAGCCAAATCGACCGACTAAAGTCGGATGCTAGACATTACCATTGGGAGGATCCGATCCTTTTCTTTGAAGGACCAGATTGTGTCTGGAGACGTTGTATTCCTCAGGAGGAATACCAGAGTGTCCTTTCTTTATGCCATAGCTTAGAGGCAGGAGGACACCACTCCGGGAAGAGGACCGCTTGGAAGGTACTTCAGTGTGGCTTCTACTGGCCGACTCTGTTTCGCGACGCCACCGCCTTCGCGAAGTCGTGCCCAGTTTGCCAGAGAATGGGAGGAACCGTTGGTTCCAAGGATGAGATGCCAATGCAGCCGGTCATCATTTGTGATGTCTTTGACGCCTGGGGCATCGATTTCATGGGCCCGTTCCCTGCCAACCACGGGTTTGAATATATCCTCCTCGCGGTAGATTATTTGTCCAGATGGGTGGAGGCTATCCCTACCCGAGCCGCAGACAGCAGGACTGTCTGTAAGTTCATCAAAGAGAACATAATCTCTAGGTTCGGGATCCCCAAAATGATGATATCAGATGGGGGTAGCCATTTTGTGAATCGGGAGGTGAAGAAACTCCTGAAGGACTACGGCATCGAACACCGTGTCGCGAGTCCTTACCACCCATAAACCAATGGTATGGCTGAGGTGTCGAATAGGGAGGTGAAAACCATATTGCAAAAGCTTGTCCGCCCGGACAGGAAGGACTGGTCTCAGATCTTAAATCAAGTCCTCTGGGCGTATAGGACAGCTTACAAGACACCGTTAGGAACCTCCCCATTCCGAATGGTATTCGGAAAGCCGTGCCATTTTCCCGCAGAGTTAGTGCACAAATCAGAATGGGCAATAAAGAAGGTCAACTGGAACACACACCTGGGTCAGAAACAGAGAGACATGGATCTGAATGAACTTGTGGAAGTCAGAAACCGAGCATACGACAACAGTTTGGTGTACAAGGACAAGGTGAAGCGTTGGCATGATAGATATATCAGACGAAAGACCTTTGTTCCTGGACATAAGGTATGGTTGTTCAATGCTAGGCTGAAGATTTTCCAAGGCAAGTTAAAGTCTAAGTGGACGGGACCATTTGTTGTCCGTTCGGTGCATGATAGTGGATGTGTCGAGATCTCGGATCTCGCAGATGACGCACCGACATTCCTAGTAAATGGGCAGCTGTTGAAGCACTTCGTTGAATCTAATGAACAGTTAGTCCATGTAGAGGAGATTGTATTCTTGCGCGAGACAGATACAACAGATACACCTCAAGCCGCGTATGAAATCTTGCAGCAATAAACCCAAGCCATCAGCAGCATCTTCAAAAGATTCAGACCGACTCATATGTACATATCATTCTTCCTGTATATCCTATCCTTTGCCCCCACGATTCTAGTAACCCATCCCATCCCCACATCATCAAGCCATTATCTTGGACTATACTTAAGATGACCAGATCCTAAGTATAGGGGGGAAGGGTCACCCGAGTCAATTCACTGTACATCCTCCAGATCACATTGGTCCTCATACTCATTCCCCACATATACTTAGGCTGACCTGAGCCTAAATATAAGGGGGACCGATGCCCGTATTAATACTCATCCATTTCCCATCTTTTCCTCGTCCGCCCCATTTCTGATCTTCTTCTATACTTAGGCTGCCATAGCCTAAGTATAGGGGGGCGAGACGACTTCTATACATTTTGGCTCTCCCACGCTTAGCACGAGCTATGTCTTTTTCCTCGCTCTTCGTGCTCTGAGGACATAGCACACGCTAAGTATAGGGGGGGGGTATATATATTACATATATACTTTACCCATAGCTCGTACTTTCGCGTATTTTTGTATATATTTTACAATAATTACGGGTGGGTAAGAATTAAAAAAAAAAGAAAAAAAATAGGCTTCTTATTTACTCTTGCATATCATCTCTGCATAGAAAAATAAAAAGAGTCTTGCATCTTCATAACATGACATCTCATCTGCATACTTTGCTTATGCAAAGTGAAAAGCTAGTGGGTTCTGGACCAAGTTGTGAGCAGATATTGAGGATGGAAATGATTTGACCTTAATCCACCTAAATTCAGAGGAACCTTATAGGAACTGGAGTTAAGATTTTTCAGGTCAGGAGACTTAATTCTTTAAGTCTGCAAGTCTGTGTTCATATGTCATCTTGACAAGCCTGAGTAGAGCACTTAACAACACACACATGACTCTTAGAGACAATGGATTGACGTGCACCAGCACTTTACACATGGCTCTTTACGGATGAGGTGATAAGGAGACAGTTTCCTTTAGCTTGGGGTAGCATATGAGGGTAGTACTTCTAGGCGGAACCTCTCTTCTTCTTCTAGTGAAGGAAGTGCGTCTCAACTTGGACTAGTGGTGATGAAGGCTAAAGACAGAAGCAGTGGGTTGCAATAAAGCTTCAAAAGAGGGATAGTCTACTGGCTCAAGAGGAAATTTCTTGTATCTATGCTGCACCATGTATATATGTTGTACAAAGGCATGTTGAAAAAAAAATGCCAAAAAGAACTCCAAAAAAGTGGTGGGTCGGATTGAAAATTTAATAACCCCACCGGAGTATACGTAGTTAAGAAAAGCAAAAGCTTATGGTCACCATGTTACTTGCAGCGGGAGACTTAACTACACTAGCTGAGCTTCCAAAAGTCTATACTTCTTCCTCCTCTTCTTGAGCCGGTTGAACTTGAACTTAGAAGGGAATACCCCGCTTCTCGAGGAAAGAGTTGCTAGACCAAGGCATTAGAGTTACCAGGTTGGGGGAGGTTGTTTCTTTGTTACTTCTGAGGTGGGGAGTCATTTATCACTTACACTGCATGAAAAGATTCATGGTCATTAGAGTTTGTGTATGTAGACTTGTTCTGATTAGGTGAGTTGAGGAGTCTTGAATAGAAGACTTGTGGAACTTGAAGTCTGTTCAGTCTTAAACTCAGATCCCAATAAGGTTCCGACACATGATTAATCCAAAGGTCAAGTCAAGCTCTATTTTTAACTTTTGTTCATAACATTGGCATGGAACCCAATCTCATTTCACTCTTGCATTTTATTTAGTTGCTCGGGGACGAGCAAGGTTTAAGTATAGGGGGTTGATGAAACTGTGATTCATCACTCCAAAAGTCAAAAATAGATCCTTGTTCCCGAGTAAATAGAGGCATATTTCCTTTTAAAATTGCATAAATAGCATTCATGCACACATTCATAATTCATGCATTTTAGCAGCTCATTTGCATTTAAATAAGAAGCCAAAAATCTCTTGTAAAATACCTCTTCACCAAAATAACCTCTTCTCTATAATATATATATATATATATTCCTTAATAATATAGGGAAGAATGCCAAAAATCACCCTTGTAAAATAGCCAAAATAGCCTGAGAACCCTTGTACAGTAAAACACACATAAAGCCTCATACAAACCCCGAATTAGGTCTACTCACTCTTAGAATACTACATATTAAAAGACCTTCAAAATGAGACTAATTTCATTGAAATTGGAGCTTGTATGAAAAACTTGGGTTTTTGGGCCATTTTGTATACTACATATGTATATTTGTATTTATGTATCATATTTGACCTCATCTCCGTTTTTGGTCAACATGAAACTTGTAGATCTCATCGAGATCTACAAATTTCATGTTTTGAGTTTCTCCAAATTCGGTCCCCTCTTCTCTCTACACGTGCATCTTATTCCAGCCACTCACAGCAGGCCACGTGGCGCCCTCTGGTTGCGCCACGCGGCCCGCTTCCCCTCGCCTCATCCGCCGGCGTCCTCAGCCGTCGGATCTCGCTTCAGATCCAACGGCACAGCCTTTTTCCACGCACGCCCCTTGCCTGGACCATCCGATCACCTCCTGCTTTGATCTACGCCACACATTAGCGCCCTCACCAGAGCCCTCCACGTGGCAGCATCCACACCGCTTGATCAGGCCCTTGGTCTCTCCATCGTGGCCGCCCCTCTCCCAGCGAGTCTCGTCCCTTCGATCATCTCCATCTCCCCATCTAAACCGTCCGCTCGCACTTCGCCCGCAGCCCACCATGTGGCGCGCTCTCGGCCCATCATCAGCGCGCCTTGATCTCATCCTACTCGTCCCCTACGGTTCGATCGCCACCGTTGGATCACAAGATCCAACGTGGAGACCTCGTCTCCTACCTCCAGGCGCCCCTCTCCCCCACGTCCCTTGCCTTGCGGGAGGGGCGCCCCCTTTCTATTTTTGGACGCACGTCGGCCATCTCCTCCGGCCGCTGACACCCCCACGACATTACCCACTCAATCCTCTCCCTCGACAGCTCCCTCAAGCTCCACCACCTCCACCATACTCGCCCCACGACGACCACAAACTTCGCTACTCCACCAGCCAACCCACCATCTTCACCTTATAAATACTCCACCACCGGCGTCGTTCACCCCCATCCGCCACTCCAGAAAGCTTCCCTGAGCTCTGATCTTCCAGTTGGTGACAACAATTTGGCGATTCATCGAGCGAAGAAGGACATCAGCTCCGGCGAGATCCACGGCAGCTCCGCCGTGTCGCAGCCGCTCCTCCGAGTAGTTGCACGAGCTCGGGACCCTACCGATCCCTCGAGCGACGACCCTGGAACTCCAATACGAGCTCCAAACCCCAGGTAACCTCCTTCATCTCCTCTTGATCTTCGTTTTAATTTTTCCTTTGCGTTCTCCGACTTTATTCGGCATCCACGATCACCTTCTCGATTCCATTCCATCTCGCCGAGCTTCGCGTCGAAGCTCCCGTCCTCGCTGACCCCTCAGCACCTTCCGACGACGCACTGCAACTTCCATCGACTTCCAGCTCCGCCATTTGGCCGGAGCTCCATCTCCAGACGACCTCCGTCACCCTTAGGCCTCTCCGATCACGGTAACCTCTCCACAAACACACGCACGAGCTCCGGCTCTATCTTTCGCACTTGCAGGTACCCAGCTTCTCATTGAACGGAAGCTCGCCGGAGACATCTTCGAGCTTCATCGCCCTCAACGACAAGACGCTCTCCGACGCTCCTGAGACCACCAGCATCTCCGCCTCCTCGCCACGCGTCTTCTGGGATATCTCCGACCAGTCGGAGAGCGTCAGCGCCTCGAGGAAGGACGGGCGGAGCTACAGCACTTTCGCTGGAGCCCCACCCTCTCCTCCGCAGGCGGCGGAGGGCCGTCGAGGAAGAAGCCCCAGTGGTCGTTCGATCATTTCGATCAAACGGTTCGCAGTCGGCCACATCGCCCGCCCACCGGACTCGCCATCGACCGTCAGATCATCCTTGATCCCATGCTCAGGAGAAAGCCACGTCAGCATCTTCAGCCTCCATCGACCGCCGTTGGATCATCATCGATCTAAAGGCCCGAGGACACGCCACACGTCGGCATCGACATCCCTCGGATCAATCTCTATCCGAGGGCTTTCATTACGCCACGTGGCCCAGTCACCCGAACCTCTCCTCCGAGCCTAGGTTTGGGTCGCACGAGCCTCACTCCAGACCTCCAGAGCGTCCGAGCCTAGATCCGAGCCTCCGCAGCCATCCGAGCCTAGGCCGCCCCCGTGAGAAGCACGTGCGGCCTGGGTAAATTGCACAGAAGCCCCTGAAGCTTTCCAAAATTACAAAGAAGTCCCTGTGAAGCAGACCCCCGTGAGGAGCACGTGCCCTGTGGAGAATTTGCATCAGAATCCACCATATTGTCGGTAATTGCATTTTAGTCCCTGTCAGCATATTTGTTTATTGAAATTTTAATTTCCAGTATTGCATTTACACCCCTGTGTTTGCACGCATCTCTAGAGTGCATTTTTCATCATTTTGAGATTCTAAAAATTGCATGTTGTTGGAAATTTTGTCCTTTGTCTATTAGTACCCGTGTTTGATTTTTTGTAGGCTTATTTGAATTATTAATGAATTAATTGGTGCATTGTTGACATATTTTGCCCAGTGATGCCTTTTGATTTTTAATTAATTATCTGTGCCTTCAAAAATTATCAAAAATTCGTAGTAGCTTAAGGACACTATTTTTAACATACCATAATAATTTCATAGCATTTGCACGCATATCGAGGCCTAAATAAATTGTTTAGTGATTTTCTTAAATTAATTTTAATAAATTCATTTCACGGTGAAATTAAGTCCTGTTAATTTTCCTAGGTCCCTTCTCATTAGAGCTACCTAGGATAATTTTAGTGCTTGGAAAAATTGTGATTTGATATTTATTAAAAATTAAAGTCTGAAAATCACTCTGTCTGTTTATTTAATTCACAGTAAATCCATTTTGAGTCGTAAAATTCCAAAAAAATTAGTGTAGGTCATTTTCATCATAATTAACCATCTGGCCAATTTTCATTATTTTTGGACTTCATTTGATACATTAATTAAATTGCACATTAAATTGGTCTGCATTGTCTGCATACGTCTGCATAAAAATTAAAAAGACCAAAAAATACTCCTCGAAAATCAACACTCGAATAATTGCTTCAATTTACCTAAGGAGACAGATGCCTCCCTGAGATCGACCTTGGACTTACCCCAAGTAAAAAAAATATTGCCGCTTAAAATTAACTTCAAATTAATCGATAAGTGGTTTTTGATCAACATCTCGTATCCGACTGCAACGAATTCTCAACATTAATTTGACCTAATTAACATAGGGTGCGGGATCGATATCAGTGAGCCTGAGATGTACCCAGTCATTATCTCCGCTGATTTGACTGGAGAGCGAGAATCCCGTCTGATGGGGGTTCTTGAAAAGAACTGCAAGGCAATTGGATGGAGCGTAGCAGATCTCCAGGGGATAAGTCCGGCCCTGTGCTCCCACCATATCTATCCCGAGGATGAGGCGAAGCCGTCACGTGAGTTCCAGCGGCGGCTGAACCCGAATCTGAGAGAGGTTGTCATGAAGGAGATTTCGAAATGGTGGAGCGCCGATTTTATCTACCCCATCTCCGACTCCAAGTGGGTCAGCCCTTTGCATGTGGTGCCCAAGAAGACGGGCATCACTACAGTGGTCAGTGAGTCTGGAGAGGAGATCGCTACACGGGTACCCACTTCTTGGCGGGTCTGCGTTGACTACAGGAGGCTCAACCAGGCCACCAAGAAGGATCATTTCCCCCTGCCCTTTATAGATCAAATCATTGAGAGACTAGGAGGGAAGAGCCACTACTATTTTCTGGATGGGTACTCGGGCTACAACCAGGTGGCCATCGCTCCTGAGGACCAGGACAAGACTACCTTTACCTGTCCCTTCGGCACATACGCCTTCCGACGCATGCCATTTGGGCTATGCAATGCCCCTGCGACTTTTCAGAGATGCATGCTGTCGATCTTTTCGGACATGGTAGGGGAATGCTTGGAGGTCTTCATGGATTATTTCTCGGTTTACGGCGACGGATTCGACTCCTGTCTTGACTGCCTAGACCGGGTATTCAGCGATGTATAGAGGTTCGCTTGGTTCTATCTTGGGAGAAGAGTCACTTCATGGTGACTCAAGGGACGGTGCTTGGCCATATCATCTCCAACATGGGCATGGAGGTTGATCCGGCCAAGGTTGATGTCATTAGAAAACTCGCTTGATTCGACTCCTGTCTTGACTCGCACCGCGTCCAATGAAGCCATATCATCTCCAACACGTGCCCTGTCTTGACTGTATAGCGTCCTCACTTACTGCCACAAGCTTGAGGCAGAAGGACATCACTCTGGGAGGAGAACAGCACAGAAAGTGCTCCAATACGGCCTATGGTGGCCTTTCCTCTTCAAGGACGATGATGAGTTCATGAAGAGGTGTACTGACTGTTAGAGGATGGGCACCTGTGGACAGCGTGATATGATGCCGATGCAGCCCATTCACTTCTGTGAGGTTTTTGACGCATGGGGCATCGATTTCATGGGTCCATTCCCTAAGAGTCAGGGATTTGAGTACATTCTGTTGGCTGTTGATTATGTGAGTCGTTGGGTTGAGGCCATCCCCGCCCGAACCGCAGATGCCAGGACAGTTTGCATATTTTTGAGGAAGCACATCATTACACGGTTCGGGGTACCTCGAGTATTGATTTCAGATGGGGGGTCTCATTTCATCAACGACCAGGTGAAGGCCCTTGCTAGTGAGTTCGGTATAGACCATCGAGTTGCCACTCCATACCATCCACAGACGAATGGTCTAGCCGAGGTGTCGAATAGGGAGATCAAGACTATATTGCAAAAAGTCGTCCGCCCTGACCGAAAGGATTGGTCACAGCTTTTGGACTCGGTCTTGTGGGCATATAGGACGTCTTTCAATACTCCTTTGGGCACATCTCCCTTTCGCCTCGTATATGGCAAGCCGTGCCATCTACCTGTTGAGTTGAGGCACATGTCACTTTGGGCAGTGATAAACGCGAAATTTCAAGGGGTCTAATGTCTCTCACAAAGCGGAGAAAACTGTGTCGCTGTGGTGACCCTCAAGGAATCCCGTATTTAATCAACAATGAACCCACAATCAATAAATCAAGCAGTGACAAATAAATGTGGAGTCAAATTTATTTTTAACTCTACAAACAAGATGTATAGGTGTAAGTATGTAGAGAGTTCGAACACAGGGAGCAAGACAGGATAGATCAAGCTAAGTGCAAAATGTGATGTGATTGTGATCAATGCCTACAAGATGCAAATATTTTTGTGGGTTTTAATTTTTAATTTTTATCTTTTATTTTTAATTTTATAATTTTGTATTTTGGTTTTTGATTTTTTGATTTTTTTATTTTGTTTTTATATTTTATATTTTTTTGTATTTTCTTTTTTCAATAAGGGAATATGTATACAATGTAATGGAAGGGGTGATGTAATATTTATAAAAATGTGCAAAAATGCTCACAAATTCAGAAATAAAATCTTTTTGTCTTTTTATATTTTTAAGATGTTTTTGTGATTTTTTTGTGGATTTTTCTAAATGTTTTTGATATTTCTTTAATAGCAAAATTAAGGAAAATAGTGAGATATGGACTGGCTGTGAGTAAAATAGGAATAAAAAATAACAAACAGCCACCAAAATTTTTCAAACTAATTTTAAAATAAAGTGGATACAAACAAGAGACCACAGGACTTGAGTTTACAAATTTTGGAGTTTTCTACAATTTTATAGATTTTTTTGAAGTTTTTGAGTGTTTTTTAAATTTTTAAGGTTTTTCTTTTGATATTTTTAGTGATTTTTGGATTGACACTAATATATGGTGAAATAAACGATATATAATTTTTATGGAATTTTTCAAAAGGTTTTTATAATTTTTATGTATTTTCTAATGTGAACAGAGAAATAAATGCATGTTTTTGAGTTTTTAATAAATATAAAATGCAATAAAAATGTAATGCAAAAATATGGCGTTAAACTACAATGCGACAGGAGTCTATGATATTTTTTTGGTAATTTTCAGAGTTAAATTGAGGCATGAAATAAATGCAAACATCCAAGAAAAAATACAATACTAGCAAGGACACAAATATAATTACACAGAAGTTCAGGGGTCTGCTTGTAATTTTTCCAAAAATATATAATGTTAAATATGGACTAAAAACAAACACCCAAACCCGAAAGGGGTCCGTTGCAAAATGTCCAACTCACGCGCACTGGGCACGTGACCTGGCAGGGGTATTCTTGCAATATTACAACGTTCCAGGGGCTCAGATGCAATTTCTCCAAAACATTACAACTTAATTAAAAATTTCATGGACTGAAGCGAAATAAACAAACCCCAGGGGGTCCTTGCAAAATACCCACTCCCCTCACGCGCACGAGCACGTGAGGTGACGTGGATAGGACCTAAGTGCAAATAAGAAAACTACGGGGTCTGAATGCAAATATCAAGAAATATTTGAACTATGACTTAAAGTTTATGGACTGAAGTGAAATACAAAATATGGCGAGGGGGACAGTGCAAAATACCCATGCCTTATCTCCTTGTGCGCGATCGAACGGCGGAGGGCCGCTAACTTATCCACGTGGCGCATGCACAATGCGCGATGACGGTTCGGCGATGATCGGTGGAGATCAGATCTGGCGAAGAGATCGACGGCGGAAGCTGGCCAAGATCTGACGGCTGAGGTGCGATCTGGAGCGGGCCTTGGATCGGACGGTGGAGGCACCCGGAGGAAGAACGGGGAAGAACTTCGCCGAGACGAAGTTCCTCCGGCGAGATGACGCGACTCCGGTGGTTTGGACCGCAACAAAAAGGTCCGGGAGACTCCTGCGATGATGCTCTGGCGTATGGGGCCCTCAAAATCGCCGGAGAGGCACTGTGGCGCTGTGGTAGAAGCGGCGGAGCTCGAAGCTCCAGGTATCTCCGGCGGAGGTCAAATTCGAGTCCCCAGGCGATGTAATGCTCCTGGTACCTGCAAATGTGGGTGAGAGGGTCCAGGGCAAACTGCCTGGACCCCGCGGAGGTGTAGTGGACGTCGGATATGGTCGGTGGAAATCGAGGGAACGACAGCCAGAGGTGCGCTCCGGCGATGAGCTACGGGAGATGGATCGATCGATGGGGTTCGGATATTTTTAGGGATTTTTGATACTGTAGCTAAGGGGAATGAAATGAAGCGAAAAGGAGAGGGAAAAGGGGATACCTCGAAGGTGGATGACCTGAGGTGGAGGAACCTCGACGCCGGTGGTCGGCGGAGGTGGTGGAGCCGCTACAGAGCCTCCTCGACTCGCCTGAGGATGTGGATGCGGAGCAGTCACCTCCAGCAACACGAAGAGCACAACAGGGAGGAGAATTAATGGCTAAGAAGGGTTCGAAATTGGGCTTGAAGGTGGCAGGGCGTTTAAGTAGAAGATGGTGGCGTCTCCTTCAAGCCAGACCCACGCGCGAATGATGGAGATATGGCTGGATCCGAGTATATGGCGTGGGAGAGTGGTGATCGGGGATGAAGTCCCAAGAAGGAATCGAGGCGTGAGGACGAACGGATCGAGCCTGAAAATTGGGGGAAATCGGGGAAAAATCTGGGTGTCAGAAATGGCAGGCCTCAGTCAGGGAGTTGACCGAGGTCAACTCTAGACCGCACCTGGTTGGTCCACGTGGACCAACTAGAGAAATCCAGGCAGAAATTATCAAATAGTAAATGGCATTATTAAAGTTAGGTTATTAAATAAAAAATATTTATTATTTTATGTAGTATTTTATTCTGATTTTTAATTATTTTTATCTAATATATTTTTCAAGTTTTCTTTTATACCCTTTATAGGTATAACGTATATATATTTTATTCTTTTATTTTTATTTTGTGTATTTTAATTTTATTATTTTGGTTTATTATTTTATAAAATTATAAAATACTTTTGTGCACCTAGTTATATTTTTTTTATTTTTCTGAGATGTGTTGCGTATTTAATAAAATAGAAGTATAGTTTCTATAGGTATAAGTATATGTAGTGTACCTATGTATCTTATATTCATGTATTTTTATTTGAGTTTTATTTACGTTTTTATTCTGATTTTAATATACAAATAAATTATAAATAATATTTACAAAATTATAAAAATGTAAGAATACAAAAGTAATGGATAAATAATAAATTGAATATTTTAATCTGTACAAGTATACTACAAGGGTCCAAAACTCAACTTTCAAACCGTAACTCCAAAAACTACGAAACCACCTCCATTAAATAGATTATTTTATGTTATATACAATTAAAGGTGAGTTTGGTAAATTTCGAGTTTTTATTTGCAAGATACAGGTCTGGGAAGTTAGAGTTTTGGAATCTTATTCAGACCATAACTTTTTTATCTGTACATTATTTTTCAGTGAAATCAATTTTGTATTTTTCTTTATAAGATTATCTACAACTTTCATGTACAAAGTTTCTTTATTTGATGTATAAAAAGTGGAACCAAAAATAGATCCCAAAAAGAATAAAGAATGAATTAATAAATATAGGTATTTGGTCCTTATCTCCCCCTACTTTATTCCTTGTCGAATTATTCATCAAGATGCCTAGGTCTCGGGGTTTTGGGTCATAAAATATTTACAATATTTTATTCTTTTTCTTTTCTTTTATTTATTCTATAATTTTGGCTTTAATTACAGTCTTTTACACACTATTTAGATGCACATGCATGAATGCTAAGATGATGATTTTAATGCTACTTACAGGCATCTGCTAGGGTTTTTGATGCCAAAATGATAGAATAAAGATGATGAAATGTGGATTCATCATCCCCCTATACTTTACCTTTTCTAGTCCTTAGCAAACACTTATACAATAAGTGCAAAAAGAAAAAGAAAGAAAAGAAAAAGAACTTGGATTTTACTTGATCATCGAACTTGTCTTCACAAAATCAAAGTTTGGAGCTTAGGTCGGACCTTTGGAATTTTAGTGCGGGAGGAACCTTAATGAGAACCGAATTTGAAATCCAACAGTCCTTGAGAATCCCAAAACTCTGTCCAAGTCTCCTCAATAGCCATGTCAGAAATACTTCAACTCATACGCAAACTCTTACAACTATGAGTCTGACTCGTACAGTTTAAGTGATATGTAGCTCCCCACCTCAGAAGTAACGAAGAAACAACCTCCCCCACCCTGGTAACTCTAATGCCTCGGTCTAGCAACTCTTTCCTCGAGAAGCGGGGTATTCCCTTCTAAGTTCAAGTGCAACCGGCTCAAGAAGAGGGGGAATAAGAGGTATAGAATTTTGGGAGCTCAACCAGTGTAGCTAAGTCTCCCGCTGCAAGCTTCATGAGATGTAACATGGATACCATAAGCTTTTGCTTTATTGGACTATATACACTCCGGTGGGGTTATTAAATTTTCAATCCGACCCATCACCCTATTTTTTTCAAGTGCATCTGTACAACATATCTACATGGTGCAGCATATATACAAGAAATTTTCCTCTTGAGCCAGTAGACTATCCCTCTTTTGAAGCTTTATTGCAACCCACGGCTTCTGTCTTTAGCCTTCATCACCACTAGACCAAGTTGAGGCGCACTTCCTTCACTAGAAGAAGAAGAGAGGTTCCGCCTAGAAGTACTACCCTCATATGCTACCCCAAGTCAAAGGAAACTGCCTCCTCACCACCTCATCCGTGGAGAGCTATGTGAAAGGTGCAGGTGTCCAAGTTAGGTCATTTTCAACAAGAGTCGTGCGTGTGCTCCGAAATACTCTACTTAGGCAGTCAAGAATCCATTGAACCAAGTCTCGTGATCCTCAAAGAATTAAGTCAACTAGACCTGAAATACCTCAATTCTAGTTCCTATAAGGTTCCTGTTACTTAGGTAGATTTTCAGGTCCAACCAAGCTCCAATCTTTGGATTTTACTTAGACTCGTTCAACTTTCAAACTCAATCCGAAAAATGCAAATGCTATGTAATGCAAAATGCAGAAAATATTTTTGTGATGCAATTTTCAAAGATTTTGAATTTTTTATGGATTTTTGAAAAGATGATGCATGCATTTCCTTTTTTTAACAAAGGTTTTTCAAATGTTTTTGGATTTTAATTTTGCAAATGTTTTTGGGATTTTTGAAAACAAAAAGATTTTGGCTAAAAACTAGGTTAAAATATGTACACGGGAGTGCTTCTTAAGAAGTGGATTTAAAGAATTTACAAGGGTAAGTCGTCAGTTTTATACATATATAGGTAGTGAATTCTGGTGAGATGGATGCGGTCCTCAAACTTATTTGACACAAGCTTTACACACAATTTTTGAAAACTATAGTCCAGAATAGTTTTTCCAAATATTTTACAAACATGTACACACATTTGAAAATCATTTTGCAATCGGTTTTCCAAACAATATATATAGATTTTTCACATATTTTTGCAACCATTTTTCAAACCATTTGCAAATCATTTTTCAAACATTTTATTTCACACAAAGAAAAGAAGTTTTACAAACCACATATTTTTACAAAGGTTAAAACATGTAACAAAATATTTTCAAAATAGTTTTCAATAGATGTTCACAAAGTTTTTCAAACTATTTTTCAAACATTTTGTCAAAAATATTTCCACCTGATTTATTAATCAGTAATTACACAAAAGAATTTGGGGAACAAAACACCTTTTTATTAGGAATTTTAATGAATTTTAAAGAATTATTAGCCATATTTGTTAAGAAAATACGAAAGTACGAGTTATGGCTAAAGTATATACACAGTATATACGACCCCCTATACTTAGCTTGAGCTATGTCCTCATAGATCGGAGAGAAAAGAGAAGACATAACTCGTACTAAGTATAGACGAGTCTAACGAATAAATGAATGAAAGAATGAGAAGTTGACCGTCCCCCTATACTTAGGATCAACTAATCCTAAGTATAGCCGACTGTACATAAAGCAGGGAGGGTCAAGGGTGGGAATGAACAGATCGTATTCAGATTGTCTCCCCCTATACTTAGGGTAAGATATCCCTAAGTATAGACAAGGAGAGGAGACAATGAAGAGGATCTAAGAATAGAAAAACTCAGGGTGCACACCCCCCTATACTTCGGATAAAGTATGTACTAAGTATAGCAAAATCATAAGATGACGATGGAGTATGAACCATAAAGAATGAGTGATCGATGTACAACTGAGTATATATACAATGTCGGATCTCAGTGATAATCATGTAAGAGATGCATAAGGTGTGAGTCAAAGAAACATCTCATACCAGAAGGATGGGGGAAACGTCAACGGTCGGTGGATCATGATCCAGATATGGTTTTAGGCGCTCACCGTTGACTCTAAAGGTGGAAGATGATGATGGTTCGGATATATCAATGCTGCCATTATCATGCACCTTCCGTACCACATATGGTCCTTTCCATTTACTTTGTAGTTTTCCTGGGAATAATTTCAACCTAGCATCAAATAACCATACTTGCTGTTCTGGCTCAAATTGTTTGTGGCTGATCCGGGAATCGTGCCATCTTTTCACTTTCTCCTTATACTGTAGGCCACTTGAGAAGGCTGTATCTCTTAATTCTTCCAGGGCTGCCAACTCTGCTTTCCTCTGATCTCCTACACTCTTGGGATCCAACAATAGCTCAGTAACTGCCCAAAGTGACTTATGCTTTATCTCCACTGGTAGATGACACGGCTTGCCATAGACGAGACGAAAGGGAGGTGTCCCTAGTGGTGTCTTGAAGGATGTCCGATAAGACCACAAGACCGAGTCCAAAAGTTGTGACCAATCCTTTCGGTCTGGGCGGACTACCTTCTGCAAATTGTCTTAATCTCCCTATTCGATACTTCAGCAAGACCATTAGTCTGAGGGTGATATGGCGTGGCAACACGATGGTCAATACTGAACTCGTCAGTAAGGGCCCTAACCTTGTCATTAATAAAGTGAGACCCCCCATCTGAAATCAAGACTCTAGGCACCCCGAACCGTGAAATAATGTTTTTCCTCAAGAAACGACAGACGGTTTTAGCATCTGCGGCTCGGGCGGGGATGGCCTCAACCCAATGACTAACATAATCCACAACAAGAAGAATATACTCAAACCCCTGCCTTTTACGAAATGGGCCCATGAAATCAATTCCCTATGCATCAAAAACCTCACAAAAGTGAATGGGCTGCATGGGCATCATGTCTCTCTTTCCGCAAGTACCCATCTTCTGATAGTCAGTATACCTTCTCACGAACTCCTCAGAATCCTTGAAAAGGGTAGGCCACCAAAGGCCGGATTGGAGCACCTTCTGTGCTGTTCATCTTCCAGAATGATGTCCTCCTGCCTTAAGCTTGTGATAGTAGGTGAGGACGCTATGTTGCTCATCTTGAGGAATGCACCGTCTCCAGATACTATCCCCTCCCTCATGATAAAGGACGGGATCCTCCCAATGGTACGACTTGGCCTTCGCAAGGAAGGTTTCAAGCCGCTGTCTGGGCCAACCTTGTGGAATGGATTTGGCAACAAGGTAATTCACAATGTCAGCATACCATGGAAGAGAGGTGATAGCAAGGATCGCCTCATCTGGAAAAGTTTCAGTGATAGGTGTTATGGGCTCAGATTCCTCAAGGTTTTCTAGGCGGGAGAGGTGATCTGCCACAACATTCTTAACTCCAGGCTTATCCTTAATCTCAATATCAAATTCCTGGAGGAGAAGGATCCATCTGGTTAATCTGGCTTTGGCATCCTTCTTCGACATCAAGTATCGAATGGCAGTGTGGTTAGTAAAAATTGTCACTCTAGATCCAAGAATGTAAGATCTGTACTTATCCAAAGCAAAAACTACCGCTAGCATCTCTTTCTCAGTCATTGTATAGTTCCTCTGAGCTGCATCCAAAGTCCAGCTAGCGTAGTGTATGGCATAGGGTAATCCATCCCTCCTCTGTCCAAGCACATCCCCAATGGCATAATCTGAAGCATCCGTCATGATCTCAAATGGAAGAGACCAATCGGGTGGCTGAAGGACAGGAGCCTCGACAACTAAATTCTTGAGAGTCTCGAAGGACTTAAGACACTTATCATCTACAAGGAACTCGGTGTCTTTAGTCAATAAATCCGTCAGCGGTCGGGCAATTCGACTGAAGTCCTGAATGAACCGTCGGGAGAAACCGACATGCCCCATAAAAGACCGCAACTGTTTCAAATTGGACGGTGGATTGAGTTTTCTAATGATATCAACCTTGGCCGGATCAACCTCCATGCCCCTGTTGGAGATGACGTGACCAAGGACCGTCCCCTGAGTCACCATAAAGTGACTCTTCTCCCAAGATTGTACAAGGTTTACCTCTATGCAGCGCTGCAACACTCGGTCTAGGCAGTCAAGACAAGCATCGAACCCATCGCCATAAACCGAGAAGTCATCCATGAAGACCTCCAAACAGTCACCTATCATGTTCGAAAAGATGGACAACATGCACCTTTGGAATGTCGCAGGGGCGTTACATAGACCAAAGGGCATCCGTCTGAAAGCATACGTCCCAAATGGACAGGTGAACGTCGTTTTATCCTGGTCTTCGGGCGCGATAGCCACTTGGTTGTATCCAGAGTACCCGTCAAGAAAACAGTAATGACTCTTCCCGGCTAGCCTCTCGATAATCTGATCAATAAGTGGTAGCGGGAAATGATCCTTCTTGGTGGCCTCATTCAATCGTCTGTAGTCCACACAGACCCTCCAAGAAGTGGGCACCCGAGTGGCAATCTCTTCTCCAGACTCATTCACAACTGTAGTGATACTCGTCTTCTTGCCACATGTAAAGGACTAACCCACTTGGAGTCAGAGATGGGGTAGATAAAATCGGTGCTCCACCATTTAGATATCTCCTTCATTACTACATCTCGAAGATTCGGGTTCAGCCGTCGCTGGAACTCACGCGAAGGCTTAGCGTCCTCCTCGAGGTATATATGGTGGGAGCACAGGGCCGGACTTATACCCTTGAGATCGGCCACGCTCCATACTATTGCCTTGCGTTTTCGTTCAAGAACCTCCATCAGTCGAGATTCTTGTTCTCCAGTCAAATCTCCTGAGATAATGACTGGGTGCATTTCTGGTTCACCCACAAGGAATCTATACGTGAGCGACTGCGGCAAAGGCTTCAGTTCTGGCTTGGTGGGAGCTGGCAAATCTGGCTTCTGATATGTCTGCATGAAAGCAACCAGGTCTGCATGTGAGAACTCTCGCTGTACGTGATCATCTGACGAAGGGAACCCTGTTGGTGTGACTATCATCTGTGCTGGCTCACTCTCCGTCCTATCTGTCGGCTTATCAGGAAGCAGACATGGCAAATACGCATCGAAATCCTTCCAATCAAAGTCTGCCTCCGAGGGATTGGAATCAGAACAAACATCAATGTCACCACTCAGTACACAACTGTCAACCTGTGTGGTGTCCTCTGCCAAGTGTGTGCTTTCTGAACTCTCGTTTGCCACAAAAGGTATGTACTCTGAATCTACAGACAAGGCAAGTGCTCGTGCTTCTGGATCTTCCCAAACTGCTTCATCATCGGTCATCACAAAGTCACACTCCTGGTGGGCGTCTAACTCAGCATCTGTCATTGGCCCTGTATCACTGTTATGCTCTGAGTAGGCTGAATCTCTTGCTTTGATCTCATCGATCATCTCTATTTGTATACTCTCACCCTCTACGTGAAAGTACACCTTCCCACTATCATGGTCGGACACTGCCTTGGCTGTGGCCAAGAACGAGCGTCCTAGTATGATTGGGGCATCAGTCACCGACTCAGGGATCTCCATGTCCAATACTACAAAGTCCACGGGGAATTTCAGACCCTGAATGGTAACGACCACATCTCTCAACAACCCCTTCGGCCTCTTAATCGATCGATCAACAAAATGAAGGACTGTCCTGCTCCGAAGAAGAGGGCCAAACTCGAATCGGTCGAGTAAGGCTGCCGGAAGGAGGTTGATAGAAGAGCCGTTGTCTAATAGAGTACGGTCGAATTGCTGCTCACTAATCTGGCATCTGACATAAGGAGCTCCTGCATCTGGGCGTTTGGCTGGCAGCTGGTTCTGAATGGCACAACATGTGGCACGGGTGAGCACATGGATCTCTCCTCTATTGTTCCGCCTCTTCCTTCGTACAGTGGTCTTCTCTCTCAAATTCTTTTGGATGAGGGGGATGTGCTCAAGTGCCTCCTATAGAGTCAGCTGGATCTGAAATCTGTCTATCATCTGTTGGCTGAACTCCAACTGCTGGGTCTTTTTGGGATTTTCTTTTTTTATTCCCTTTAGTCAAGCCGAGTGCTTGAGGGAAGGGGATAGATAGGCCCTCCTCAGACAGAGGGTTAGGAGAGGGCTTCTGGGGCTGTGAAGGTCTGGCATCCATGCAATCATTATTCATCACACATGGACTTAGAATAGATGGAGAAGCCTTTCCTTTATTCAATTTTTTGTTCTTTTTCATGGAGTCTAGAGATACAGAAAATGGTAGTGCAGAAGGTTGGGATACAGATGGATTCAAAATGGGGGCATCAGCACCACCCAAAATATTCTTCTTTGCGGCCTCAGCACCGCACTCTGGTTCATAAAAAATGGTGGTTTCAGCACCACCGTCTGCATCTGGTACTGCGATGGCCTCAGTACCGTCGTCCGGAAGGTCATCCTTGGTGGCATCAGCACCACCGTCATCATCATCATGGTTGTTAGCGGCATCGGCACCGCTCTTTTCCTTATCTGGGGCTCGCGAATCTCCATTGCGTTGTCCCTCAGATGAGCCGCCGCCGACTGGTTGCCTACCACTCCTAAGTGACACAAAGTGAGTATCAAAGATGGAAGGCATGTTATTCGGAAATGCACTAGGAGTGGTATCCTCGGTACGCTGTACCTGCTCAGATTTCCTTTTCAAACTATTCGGGTTGGGTTCGCTCTGTGCAGGTATGGCGGCTTTGCCTTTCATGATATCCCTCATTTCTTGCCGGAACTCGTCCATTTCTCGTCGAAACGATGCTTGCTGGTCAGAAAGCAATCGGGCGAGATCATTAAGTGCTGGGTTCTCCAAGCTGGGGGTGGACGAACCGGAGATGTTCCCCTGCTGGAACTGTGGCGGCTGGTGGAACTGAGAGTACTGCTGCTGGTATTGAGTTATATGCTGGGGGCGTTGCTGCTGAAATGACTGTTGTTGTGGCTTCCATTGCTGCTCTTGGTAGGTGTGACGAGGATTCTGTTGGTATTGTTGCTGTTGTTGTTGGGAGTAATGGGGCTGCTGGTGTTGGCCACTATGATTGCCCTGAGCTGGAGGCTGCTGTTAGGATGAGGTACCTCTGTTGGACCAACGAAATCCGAGGTGATCTCGGCGAATCCCTGGCTGCTAGGGGTACCGGTCGTACCATATCCCGTTGACTTCCATCAACGGCTCCTGCTCGACGGGTGGAGGTGCTAGTGCTGCCAATGGCTGTTCCGGTTGATAAGCCACCATCTGAGTATCCTGAGATGATGGCTATTGTGAATAATGTGGCAACTGCTTACAGGCACCTCCTGAATATGGTGAACTTGGCGGTATGCGGGAGGTGGTGGGGTAGAACGGCTGCCTCTGGATTCAGCCAGTGACCTGGGAGGCTGATGTGAAAATGATTGTGCCTCCTGAATACTCAAAATGTGAGTCTTCAAGTCACTCATGGTCTTTGCCAACTGGTCCATTTGTGCCATACCTTGTCCTTGCTTCTTCTCAAGGATTTCCATGCGGTCCAACTTTTCACTAATGATACCCATATCAGTTGCGGTGGATTCGGCTTGAGCTGCGGCTACCGACGGGGTGCTGGGACCGGCATCAATGCGGGCTATCCGCTGGTATGATCTTGCTCCTTGGGGAGGTTTTTGTTGTGTGTAGAGACGCGTCTGGGCCATGACTGTAGAGTTTTCTGCCATTCCTTCATAAATGGCCCAAACATCATCTTCACCCTTGGAGAAGTACGATCCTCCACAAGAGGCACTAACAAGCCCCTGCAGCTCCAGTGTCAGCCCACAAAAGAAACTTTGAACCAAGTTGGGCTTAGATATGTCATGATGCGGACATCGGTCAATGAGCTCTCTAAAGCGATCCCAGGCTTCATGGAATAGTTCATTTGGGATCATGGTGAAGTTGCTGATCATAGCTCTTGCTGCATTTGTCCGGCCGAGTGGGTAATACTTATTTAAGTATGCGGTCCGGAGTTGTTCCCAAGTGTCGATGTACCTCCCCAAGTGTTTGAGCCAATAGGCGGCTCTATCAACCAAGGAGAATGGGAAGACAATCATTTTAACTGTATCCTCAGTCACATATCTATCATGGATTGTGCTGCATATCATCTCAAATTCTTGCAGGTGGAGATGAGGTTCTTCGGTGGGGAGCCCATGAAATTTAGGCAGTAACTGGATAGTGGGCGTGCGAAGCTCGAAGTCTCCATAGATGGGTGGGATTCAGATCCACTGATGAGTAAGGGTTGCAGCTGGGTTGTGCAACTGCCTCATGGTTGTTTGTGGTGGTCTTTCCTGGTTCTGTCCTCCTCCTCCTGCGACTGCATCAGGAATCTCTCCACCGCCTTCAGATCTGTCTAATCTGTCCGCTCGCATCTGCTCCATCTCTCTCAGGATGTTTCCCATGAAGGCTCCCTGGTCCCTTATTTGTTGCTGCATTGTCTCTAGGGATGCCATAAGGGAGTTGTTGATTGCGTCTTGATCATACACAAGGGATGCTCGCCCTGTTCATGTCTGTCTCCCTCACTGTTGGCCGTGGGTTCCTCTTGATTTTCAATAAAGGCAAATGTACCCATTTCAGGCGTGTCCAACTGAATATCTTCTGTGGTCTCTAGATTTATTGGAGAAGGGTGGTCGAGGGGGAACATGGTGGTTGAGAACTCAGGTTCGGAGAGTGGGTCTGAACTCTTCGGAACCCTCCTAGATGAGTGGGAAGGAGTTCTTGATAGCGGTGCCACCAGGTGTGGCCTAAGGGATCTTCTTCCCATCATTTTGATGTAGAGAAAGGCGGATTAGATCTGGAATGCAAACAAGATGATTAATCAAAAACCCCCAATTCACCTACACAACTCTTGAGCTGATGACCGTGAGAGTTCGGTCTGTTATCTTGTCAAATTTTATTAGGTGATTAGTCAATCTATCAGAGCGTTAGAGCGAGCTGTTAGGTACCCTACTTTCTTAGCCGACTGTCCCAATCCACGTCAGATTTTCCCAGCCAGTATGAATTGCGGACCGTAACCCGGTTGTTCCCGCTAATTCAATCTATTAAGGACATCGCGGTCCGCTTTACTAGTTACCGGAGAGATCCTCACTGGCGAACGACTAACCATGAACAATAGTCAACCAAAATTTCAGATGTGGCTCTATCCTAGTGTCGAGTCACTCTCTCGCAGCAGATAAATCAAACAATGAGGGAGTTACTCTCCCCATGACAAAATTTTTAGTGGGATGAGTTTTAAGGTCAAGTTTGCATTAGCTGTCCCAATTTTTATTATTTTCACTTTTTATGTATTTTTCTGAGCAATCATCGTCTAACGAATTTTCCAATTTCCTTGTTATTAAAAAGTCCAATAAAACTGGGGGAGGAAAGCGGAAAAGCCGATGCGCGGTCAAAATCTATGATGCATGCAGGGATAGAAATGCGTACCTTGTCGCCAACACTCTACATGCAAAGTGATCCGCGCATAATTTAAAGACAATAATTTAAACTACCTATATGCATGCACAAGGAAATCGTCCTAAGATGAGCAACTTCTATTAACGTGAAGAACAAGTAGCTATGACAAAGAAAAGAGTCCGGAGTCATGTCTAGGCTCACCCCTCCTCTTCTCGACACATTTAGTTCAGGAGTAGCGCTTAACAGGGTGGGCTCACGACAGGTGGTCTCTAGTCTAAGTCAAATAGCTTTTTCAATTGATTTTTAGCCAAGTCCAATTACGTTCTAGAGGTGCCAGCAAGATATTAGGGATTGGGCCTTAGCTTCTTAGTTCGTCACAGTCAACAAAAATTCCTATGTCTAGAGGCTAAATCCTTGTGAAACAAATAGAAATGAAGGCGAGAAAACCGCGAAAAACACAAAACCACGGTGAGCCCCCAAGTGAACAAACACTTGGAAATTAGGCCCGAGTGTCCTGGAGTGTCTAAGTTATTACAAATAAAGTCTCTCCCTCACTTTAATTTACAAGAGTTTTTAGCCTACAAAAATTCTATAAAAATGATGGTCTTCTCAAGCCTCCAAATTTCTTTCGATGCTAAGTGAGCTTCCACGTGGGTGCCCAAGCGCCTTGAGTAGAGCGCTTCCCTCGCTTGGCGGTACCTCGCACAAAAATTCAATAAAAAATGTTATTAGACCAATCAACAATAGAGTTCAATAAATGTATAAAAAGATAGGCAAATATCCACAATCAATCACAAAAGAATGCTCTATACGCTGTTGCTCCCCGGCAACGGCGCCATTTGATAAACGCGAAATTTCAAGGGGTTTAATGTCTCTCACAAAGCGGAGACAACCGTGTCGCTGTGGTGACCCTCAAGGAATCCCGTATTTAATCAACAATGAACCCACAATCAATAAATCAAGCAGTGACAAATAAATGTGGAGTCAAATTTATTTTTAACTCTACAAACAAGATGTATAGGTGTAAGTATGTAGAGAGTTCGAACACAGGGAGCAAGGCATGATAGATCAAGCTAAGTGCAAAAAGTGATGTGATTGTGATCAATGCCAACAAGATTCAAATATTTTTGTGGGTTTTAATTTTTAATTTTTATCTTTTATTTTTAATTTTATAATTTTCTATTTTG
Source organism: Ottelia alismoides (assembly GCA_037367405.1). NCBI lineage: Eukaryota > Viridiplantae > Streptophyta > Magnoliopsida > Alismatales > Hydrocharitaceae > Ottelia > Ottelia alismoides. The sequence continues at coordinate 162,471 of JAZKJV010002103.1, read as the reverse complement.
GTTTTTGATTTTCTGATTTTTTATTTTGTTTTTATATTTTATATTTTTTTGTATTTTCTTTTTTCAATAAGGGAATATGTATACAATGTAATGGAAGGGGTGATGCAATATTTATAAAAATGTGCAAAAATGCTCACAAATTCAGAAATAAAATCTTTTTGTCTTTTTATATTTTTAAGATGTTTTTTGTGATTTTTTGGGGATTTTTCTAAATGTTTTTGATATTTTTTTAATAGCAAAATTAAGGAAAATAGTGAGATATGGACTGGCTGTGAGTAAAATAGGAATTAAAAATAACAAACGGCCACCAAACTTTTTCAAACTAATTTTAAAATAAAGAGGATACAAACAGGAGACCACTGGACTTGAGTTTACAAATTTTGGAGTTTTCTACAATTTTATAGATGTTTTTGAAGTTTTTGAGTGTTTTTTAAATTTTTAAGGTTTTTCTTTTGAGAGTTTTAGGGATTTTTGGACTGACACTAATATATGGTGAAATAAATGAGATATTATTTTTATGGAATTTTTCAAAAGGTTTTTATAATTTTATGTATTTCTAATGCGAACAGAGAAATAAATGCATGTTTTTGAGTTTTTAATAAATATAAAATGCAATAAAAATGTAATGCAAAAATATGGCGTTAAACTACAATGCGACAGGAGTCTATGATATTTTTTTTGGTAATTTTCAGAGTTAAATTGATGCATGAAATAAATGCAAACGTCCAAGCAAAAATACAATACTGGCAAGGACACAAATGTAATTATACAGAAGTTCAGGGGTCTACTTGCAATTTTTCCAAAAATATATAACGTTAAATACAAGTAATTGGACTAAAAACAAATACCCAAACCCGGATGGGGTCCGTTGCAAAATGTCCAACTCACGCGCATTGGACACGTGACATGGCAGGGGTATTCTTGCAATATTAAAACGTTCCAGGGGCTCAGATGTAATTTCTCCAAAACATTACAACTTAATTAAAAATTTCATGGACTGAAGCAAAATAAACAAACCCCAGGGGGGTCCTTGCAAAATACCCAGTCCCCTCACGCGCACGAGCACGTGAGGTGACGTGGATAGGACCTAAGTGCAAATAAGAAAACTACGGGGTCTGGATGCAAATATCACAGAAATTTTTGAACTACGGCTTAAAGTTTATGGACTGAAGTGAAATACAAAATATGGCGAGGGGGACAGTGCAAAATACCCATGCCTTATCTCCTTGTGCGCGATCGAACGGCGGAGGGCTGCTCACTTATCCACGTAGCGCGCGCACAACGCGCGATGACGGTTCGGCGATGATCGGTGGAGATCAGATCTGGCGAAGAGATCGACGGCGGAAGGTGGTCAAGATCTGACGGCTGAGGTGCGATCTGGAGCGAGCCTTGGATCGGACGGTGGAGGCACCCGGAGGAAGAACGGGGAAGAACTTCACCGAGACGAAGTTCCTCCGACGAGATAACGCGACTCCGATGGTTTGGACCGCAACAAAAAGGTCCGGGAGACTCCTGCGATGATGCTCTGGCGTATGGGGCCCTCAAAATCGCCGGAGAGGCACTGTGGCGCTGCTGCAGAAGCGGCGGAGCTTGAAGCTCCAGGTATCTCTGGCGGAGGTCAAATCCGAGTCCCCAGGCGATGTAATGCTCCTGGTACCTGCAAATGTGGGTGAGAGGGTCCAGGGCAAACTGCCTGGACCCCGCGGAGGTGTAGTGGACGTCAGATATGGTCGGTGGAAATCGAGGGAACGACAGCCGGAGGTGCGCTCCGGCGATGAGCTACGGGAGATGGATCGATTGATGGGGTTCGGATATTTTTAGGGATTTTTGATACTGTAGCTAAGGGGAATGAAATGAAGCGAAAAGGAGAGGGAAAAGGGGATACCTCGAAGGTGGATGACCTGAGGTGGAGGAACCTCGACGCCGGTGGTCGGCGGAGGTGGTGGAGCCGCTACAGAGCCTCCTCGACTCGCCTGAGGATGTGGATGCGGAGCAGTCACCTCCAGCAACACGAAGAGCACAACAGGGAGGAGAATTAATGGCTAAGAAGGGTTCGAAATTGGGCTTGAAGGTGGCAGGGCGTTTAAGTAGAAGATGGTGGCGTCTCCTTCAAGCCAGACCCACGCGCGAATGATGGAGATATGGTTGGATCCGAGTATATGGCGTGGGAGAGTGGTGATCGGGGATGAAGTCCCAAGAAGGAATCGAGGCGTGAGGACGAACGGATCGAGACCGAAAATTGGGGGAAATCGGGGAAAAATCTGGGTGTCAGAAATGGCAGGCCTCGATCAGGGAGTTGACCGAGGTCAACTCTAGACCGCACCTGGTTGGTCCACGTGGACCAACTAGAGAAATCCAGGCAGAAATTATCAAATAGTAAATGGCATTATTAAATTTAGGTTATTAAATAAAAAATATTTATTATTTTATGTAGTATTTTATTCTGATTTTTAATTATTTTTATGGAATATATTTTTCAAGTTTTGTTTTATACCCTTTATAGGTATAACATATATATTTTATTCTTTTATTTTTATTTTGTGTATTTTAATTATATTATTTTGGTTTATTATTTTATAAAATTATAAAATACTTTTGTGCACCTAGTTATATTTTTGTTTTATTTTTCTGAGGTGTGTTGCGTATTTAATAAAATAGAAGTATAGTTTCTATAGGTATAAGTATATGTAGTGTACCTATGTATCTTATATTCATGTATTTTTATTTGAGTTTTATTTACATTTTTATTCTGATTTTAATATACAAATAAATTATAAATAATATTTAAAAATTATAAAAATGTAAGAATACAAAAGTAATGGATAAATAATAAATTGAATATTTTAATCTGTACAAGTATACTACAAGGGTCCAAAACTCAACTTTCAAACCGTAACTCCAAAAACTACGAAACCACTCCATTAAATAGATTATTTTATGCTATATACAATTAAAGGTGAGTTTGGTAAATTTTGAGTTTTTATTTGCAAGATACAGGTCTGGGAAGTTAGAGTTTTGGAATCTTATTCAGACCATAGCTTTTTTATCTGTACATTATTTTTCAGTGAAATTAATTTTGTATTTTTCTTTATAAGATTATCTACAACTTTCATGTACAAAGTTTCTTTATTTGATGTATAAAAAGTGGAACCAAAAATAGGTCCCAAAATGAATAAAGAATGAATTAATAAATATAGGTATTTGGCCCTTATCTCCCCCTACTTTATTCCTTGTCGACTTATTCATCAAGATGCCTAGGTCTCGGGGTTTTGGGTCATAAAATATTTATAATATTTTATTCTTATTCTTTTCTTTTATTTATTCTATAATTTTGGCTTTAATTACAGTCTTTTACACACTATTTAGATACACATGCATGAATGCTAAGATGATGATTTTAATGCTATTCACAGGCATCTGCTAGGGTTTTTGATGCCAAAATGATAGAATAAAGATGATAAAATGTGGATTCATCAGGCAGTCACAGATATTATGTTGGATCCAGATAGTGTAGGAGACCAAAGGAGGGCAGAGTTAGCAGCCATGGAGGAGCTTCGTGATACCGCCTTCTCAAACAGCCTACAGTACAAGGAGAGAGTGAAGGAGTGGCATGATACTCATATCAGCCACAAGCATTTTGAGCCTGGACAGAGAGTATGGCTGTTTGATGCTAGGCTTCGTCTATTTCCAGGGAAGCTACAGAGCAAATGGAAGGGACCTTATCTTGTGAGAAAGGTACACGACAACGGGAGCATTGATAATCTGAGTTGTCTTCTGAGAGTACCTTTCGAGTGAACGGCCAACGGCTCAAGCCATTTCTAGATCATGAGCCGCGGGTCGTTGATGTTGCCCCTATTCATTTTGCGTGAGATGTGGTCTCTTGACTCACATATATTGCATCTCATGCTTGATTATCACTGTTCTTCCGACCTGTATAGATCCAGTTGTCCATATCACTCTATTCTTTAGTTCCACATCCCTTTTCTCATCTTATGATTATGCTATACTTAGGGTGTACTTACCCTAAGTATAGGGGGGATGTAGGACCTTTGGGTATTCTTTTCATTCTTTCTACCCCTGTTTTGCTGCCTATACTTAGGGATATTTCACCCTAAGTATAGGGGGGGGGGGCAGACTCTGTACATCCTTCACTCGGATTTCCCTTCATGTACAGCTTGCTATATTTAGGATTACTTGATCCTAAGTATAGAGGGAAACCACCGAGTTCTCCTCATTCTATTCTTTGATTCATCTCTATATATAGCCATTCCTTTTCACGTCCCTATACTAAGCACGAGTTATGTCTTCTTCATCGCTCTTGATCACTCTGAGGACATCGTTCGAGCTAAGTATAGGGGGGTGTATATATATTTCATATATACTTCAGCCATAACTCGTACTTTGTGTGAGTGTATGAATAAATAAAAATGGCTAAAAACTCATAAAAATTAAAAAAAATTTCCCTTGTATATAAAATTCATCTTGCACATACCTATTTATTAATACAAATTATTTTTTACAAATGATTATAAAATGATTTGTGTGAAGGATTTGTAAATATGTGTATATCAAAATTATGTATATAATACAAAATTTTTATAAAATTTTTTGAAAACAAAAAGTTTGCAAAAACCTTGTGTACATGTTTGTAAATATTTTACAAAACTCGCATTCATGCATACATCCATGTTTTCAAACATTTTTCAAAAATTTTGCACGATTGTAAATATTTGTAAAGTGCATATTTGTAAATATTTGTATATAGTTTTTCCTGGATTATAGTTGACATTTAAACTAGCCTGGAATTAAATTGGGAAATGGAGCTTTATTAAGATCTTAATCCACCTAATTCTAAGAGGGACCTTATAGGGCTCAGGGTTAAGGCTTTTCAGGTCCATTGGGACTTAATTCTTTGAGTCCACTAGGACATGAGCATATGTCATCTTGATGAGCCTAAGTAGAGCACTTAACAACACACGCATGACTCTTAGAGACAATGGCTTGACTTGCACCAGCACCTTACACATAGCTCTCCACGGATGAGGTGGTGAGGAGGCGGTTTCCTTTGGCTTGGGGTAGCATATGAGGGTAGTACTTCTAGGCGGAACCTCTCTTCTTCTTCTAGTGAAGGAAGTGCGCCTCAACTTGTCTAGTGGTGATGAAGGCTAAAGACAGAAGCCGTGGGTTGCAATAAAGTTTCAAAAGAGGGATAGTCTACTGACTCAAGAGGAAAAACTCCTTGTATATATGCTGCACCATGTAGATATGTTGTACAGTTGCACATGAAAAAAATGTGTGCAAAAAGAAAAGAACTCCAAAAAAGTGGTGGGTCGGATTGAAAATTTAATAACCCCACCGGAGTGTATATAGTCAAATAAAGCAAAAGCTTATGGTATCCATGTTACATCTCATGAAGCTTGCAGCAGGAGACTTAGCTACACTGGTTGGGCTCCCAGAGATACGTGGCTTCACTGGCCATGGTCCATTCTTCATCTTCTTCCCCCTCTTCTTGAGCTGGTTGCACTTGAACTTAGAAGGAAATACCCCGCTTCTCGAGGAAAGAGTTGCTAGACCGAGGCATTAGAGTTACCAGGTTGGGGGAGGTTGTTTCTTTGTTACTTCTGAGGTGGGGAGCTACATATCACTTACACTGCATGGAAAGATTCATGGTCATTAGAGTTTGTGTATGTAGACTTATTCTGATCTGGTTTATTGAGGAGTCTTGTCCACAGATTGGTGGAACTTAGAGGCTGTTAAGTTTTAAGCTTAAGTCCAAATAAGGTTACGACACATTAATAATCCAAAGATCTGATCGAGCTCCATAATTCAATTTAATGAAGGCAAGTTTAATATTCAACCTTGATCCATGCACATTCTCCTCTTTTCCTTTTTCTTTTTCTTTCTCTTTTTCACTTCTTTTTCAAATAAGTGTTTGCTAAGGGACTAGCAAAGTTAAGTATAGGGGGGTGATGAATACCCATTCATCACTCTTTATTCTTATATTTTAGCTACAAAAACCTTTGCAAATACATGTATATTCTTGTAAATACAAATTATTACCAAAGTGCATGCATTGTATAAAATTTAATAATTAGCATGTTTTTGTGCAAAAATAAAAGAATAAAGAGACAAAAGAAAAAGATGGAGATATTTAGAATAAATATTGAGCGACCTAATCCCAAGGGAGGGCTCAGCATTTGCCTGACCGCATAAATGCCCAAGTAGAGAGAGATAAGGAAGCTCATGTATACATATACCTGTAATTAAATAAAAATAAATATTTTCCTCTAAAACTAAAAATAAAAATGGGTCATATTTATTTGTTTATATTTGTTTATATTTGAAAATATAAAATCAAAATAAAAAGAAGAAAATTAAAAAGAAACAAAAATACTCTTCCTTGTGCATATTCATCATGTACATAGACCCCCTATCTCTATTTATTTCACTTTGTAAATAAATAAATTAAAATCCCACAAAATTTGTGTATATTTGATATTTAATTATGTAAATAAATAAAATAAAAATATAAAAACAAAAATTAAATAAAAAGAACAAAATTAAAAACCCAAAAAAGAATATTGTTTATATACTATGTATATAGATGTATATATCTGTTGATTTAACCCTTGTATATAAATAATAAAAATACCTTTTTATTCCTAATTTTATGCTAAAAATAAATAAAATATTAGACGGGGATAAAAAGGCACAAAAATAACTAATTAAAAATCAAAAATCAATATTGTATATATACCTATATATATCACTATAGTGTAAATACCTTATTTTTTATTTCAAAAAAATAATTAAAAAATCACAAAAATAGAAAACAAACATTTTTCATGTTTTGAGTTTTTTCTATTTTTAAATCAATTTTCAAATCATTTCCAAGTGGCCTGCTCTCATTGGTCCACGGGGGACGTTGACCCCCCGGTCAACTCCCCCCCTTGGACCACTTCCCACGGGTCCAGGACGCCCGACCCAATTTCGCCGAATTTTCGCATCATGACCCGACCACCAAATCCGCATATAAGCCGAGCTCCGCCTCCTTCCTTACGCATCTTTGGATCATTTCACGCCACCCCAGGACCTCCATAGCCATCGTGAGAGTGACAGCTCGCGTTCGGCTGTGTCGCAGCAAGGAAGGAGTGGAGGACCATCGATCCGGCAGCTACGTGCCGCCGTGCGCCGCCTGGAGGTGACGCTCGAGCCTCGGGCACCGACGGCCCTTGAGGCAAGGACCTGGAGCATACCCTGCTCCTCCACAGTCGACAGCATCCAGTAGGTAGCTCCTTCTCTTTCCCTATTTCTCTAATTTTCATTTTCCCCATAAATCGACCCGTCGCCGTTCCGCTTTGATTCTGACCACCCTCGCCTTTGTTTCGACCATCGGAGTCACCCATCATCTCCGCCGTCTCTCCGCGCACCTTCTCCGCCCCTTCATCCAACCCAGCTCGCACATGAGCTGGGATTGGGGCTCCTCCACCGTCGCTTCACCGGAGCCCCTTCGCCCCGACGCACAGACCACATTCATCACTCCGAACCGGGTCGAGGCACCTTGCCCTCGACCCAGGAGCTCGTTGCCTTGCTTTTCAGGTTCATCCGAGCCCATCTGAGGGCTCAGTCCATTCGAGCAGCAGCTTCTCCTCCGCCAGTGCCGCCAGAGCTCCCCGGAGCTCCGTGGCACCATCGGAGGACCCCATTAGACGCGGGAGGCCAAGGCGATTCTTCTCCGATCAGTAGCAGCCCGCGAGGAGGTCTCCAGCACGCGCACGAGGCCGGCGAACCTCGTCGGAGTCCAGTTCTTCGAGCATCCTCTAGAGCCGTTCGATCCCCCCTCCAGCTCCAGATTAGATCTCGGACGTCCACGCCAGGAGCAGCCATCACCGTTCGATCCTTGGAGGAGTGATCGTGACCGTCCGATCAGTGAGGGCTTCCCACGTCGCTTCTCAATCGCCCGATCTTCCACGTGGCGAGGCCCCGACCGTTCGATCAGGACCGAGGGATCCTCTGCTGGGCGCCATCCTTCCCCGACCGTTGGATCTCCACGTGGCGCCCATCGAACCCTCGACTTAATAAAGGGTAAATTACTTCTTAGGCCCTTAGTTTCTTAGTCATTCTGCTTTAGTCCTGTAAATATTTTAGAAACTTTATTTTAGTTGGGTAATTTGCGTAGAGGACCCTGTTATTTCTGGTATTTGCTTTTATACCCCTGTGTGTGGTGGAACACGTGCTTCGACACGTGCTTGTCTGGGTTATTTGCATGTATAGACCTATGGTTTCAGGGTGTTAATGAATGAATTTATACTTTTGAGATTTGCAGAAATACCCCTGTGCGTGGTTTAATTGTGCATGTACTTTATATAGTGGGTAATTTATACCGAAGCCCCTGGACTTTTAGTACGTGTTACTAAATAGTCCAGAGACTTAAGTTTTCTTGCAAATAGGTCCCTGAGTGCCCCAGGTCACGCACTTTGCATGTGAGTTCTTGGGAGTTTTGCACCGGACCCCCTGGAACTTGTTTTAATTGCATTCAGGTCCCTATGTACTGTGCCCTTATGTTTGAATTTAATAAAATAGCAAATTAACTCAAATTTGATGAAAATTGGAAACATGGCTCCTGCCATGGTATAAATATTTCTATATTTTTTGGAAACATTTTTGACACTTTTTGATATTTTTAAAAGTTCAAAAACACACAATTTTCTTACTGTCTAGTTTTAAAAATCACAAAAAATATTCAAACACCTTTAAAAATTACAAAAATTAGAGAGTGTTTGTTTTGCCTTGTTTGATTTTCTGACCAATTTTGGTCATTTTTGGCTTTATAAAACCTATAAAAATTACAAAACCCCTAAAAACCCATAAAAATTCTAATAATTAAAAGAAAAATAAAAAATTAATAATTCTGGTGCCTAAATTTTCCTTGTGTTTTTTCTTTACAGGAAAATTACCTTCAGACCGTGATAGGGCCATTTTGCATTTTAATTTGGCCCTCCAAGTCTGACTGGACAACAGCACTATTTTTCTTGCCTTCTTTGATTTTTTAAACAGTAAAAAATATAGAAAACATAAAAATATTTTTGTTTGAATTTTTGGAATAATTTTGAGTAGGTAAATAATTGTGTGTAGTTGCTTGTCCACTTGTTTTCCTTATTTCTTTATTATTTGAAAATCCAAAAAATATAAACATATTAAAAATCCACCAAAAATATTTGTCGCTTGTTTATTTTCACTTTTGACTACTTCGTAGGCCGCAAGGCCATTACGTGCTCCTTGTGTTCGACCCTGGTCGCTATACCAGGTTAATATAATAGCAAGACCGCTATTTGAGCTTGTTTGATTTTTATCTGATTTTGGTGGTCTATATTTTTCTCGATCGACACCGCTTGGTGATTTGGGTCACAACGACCCTTGATTACCTTTACCCGAGTCGTCAAGCGTGTCATCAAGAACAAATGTATCCGGTCATCATCAGCAACAGGCTGAATCCGGATCAGGAATCTCATCTTCTCGAGGTTCTAGAAAAGAACCGCAAGGCACTTGGTTGGTGCGTATCAGATCTCCGAGGGATAAATCCAGCTTTGTATTCGCATCACATCTATCTGGAAGAAGACGCCAAGCCGTCCTGCGAATTCCAAAGAAGGTTGAACCCAACCCTCCGGGACATCGTCATGAAAGAAATAACGAAATGGTGTGAAGCAGGATTCATCTATCCCATCTCCGATTCAAAATGGGTCAGCCCACTGCATGTCTTTCTGAAGAAATCCGGGCTTACCGTAGTTACCAATGACAAAGGATAGGAAATATCCACTCGGGTACCAACATCCTGGCGGGTGTGTGTTGACTATCGCCGTCTCAATGCAGCAACTAAGAAGGACCACTTCCCCTTGCCCTTCATTGATCAAGTTCTGGAAAGACTAGCCGGCAAGGAGTTCTTCTGCTTTTTGGATGGGCACTCCGGGTACAACCAAGTGGCTATCGCTCTTGAAGATCAAGAGAAGACTACCTTCACTTGCCCGTTTGGCACCTACACCTTCAAGAGAATGCCCTTTGGATTATGCAATGCACCTGCAACCTTCCAAAGATGCATGCTAGCAGTCTTCGCCGAGATGGTAGGCAGTTTTCTCGAGGTGTTCATGGACGACTTCTCTGTCTATGGTGATAGTTTTGATTCTTGTCTTGAGCACCTAGACAGAGTGCTTCAGAAGTGTCGTGAAGTTAATCTAGTACTTTCATGGCAAAAGAGCCACTTCATGGTTACCGAAGGCATTGTGCTGGGTCACGTCGTTTCCAAACGTGGCATGGAAGTCGCCCCAGTGAAGGTGGATGTTATTGCTAATCTCGAGACACCTCAGTCAGTGAAAAACATAAGGTCATTCCTGGGGCATGTGGGATTTTACAGACGATTCATAAAGGACTTTAGCCGCATTGCCCGACCTTTGACAGAACTGCTATGCAAGGAAACTGAGTTCAACATGGATCAACAGGTTCTCCTTGCTTTCAATCAGCTGAAAGAGCTTATCACTCAGGCTCCAGTCCTACAGCCGCCAGACTGGTCTCTTCCCTTCGAAATAATGACCGATGCATCAGACTTTGCAGTCGGAGCTGTTCTTGGACAGAGGAAAGAAAGAGCGCCATATGCCATTCACTATGCCAGCAGAACATTAGATGAGGCGCACAGAAATTATACAGTGACAGAGAAAGAGCTGTTGGCCGTGGTTTTCGCCCTTGAGAAGTTCAGATCCTATTTGCTTGGATCGAAAGTCACAATTTTTACAGACCACTCTGCTATCTCACCTCCAGCAGAAGAAGGATGCCAAGCCAAGACTGATTCGGTGGATCCTTCTCCTCCAGGAGTTTGATTTGGAAATCAAAGACAAGCCTGGAGTTCAGACTGTGGTGGCAGACCATCTCTCTAGAATTGAGCAGTACGAGCCTCCTCTGAACAATGCACCCATTACAGAAACCTTTCCTGACGAATCAATCTTAGCAGTGGATTCCCTTCCTTGGTATGCTGATATAGTCAATTACCTCGCCTATGGGGTAACACCTGCGGATTGGACGAAGAATCAGAAGAACAAATTCTTGTCGACCATCTAGTTCTATCAATGGGAGGATCCTCTTTTATTCAGGGAAGGAGCAGATTGCATTTGGCGCTGGTGCATTCCTCAGGAGGAGTATTCTAGTGTCCTCGAGCATTGTCACTCGCTCGAATCTGGTGGACATCACTCTGGAGATCGGACGGCAGCCAAAGTGCTTCAATGTGGCTTCTGGTGGCCCACATTATTTAAGGATGTAGCAGAATTTGTCAAATGATGTATTGACTGTCAGAAATTGAATTGTACACTCACTGCAAAAGATTCGATGCCCCTGAAAATCATTCAGATAGCAGACGTTTTCGATGCATGGGGCATTGACTTCATGGGACCTTTACCTAACAGTCAAGGTTTTGAGCACATCCTTCTTGCCGTAGATTACGTGAGTCGTTGGCTTGAAGCTATCCCTGCTCGAGCCGCCGACAGCCGAACAGTGTGTCAGTTCTTGAAAAAGAACATCATCTTGAGGTTCGGGATACCGAAAATTCTCATATCAGACGGGGGTAGCCATTTTATTAACAAAGAGGTCAAGAAATTGACGAAGGAGTACGGCATCGATCATCGCATCGCATCTCCTTACCATCCTCAGACCAATGGCATGGCAGAATTATCAAACAGAGAAATCAAGACTATCCTGCAGAAACTTGTCAGGCCAAATAGGAAAGACTGGTCCCAACTCTTGGACTCGGTCCTATGGGCTTACAGAACCGCCTATAAGTCTCCCTTGGGCATGTCGCCCTATCGTCTTGTTTACGGGAAGCCGTGCCATTTGCCCGTCGAATTAATTCACAAGTCTTTATGGGCAATCAACATGTGCAATTTGGACTCACGAAAAAGTGATCAGAAAAGAAAGGATGATCTGAACAGACTCTTGGAGTTCCGAGACTATGCATACGATAACACATAAATGTACAAGGAAAAGGTGAAATGCTGGTATGATCGGCAGATCAGACGAAAGACCTTTGAAGTTGGACAGAAGGTTGTGGCTATTTGATGCAAAGTTGCGGATATCCAAGTTCGTGAAGTGCGTGACAATGGAAGCATTGCCATATCAGAATTGTCTCCTGACGCACAACCATTTGTCATCAACGGTCAACTCCTGAAGCCTTACCTCGAACCAGATACATTCTTGGCCGTTGTCGATTCCATACAGCTTCTGCACCATGACGACGTCTCCACAGCATCAGAAGATTCAGACACTGCACCTTAAAAATTGTTCATCTGATTTTCTTCTTCTCTTCTTCTTTTTTCTTCTATTTTATCAAAAGGTGATGTCCCTTTTTGTCTATTTTCTATACTTAGGACGCACTTTGTCCTAAGTATAGGGGGGATGTGCACCTCGACTTCTTTTATTCTTTGATCCTCTCCATTGTCTCCTCTTCTTGTCTATACTTAGGGCTATCTTACCCTAAGTATAGGGGGAGACATTGGGAGTACGATCTGTGTATTCTCACCCTTGACCCTCCCCGCTTTATGTACAATCTTCTATACTTAGGATTACTTGATCCTAAGTATAAGGGGGACGGTCAACTTCTTATTCATTCATTTCTTATTCATATGTTCTTTCGACTTGTCTATACTCAGTACGAGTTATGTCTTTGCTTTTCTCTTCGATCTATGAGGACATAGCTCAAGCTAAGTATAGGGGGGTCGTATATACCTTGTATATACTTTAAGCCATAACTCGTACTGTAAATAAAAGTATCATTATTACTATAATAAAAGATGCCTGTGAGCTCCTCAGATTCTTACATACTGATTAATAAATCAGGCAAAAATAGCTTTGTAAAAGATTTGAAACTCTTTGTGAAAACTTTTCAAAAGGTTTGTAAAAAGTTTTCAACCTTTGTAAATATTTTTGGTTGCAAAATTTATTTTCTTTGCGTGAAATAAAAATGTTGAAAAGCAGTTTGCAAATGATTGGAAAATGGTTGTAAAATTATTTTGAAAAACCTAGACTATGTGAAAAACTTCTACAAAATGATTTTCAAATGTGTGTACAGGTTTGTAAAAATATTCTGGACTATGGTTTTAAAAATCTTTTTCAAACGATTAACAAAATAAGGCTGAGGAGTATGCACAGAAATCTCTCATGCAAAAACAAGCAACAATTCCAAATAAAACTTATAAGAGCCCAAATAAGTTTCTGCTCTTTGTATATACTGATTAATAAATCAGGTTAAATAGTTCTGCAAAATGATTTGAAAAATGGTGTGAACTATTTGGAAAACTTTTTGTGAAACGATTTCAACCTTTGTAAAAATATTTTGATTGCAAAATTTTTTCTATTGGTGTGAAATAAAGGATTTAAAAAACCTATTTGCAAATGATTTTAAAAATATTTTGTAAAAATATTGTGAAAAGGCATATATAGTGTTTGCAAAAATCTTTGCAAAATGGCTTTCAAATGTTTGTAAATATGTGCAAAAATTATTTTGTACTATAGTTTTCAAAATGATTTTTCAAATAAATTTGAGAGATAAAAGCATCATAATAAAATAAAATACATAAAACTCTTTATCAATTGTATATACACCTAAATAAATTACTTTGTTAAAACCTGTAAAGTCTTGTAAAATAAAGCGGCACACCCGTGTAAATAGTTGTATATATTTTATTATTTGAGTGCCAAAATTCTTTTATTTGTAAATTCTTTGTGTAAAAATTCCTCTCTTTGTTCTCAAATTCTTCGAAAAATTGCATTATTCTTTGCATATTTGTAAATAGCATGTGCATAGCAGTCATATTCTTTGATTGAGCTTGATGATTGAACTAGTCCAATTAAGTCGAAGATTGGAGCTTGGTTGGACCTTACCGCACCTAACTGCACTGGAACCTTATGGGAACTAGGTTTAAGGTACTTCGAGTCTAGTCAGACTTAATTCTTTGAGAAAGCAGGGCTAGGTTCAAGTCACCTCAGTGGACTAACTAGAACTTTTCGAAACACACGTATGACTCTTGTCGGCCGTGTCCTAACTTGGACACTTGCACCTTTCACTTGGCTCAACGCAGTTGGAGTGGTGAGGGGGTTGGATTTGCAAGTCTGAGACGCACATGGGTGGAAACATTCGTCCTCGTCTAGGGAGGGAAGTGCACCCCAACCTGGTCCAGTTTCATTGAAGTTGAATGACAGGAGAGTGTGGGTTGTAATAAAGCTTCAAAAGAGGGATAGTCTTCTGGCTCAAGAGGAAAAACTCCTTATGAAATGCTGCTGTATATAGTATTTCATAAAAAAATGCAAAAGCAAAAACTCCAAAAAAGTGGACAGGCCTGATTGAAAATAAAATGCCTGCTGGAGTGTACATATGTTGTATAGAAAATAAGCAAGCTTGAGTTCCAAAGTTACACCATGTGAGCCTGCAGCTGGATGACTTGACTACACTGGTCGTGCATCCCAGGATAGGTAGCTACACTGGCCACCGTCCATTCTCTTCTCCTCCTCCTCCTCTTGAGTTGGATGCTACTTGAACTTAGAAGGGAATACCCCGCTCCTCGACGGTAGAGGGCTGGATTGGGGAATCATTGGGTTGTCATTATGGAGAAGTCAGTTCCTTTGTCATTTCAGTTGGGGAGAGCCACTATCAATTACACTGTTCAAGTCAGCTTCATAGTCATAAGGGTTTGCGTATGATATAGGCTAGTTCTGATCTGGCTATTGAGGGGATTTGAACCAAGTTTTGTGACTCTTGAAGGCTGTTGTGTTTTAAATTCGATTCCCAACCGGGTTCCGCACACACTTCCACACCAACGTGTAACCCAAGCTCCAAACTCTGATTTTGTAAGGACAAGAGATTACACTGAAGGCTATCTTATTCATTTTACCTTTTTCAATTTCCTTTTTCTTTTCTTTTCATTCTTTTCTTCTTATTGCATAAGTATTTGCCAGGGACTAGCAAAGGCAAGTATAGGGGGGTGATGAATCTCCATTTCATCACCTTTATTCTATCATTTTGGCCTCAAAAACCCCAGCAAATGCATGTAAATAGCATCAATTTGTTCATAATAGCATTCATTATTTGTGGTACTAATTGTACATAGAATAAGGTTTTAATGCCAAAATTATAGAATAAAGAGAAGGAAAGAAAAAGGAATAAAATATTGCAAATATTTTATGACCCGAACCCCGAGACCAAGGCCAACATGGAATTGGTCGACAAGGAATAAAGTAGGGGGCGATAAGGGTCAATCATACAATAATACCTCATTTATTTATTCATTTATTTATGCATCTTTGACACCTATTTTGTATATAATTATTCATTCATCAAATAGAGAAGCTTTGTACATGAAAGTTGTAGATAATAATGTAAATAAAAATACAAAATTAAGTTTGTACAAAAATGATACACTGTGTACATTTTGCACTCAAGATAAAAAGCCAAAATCTCAACTTCACAGACCCATATCTTGCAAATAGAAACTCAAAATTACCCAAAATCACCTTTAATTGTATATAGCTTTCCAAGAACTATTTAACAAAATTGGTTTCATAATTTTTGGAGTTTAGCTGTGAAAGATAGGTTTTGGGCCCCTATTGTACATAATACCGATTAAAATATCCAATTTATTCATTACTTATTATTTTTACAACTTCATATTTTTATAATTTTGCAGACATTATGTATAACTTATGTGTACATTAAAATTAGAATTAAACCTAAAAAGAAAAGGAGAATAAAATAAAACTATCTCAAAACAATAGATGAAATACCTATGATCTATATGTGTATAAATAAAAGGGAAATACATTCTTTAATTATTTTATTATTTCATATTTTTATAATATTGTAAATATTACATAAAGTTTATTAAAAATGTAAATACAAAATGAAAACAAATGAAATACATTAAATAAATACAAGATATACAAATATAGGTAAAATACCTATTACAATACCTATATACCACATACACCTATTTATTGAAATATGTAAATAACACATAAAAATTAAATAAAAACATATCCACACTCACAAAAATAAGTTATAATTTTATAAAATAATAAAATTAAATAATAAAATAAATGTACAAAATAAAAATAAAATACACAAAATATATGTAAATACACTTATAAACACATTATTAAAATAAACCCATAATAAAATACATCAAAAAAATAAATAAAAATCAGAAACAAATACTACATTATTTAATAAACATTTTTTATTTTATAAGAATAAATTAATAAAATCATTTATTAGGCTAAATAATTAATTTCAGAATAAGTGTCCCTATTTTGTCCGTTTGTGGCCGACGTGGACCAATGAGGAGCCAGTCCTCGTTGACCCCTGGTCAACTGTCCCATCGGGACCTGGTGCCTCTGAACCATCCTTTTTCCCTGACTTGCGCCATTTTTCCTGGGCGTCTTGTCCCGTATTTTCGCTCGCCGCCTTCACGAGATCTGTAGAGGGATCATCTATCTATCACGCATGCTTGTTGGATCGAGGAAATGATAATTGCACTCGCCGGAATTCGCGGGCAAGTAGGGTGCCCAGAATGTGTATAAATAAGACCCCTCGACCTCCTCCACAAATTTGGCCAACTTTACTTCCCCTAAACGCCTTGATTCGGTTCCTGGACGAGCCCTTGTGACAGGAGGAGCTTCCCAGCATCGTGAATCGGCCGGAGGAGGGAGAAATTTTGTCGCGGCGGAGCTCCGGCGTCCGTCCTGCTCCCTAGAGGCCCCCAGGTATAAGAGTTGTTCTTTCTTGCTTTTTAGGTAAATTTTAGTTCCAGCATTTCATTCCCGTTCTTAGTGTAGCTCCTAGATCAGTAGAATAGCGTAAAGTAGCTAAATCGAAGTCCGCTCCGGCGACTTCTCCACCGTGATCTCGACTGTTTCCGACCCCTTGCCATTCCATTTCGTTCCTCATCGCATTCTCCATCTCCCGACCACCTTTGTTCAACTAAAGACCCTCCGTCTTCGCGAATCGGAGCTCCACCTCCGTCGTTCGTCAGAGCTCCTCCGCCTCGCCTCATCTTGCAGCACAGCTTCAAAACCCCGGGTGGAGGAGAAAGCCCTCGTTCCCCCTGTTCTTCCTGTGCAGGTACCACGAAGAGAAGAGCCCTCTAGGGCTCGATTTGAACCAGGAAGAGGTTCCTGGAGGTCCCAAGCTTCCCTGACCTCGTCTGACCTCCTCGGACCTCTAGGAGCCACGCTGAGACCATCATTCGACGCGGGGCACCGTCAGCAACGAGCAGAGCACCTTAGACGCGAAGGAGAAGCCCGGAGGAGCCCGCAGTTCATGATTGAAGCTCGCCCCGCACGAGCTTCTTCCCTGTTCTTCCAGGTGGCTCCATCGCCGTCCGATCAGGATGGAGCCCCCAGTTCGAACCAGAGCCGTTGGATGCACGTCATTTCAACCATCAGATCGCGCCTCGCGATCTAATCTCAAGCGTTCACCAGCGAAGCGGTATCGGCCGTTGGATGTGCGACACGTGTCCAAGTGAAAGCTTCATCGCCGTCCGTTAACGCCTAAATACGGGGGTAAATTTCTTATTTAACCCCAGTTTTTTTGTATTTATTGCTTAGTCCTGTAAATAAAAGTCGAAGTTCATTTTATTGTGGATATTTTGCATGGACCCCCTTGTACGATTGTGATATTACTCTTAGGTCCAGTACACGTCACCTCACGTGTCGTCCCACATGAGGTGGTTAAATTGCACAAGACCCCCTGTGAGTTTGTAAATTTATCTTTGGTCTATAATATAAAATTTCAAGTGTATTATTTTTGTGAAAATTTGCATTAAGAACCTCGAACTTTCTAAAAATACAGTTTGGTCCCTGTGGGTACGGATCACGTGTAGTCCCACGTGATGGTCAAATTGCAAGAGGGCCCTGGCGGGTTTGCTTATTTGGTTTTAGTCCTTAAAATTGCAGAATACGTTCATATATTTAGGTATTTTTGCACAGAGCCCCCTGGGATTTATTCTATTTGCAAAAATGCCCCTGCCAGGCCTTGTATTTTTGTATGCTTTGTCCACTTATTTCATGCACTTTTAAAACACCAAAAATGCCATAAAAATTATTGCAAGCTCCTGTTTACTTATTGAATTACGCCATAATTTTGCTTTGCATTTTTATTGCATTTTCATATTTATTAAAAATAAAAAACATGCATTTTGCATACTGTTTGCATTAGAAAACCCATAAAAATTATAAAAACATTTTGAAAAATTCCAAAAAAAATATATTTTGTGTGTTTTATCATCTATTAGTGTCAGTCAAAAAACCACAAAAAATTTTAAAACCAAAACCTTAAAAATTAGAAAATACCCAAATACTTCCAAAAAAATCTAAAAACTTATAGAAAACTCCAAAAATTGCAAACTCAAGTGCTTTAGTTTCCTCTTTTTGTTATCTTTATTTTAAAATTAGTTTTGAAAATTTTGGTGGCTGTTTGATATTTTTCATTCATAGTTTTACTCACAGCCAGTAGCTTATTCAATGTTTTCATTCATTTTGCCTTTCAAAAATACCAAAAATATCCTGAAAATCCCCCCCCCCCCAAAAACACAAAAATAATAGAAAAATATAAAAATACCAAAAACATTTCATTTCCTATTTTTTGAGCATTTTTCCTTATATATATAAATATACTATGACCTCTCTCCTTATAGTATTTATATATTCTATTTATAAATGAATATATATATATATAATATAATTACCCACACAATTTGGATTCATACAAGGATGACCCTGATGTATTTGCACAAGGAAGGCTACCCAATTTTATTGCTCTCCGTGGTTCGACCTCTACATGCTTAGTCACTATGCATCTTATGGTAGAGATTAATGTTAATTCATAATTTTGGGGACTTAATTGATTTATTCTTTGATGTGGGTTAATTGCTGATCAACTGGTGTTTTGTGAGCGGTCGCCTCAGCGACACTACATTTTGACCCTCGCAAAATGCCACATTATCAATGTCCGAGAGTCTTCTTGTCGAGAAAAGGTGTCTAGCATCCGAGTCGTCCGGTGATAGCGAGTCGGCCTTCGTCGAGGAGATCACGATCCATTTCTGCTCCTAAGGTGAGATCCATATTTTTTTATTTTCATCTAGTTTAATCGTAGTTTATTTTGTCACATTTTTTTCATCATTTTATTTCTCTAGATCTTCAAAAAATCCATCTTGATTTGATCCGCCACCGACTCGATTTTTCATCTCATCTTCTCGATCTCTCCGCCTTCAATTTCTACCTCCCACGATCTATCAACTCCGACCACGAACGGTGGTCGGAGAGTCGGATTCGATCCTTCCACTTTCGCTGGATCCTCGCTTATTTTTTTTCCGATTTGTAAATAACTAAAAAACTTTTTGTTTCATTTTCTCGAAAGTTTGTTTTGCAGGATCATAATAAAAAACAAAAAAAATAAAAAAGAATTTCTATAGCTTTTTTTCCTTATTTTCGGATTTACAAAAAAATAAAAAAAAGTTTTTATTTATTATTTATATTGTAATAAAAAATTACAAAAAAATAGCCCGTTGCAGTCCCCCGCGCCACGCGTCTCCTGACGACGGCGCCCTTTGGCCGCCCTCCGTCAACCACTCAGCCGTCGGAAGCCACCGCAGGGGCGACGCCGCCCGATCGCCAATCGCTCCCTCCAGCGGCCTGCGAACGCTGCGACTCCCTAAGCGCACCCCCTCGCCACTGCTCACGATCCCCTCGGCGCGCCTTCTCCGCCACCAGAACACCACCTCCTCCTCCCAGTGGCCATCTCCTACTTGTCGCGCCACCCGCGACAGCCCCTCACCCGCCCGACCGTCGTGCGGAGAAGCCTGCAGCCCTCTCCTCCGCCCCTTCAGCCGTTGTTGCCACTAGCGCGCACCTCTCCCGAGCATCTCTGCCCCCAAAGCCGACTTGATCCCTGCGCGCCGCTCATCCCGCATCGCCCCCCTCCGCCGATCGCGCGCGTGGGGAAGAAAGAAAGGGCGACGGCGGCCCATCTCCCTCCACCCCTTGAACTTGCACGGAGACGATGTGAAAGAACATTGAAGCCCTAGGCTATATTATTTTTCATACTTTGGGTAAATTGCATAAAAAGCCTTGGAAAGTTTCGGTAATTACAAAGAGGCCCCTGCTAGAGTCAAGTCACGTGCGTGGCACGAGCATACTGGGTAAATTACATTCTTTTCTCTCTATTTATCTTTATTATTTATTTGATGCAAAAACCAAATTTATTTACAGTTTAGTCCCTGAACTGTAGAACAATAATTTGCTCACTCTTTTTGAATGAAATAAATGTTACTTTTGATCAAAAAATCCTGCAAAAGTTATGCTATGCTCATGATGTGACTCTCTTCTTAGCACGAATTTTTCACTGCATTTTGATTTCATTTGGTATTTAAAAAATAAAAACAGTGTCATTTTGTCTTTTTTAAATTCAAAAATTCATAAAAAATCGAAAAATTGCTCAAAAATTCGGAAAAATTAGAGTAGTTGTATTTCATTGTCTTTTAATTTCTGATTAATTTTCACGCATTAATTATTTATAAAACCCCAAAAAAATTGAAAAACATCAAAAATCTTATAAAAATCACAGAAAATTCTACAAAAATCCAAAAATTTTGATTTCAATTCCTGTTTGTAGATAATTGCTTCTAGTTTGTCTCAATAAATGTCAAGAGTTTTGGGCACTTAAAATATTTTTAAGTTGCAAATTACTCTAGGTTGTGCACATTGTCGCATTTTTACTGTTTGATTTTTAGAAAAATACAAAAATCTGAAAATTCCACAAAAATTCTTAAAAACATTTAAAATCTTTTAAAATCCAAAAATATTTTTCTGGATTTTTCTGAGTTATTTTTAAAAATTGAAAAATTACAAAAAAGAGTTGGTGTGTGTATTTTTGATCTTGTGAATATTGCTCCGTGTTATTTTCGTAAAAAAATAAAAAAAATCACAAAAACCAAGGATAATTGTCTTTTGAGATTCTTGTTTTCTCTTAATTAGTTTCTGATTAATTGAATAACCCTCGGGAATTGTAGCCTCCCTGAGTTCGACCCTGTTCGTTATACAGATTAATAAGTAGTAAAAAGAATTTTTTTTGTTGTCACTGGATTTTGGGGATAATAGCAACGACACTTTTACCATTAATTTACCAACCCTCAAATTTCGTGCCAACAAAATGGTGTCGTTGTCAGGGAGGCACGACGAGGGTAGTTAGGTTTCTCTTTTGACATGCTATTCTTGGTTGTAAATATCTCTTTACATTTTTGCCATTCACTTCATTGTTTATATCCACTGCTTTATTTTTTCTCATACTTGATAATTGTGTTTCTTACACATTATATTTTCTTTTTCTCGCGAGGGCCCCCAGAGCTAAGGAGGCGATCCTAGGAGAGCCGAAGCACCCAAGGGACGTGGAGGCGGCTTGATTCTTCACCAAGCCGCAGAATAGCGTGAGAAGAGGTGAAGAAGTGAAGGAGAAAGAGAGAGAGAGAGATTTTTTCTAGCATTTGAACTTTGTAAAACAAACATTCATTTGTTGCGGGGTGTGTTTCGCCAAGTGCCGGTGCACTTGGGGGACCTCACCAGTTTTGTTTTCATCGCTTTATTTTTCTTTGTTTTACGTGGATTTCGAGAGCCCCCTATTGATTGCTTTAATTAATTTGCTTGAGCTAGGTTATTAATTAGGTCTAAACACCCTAAACAAGAATTTATGTTCCTATAGAGTAGAGCGTAACTTGGACTTAGTCAAATTAACATGTTCTTGCTCGTTAATCGAAGTTATCATCTAGCACGATTCACTTTCATCATATAGGTCAGTTTATTTTTCTGTATTTAAATTCTGCGCGGATCACTTGCATGTAGAGTGCTGGCGATAAGGTACGCATCTCTAACCCCTGCATGCATCATCATTTTTAATCGTGCATTGGCATTTCTGATCTCCTTCTTTGTTTTCACTCACATAAGTTAAAAAGGAAATTGGACACTCGGTAGGTGATTCTTTGAAAATATTTTAACCAAGTGACAACTGCCTAAAATACGGGTTTGCTAAAGAAAACTCAACACTAAAATAAAGACAAGAAAAAATCATTGTTTTGGGGGAGATTAACCCCCTCATTGTATTCGTTTAACTTTCTCGCGTACACACTAAGGTTAGTGCCCAAATCCCGTAATTCAACCTAAGTGTTTGTACAACTTTGTGATTATCACCTAACTCTAAAACAAACAAGATTAAGAGACCGAACCTTGACGGTCTTCACATTGCGTTGAGTTGGTGAATTGGGGGTTTGTATTATGTTTGATTGCTTGTGTGCATACTAGATCCTGCTGTGCATTTGCGCCTTTTTATCCATATCTTTTGACTTGACCCTCGTGCTCTCTCATCTTTTGTTTCGAAGATGGCCGACTGGAGTTATTTTAGTCCGATCTTCGTAGATACCTCGTACTCTCCAGACGATCCACCTTCCCTTTTCCAGGAGGATCTTCGTCCTGATATTTGTGCATATCCGCCTAACCCATTATTTCAGGAGTCAGAGGAATTTGATTTTCACCCACCCTCATTCAACCCATCCGATCCTGGGATTTTGGAGTCACCTTTCATGGTTTCCACACTTAAGACATTGAACCAGATGATGGAGCATATGAATTCGAGGATTTCAAATCTATTTAATATAAATGAGAGCTAGAACGTTGCTCCATTATTTGAGGATATTGATTCATTTGAGGATAATCATGAGAGCTTGAAATCACCCAAAATACAAAAAAATGAAAAAATTTCAAAAATCCAAAAATAATTCGGGAGACACGTTGTTGATTCATTTTGTGAGGAGAGGACCCAAATGCCCGATCATTTACCCATACAGCCACGTCCCAACCTTGACCCCGAGGATGCCACTGTACAGACTTCTCTTAGTAATCCTCATGTATATGCTAATTCTGATCTCCTCCCTTGAATGGAGGAGGTCCAAAAATTCAAAAAGATGTTGACTAAACCCAAAGTGGTGGCCACCCTTCATGAGATCATTAAAGCCTCACTTCAACAGACCATGACAGATTTATCTACTCCTCAATACAAGAAGAGAAAGCGAAGGAGAAGATCTGAGCATCACATCCTGACCATGGCTATTGCCTACGCCATTTCTCGCTGTCCATATTTTAAGAAAGGGAACACGACCACAAATCTTGTGAGTTGCTCCATATCTGACTATTCTTGTGATAACACTATCCTTGATGGCGGTTTGTCAATTAATGTAATACCCTTCTCTATGGTACATTCTCTTCATCTTGGGCCTCTCACGAAAACCAGGATGATAGTTCAATTTGCTGATGGATCTATCAAGAGACCGAAGGGCATTCTAGAAAATGCTGTCATTCTCATTTAGGGCATGAATTTTACTTCGAATTTTGTTGTAGTGCCCATGGAGACCTCCACCCGTGTGGAAGACCCTCCCATCATCCTGGGACGACCATTCCTCGCCTCTGCAGGAGCCGTTATTGATTATGTATCAAGAGAGATTCGCTTCCGTTCTGATGTAGGGAGCGATGTGTTAATCACTTCACCCACTACTGTCTAGAGACCCGCATTCCATGAGAGCCCACCTGTGTTAGCCAACCCCAAGGACTTTGACCATGAGGATACTACCAGAGATTCTTGTTGTATGATGGATGATACTAAGATCCGAGAATTCCTCTTCAAAGAGGAGGACTCAAAAAGCATATACCTTGGAGTTCTCCCTTCTGGTATGTGGTGATGCATTGATGACATCCGCGGGATTTACACGATAGACACCCTAAAGCAGAAGGCAGACTCTGAGACTAGACAGGATGAACATGATTTGACTACTTTCACTTATGAGTCTGTTCCTATTCACCTTGATTCAGATGAGACCGATCATGCCAAATTAGATTTGATTGCTTTTATAAAGGAAATTGGGCCTTTTGATAAAGATGATGATCCAGTAGAGGCTCGCCAGGCTGAAATTGATCATACTTTTCTGATAATGATTACGAGCCATTTTACTTTGTGGTTTGCAAGACTTACCAGGTAGGATATGACCACACTACTTCCAATAATCGGTTTAGGCCTGCACAATCTGAAACCGCTGAGGATACATTCTTGGTTGATCCTACTCAATTTATGTCTAATGATGATCCCAATATGGACCTACACCTTGTCAAATCTATACCCCAACGGTCCTGCAAGAAGGTTCGTTTTCGACCTTCTTAACCTTTGTACATCCACTCCTCTTGTATATCCTTTCATTTCACTCTTTCTTCTCCAGTTTTATCATTCACCCCTTTTTCGTGTGTGTATATATGCTATACTTAGGATGTGCTTTATCCTAAGTATAGGGAGGGTGAAGGATTTGTGTTGTTCATATTCGTCCTGTTTATCACCTTTGTTGTTGTTGCCTATACTTAGGGATACTCTATCCTAAGTATGGGGGGTGATGTTGTTCATATCGTGTCTTTGTGAGTCTGTACATTCTCTTTATCGGTTTTCCCCTTTGTACATTCTGCTATACTTAGGATTACTTGATCCTAAGTATAGGGGGGGATCACCAACTTCTTCTTTTTATCTTTTCTTTGAGTCTTTGTAGAATAGGAGTCTTTTCACCTTTCTATACTTAGCACGAGTTGTCTTCCTTTGTCGCTCTCTGATCACTATGAGGACATAGTTCGAGCTAAGTATAGGGGGGTGTCGTATATATTGTATATATACTTTAGACATAACTCGTACTTTTAAATACGTTTATTTGGGGGGTTATGTGCACAATTTTGTAAAACCCACTTGTGTAAAAAAATAAAAAACACAAAAAAACACAAAAAAAAACAAAATAAAATATAAACAAAAAACAAAAAACAAAAAACAACAACAACAAACAACAAATTTTTTTCTTGTATATACTTGTATATATTTGACTAACCCTTTTTCCTTAAAAAAACTACAAAATCAAAAAGCTATAAAAATTTGCATAATTAAAAAAACCTTTCATTCACATCTGCATTTTTCCTCCAAAAATCCATAAAAAAGTTCTTTTCACATGTGCATCAATTCTTTAAAAAAAACTCTCTGCATTATTCATGTTTTGCATCTGCATGTGCATTTTTCAGGATAGTATTGATTTTTAAACTGTGTCTGGAATAAAATTGAAGAATGGAGCTTAGTTGGACCTTAATCCACCTAATTCTCAGAGGAACTTCACCGAGAAATAGGATTTTAGAATCTTCAGGTCTTTGACTTAATTCTTTGAGTTCCACATGACAATGTGCAGCGTTTGACTCTTAGTGTCTAACCTGGTCTCTTCATTCTGGGTACAACTCTGGAATAGGGAATTAATTTGTACTCCCGCACCAAGCGCTTAGCTCAACTCAGACGGGATGTTGGAAGACTGTGTGAGTTTCTTTTCTGGTAGCGTGGAAATCGAAAGACCGGAGTACGGGTTGAAATAAAGCTTCGGAAAAGGAATGGACGACTGGGCACAATTTTTTCTAAGACCCCAAAACATGTACGAAAAAAAGATTCTATATCCGTAGGGGCACAATAAGATCCAAGCAGAACCACCAAAATCCAAATACAAAGAAGCCACTACCAAATAAATATCTGACCAAAAAGGTCCAAGCTTCAAGAAATCCTGTAGATCTTGGTGGAGACTCGGTTACACTGGCCAGCTTCACAAGGAGAGGTGACTACACTGGCCACCCTCCAGTTCTTTTCCCCTTCTTCTAACTTCTCCCCCAATTCGATTGTGAACACAACATGACAGACCTTAGAAGGAAATACCTGACTCCTCGAGGACGAATTACTGGAGAGGAGATTTGCATGGTATTCCAGCATTTTGGATGGGAAGATCTAAAACCTTTCACATACATGAGTCGATTGTTCAATACTCATAGGGTATACTTTGGGAAGTGGATTGATCTAAGATGACTTCTGAGCCAAAACTGAGACAATGATGTGTAGAACTTGAAGGCTGTCGATTTTAAAATTCTAAGTCTTACAGAAGTTCCGACACACTAATAATCTAAAGGTTCGACAGAGCTCCAAACTACAATTTTATGAAGATAAGTTTAAAACTCGATATTGTCCTACTTTCTTTATTTTCCGTTTCTTTTTCTTCACTTATTCTTTCAAATAAGTTTGCTAAGGGATTAGCAAAGGTATAGCACATGGGGATGATGAATCTGCGATTCGTCATCTTTATTCATTTATTTTAGCTTAAAATCCCTTATAAAATGCCTGCATATAACACTAACTCCATATTCTGACTAACTTGCATCTGTGTAAATATTGTACACTTCTTACTAATTTTAATCTAAAATAAATAAAGAAAGAAAGAAAGAAAAATAAAGAAAAGAAAATAAAAAAAGAAAGAAGAAGAAAGGAAGACTGTATACAGGCTGACCCGAACCCTGAGAGAAGGTCAAGACTTGACATGATCGATCAGGAATAAAGTAGGGGGAGATAAGGGTCCTTAAGCAGAAATTAAAAAAAACGTGTGTGTTGTTGTAAATACTTCTCACTTATTTTATGTATATCTGTATAAAACTAACACTAATTTATTTATGCCTTAATTGACCTCAAATCAAATAAATTTCAAAACCAAAGTTGTAAATAAAAATGTGTCCTAATCAATAAAAATAATTGCACAATTAAATCATGTACAGAATAAAAGTAGCCATACCTAGAAAAAGCCACCAAGTACTAATTGAAAAATCAATTCCGATTCCATATGAATTCAAATTAAACCAATCTCACTTCCATTAGATTCTAAATTAAATTATCTTTAAAATGGATGTGATTTCATATTTTTTTGAGTTACGAGTAAAAAGTTGATTTTTCGGGGTAGTTTGTGCCATTTTTTCATGTATTTTGCAAATATTGTATTTGTATATATTTTTAAATTATTCTTACCAATTATTTAAAGTAAAAATATTTTTTTTAAAAGCTAATTTCCTTATTAGCCCTTGTATATAATGTCATATACGTATATAGTATATGTATATAGTTGCTATTTTTAATTAACCATCATAAAAAAATAACATTTTTTAATTCAAATAAATAAAGTGACGAAAACTCAAAAAAATTAGATAATTTTGTAAATAGTTTTATCTCTTTTATTTTATCTCATGCCATCTCTTCCACCAAAAAAAATTCAAAAATTACTTTCAATTTTCATCTCTCATCTCCTTATCCAAAAAATTCAAAAATCAAATTTCATTCCATCTTTTCTATTTATATGGCTCCTTCTCCCTCATTCCAACTTGATCAATCTTTAGAGAGAGAAGCCTGATCTCCAAGAGTCTTCTTGTCAAGAAAAGGTGTCTAGCCTCTGAGTCGTCCGGTGACAACGAGTCGACTTTGTCGAGGCAATCACGATCCATTTCCGCTCCTAAGGTGAGATCCACATTTTTTAATTTTCATCTAGTTTAATCGTAGTTTATTTTGTCGTATTTTTTCATCCTCATTTTATTTCTCTAGATCTTAAAAAAAATCCACCTCGATTTGATCCGTTACCGACTCGATTTTTCATCTCATCTTCTCGATCTCTCCGCCTTCAATTTCTACCTCCCACGCTATATCAACTCCGACCACGCATGGTGGTCGGAGAGTCGGATTCGATCCTTGCACTTTCGTTGGATCCTCGCTCATTTTTTCCGATTTTTAAATAAATAAAAAAAATTGTTTCATTTTCTATGACGTTTGTTTTGTAGGATCACTAATATAAAAAAAAAGAATTTCTATAGCTTTTTTTCCTTATTTTCGGATTGAAAAAAAGTTTATTTATTTATTTATTGTTTACATTGCAATAAAAAAATTACAAAAAAAAACAAAAAATAGCCTGTTGTAGTCACCCGCGCCACGCGTCTCCTGACGGTAGCGCCCTTCGGCGGCCCTCCGTCAACCACTCAGCTGCCTGAAGCCACCGCAGGGGCGGCACCGCCCGATCGCCAACCGCTCCCTCCAGCGACCTGCAAATGCCACGACCCCTTCGGCGTGCCTTCTCCGCTACCAGAACGTCACCTTCTCCTCCCAGCGACCATCTCCTCCTTGTCGCGCCACCCGCGACAGCCCCTCGCTCGCCCGACCGCCGTGCGGAGAAGCCTGCAACCCTCTCCTCTGCCTGACCGCTGTGAGCGTCCCCTTCTGCAGTTGCCGCCACCAGCGCGCACCTCTCCCGAGCATCTCCGCCCCCAAAGCTGACTTGATCGCTGCGCGCCGCTCGTTCCGCATCGTCCCCCTCCGCCGATTGCGCGCGTGGGGAAGAAAGAAAGGGCGGGGATGACCCATCTCCCTCCACCCTTTGAACTTGCATGGAGACGAAGTGAACGAAGATCGAAGCCCTAGGTTATATTATTTTTCATACTTTGGGTAAATTGCATAAAAAGCCTTGAAAAGTTTCAGTAACTACAAAGAGGCCCCTGCTAGAGTCAAGTCACGTGCGTAGCACGAGCATATTGAGTAAATTACATTCTTTTCTCTCTGTTTATCTTTATATTTATTTGACGCAGAAACCAAACTTATTTACAGTTTAGTCCCTGAAATACAGAACAATAATTTGCTCACTCTTTTTCAATGAAATAAATGTTACTTGTGATCTAAAAATCTTGCAAAAATTATGCTATGCTCCTGACGTGACTCTCTTCTTAGCATAAATTTTTTATAGCATTTTGATTTCATTTGGTATTTTAAAAAAACCAAAAACAATGTCATTTTGTCTTACTGAAATTCAATAATTCATAAAAAATCGAAAAATTGCTCAAAAATTCCAAAAAATAGAGTAGTTGTATTTCATTGTTTTTTAATTTCTGACCAATTTGCACGCAATAATTATTTATAAAACCCAAAAAAATAAAAAACATCAAAAATCTTATAAAAATCACAGAAAATTCTACAAAAATCCAAAAATTTTGATTTCAATTTTTGTTTGTAGATAATTTCTTCTGGTTTGTCTTAAAAATAATTGTTAGGAGTTTTGGGCACTTAAAATATTTTTAAGTTGCAAATTACTCCAGGTTGTGCACATTGTCATATTTTTTTGCTGTTTGATTTTTAGAAAAATACAAAAACATCTGAAAATTCCACAAAAATTCTCAAAAACATTTAAAATCTTTTAAAACCCAAAAATATTTTTTTAGATTTTTCTGAGTTTTTTTCTAAATTGAAAAATAATAAAAAAGAGTTGGTGTGCGTATTTTTGATCTTGTGAATATTTCTTCGTGTTATTTTCGAAAATTTAAAAAATATATATAAAAAAATAAAAAAATCACAAAAACAAGGATAGTTGTCCTTTGAGATTCATGTTTTCTCTTAATTAGTTTCTGATTAATTGAATAACCCTCGGGAATTGTAGCCTCCCTGAGTTCGACCCTATCTGCTATACAGGTTAATAAGTAGCAAAAAGAAAAAAAATTTGTTCTCACAGGATTTTAGGCATATAGCAACGACACTTTTACCAATAATTTACCAACCCTCAAATTTCGTGACAACACCCTGCGAAGGCATGGTGCTTTCG
Organism: Ottelia alismoides; assembly: GCA_037367405.1. Classification (NCBI taxonomy): domain Eukaryota; kingdom Viridiplantae; phylum Streptophyta; class Magnoliopsida; order Alismatales; family Hydrocharitaceae; genus Ottelia; species Ottelia alismoides. The sequence goes on along the minus strand of JAZKJV010002103.1, from coordinate 132,898 downwards.
CTGCATATATACAAATCACCTCTCTAAAATGTGCACTGCAGTGGAACAATTCGTTGCGGTCGTCCATGCCATCGAAGGCGTGAGTGTGCGGAGAAGGCTTCGTGGGTCAAGAAGAGCGACCCAGAAGTGATCTTAACAGATTCGAAATTGATTGTTGTTCTGCGGCGGTTAACTAAGGATGCAGTGATCGATGAACCGCTGTAAGGGGTGGTCATGGGGGAAGGGAATGTGGAGGAGGTTTCGTGAGAGGATAATTCTCACGAAGAAGGCAACATTAGTGTTGACGTGATCTGGCTGCCTGGGAATCTTATTTGCTTGAGGGCTCTTTCCATGGATGGCGTGAAGTTGGTAATGAGGAGGGCACTGGTGAATTGCATCCATTCGGAGGCAGGGAGTAACATCACTTAGAGAAGACCTCGGTTTTTGGACGGTTGCTCAGCCGACAAACTCCCTATTTGGAGTCTACGTGTGGCCGACGTTCCCCTGAGATGCCGAAGGTTGGATATCGTTCGTGATGTACTGTCATATTTTGGCGAGGTAATCAACTTGTGTTGCTCTGGTCTATGTCCTAGAGACGGATCTGAGGTGGAGATGTTTATGCGAGGTACCAAACCTCACTCACCGATGCGTGTGGAGATGTCAATCAGTCGTGGAGTGAGTCCTTTTTGGTTCGTGGTGCTGGACGAACACAAGAACGCTGGAGGCAAGAATTATATGAACACTGTCGGAGGTGAGGATGAAGAAGATGGCACGTCGACGACTTACCCTGTCAAAGGGGATGGAAGGCCGATGACGAAATCGAAGACGGAACATCATGGAGCATTATTGGACATCTTGGAATCTGGGATTCTGGAGAGCATAATGGGCACGTTCGAAAAAGGAAACTCAAGAGGCGTTAAAGCAAATTTAGTGGGGGTGACAAACATGGCAGGAGAGAGAGAGGAGGTCTCGATCTCGGATAATTACAACCAGAAATATTTGATGACACACACTCTGCATGAAATAGGAAACTCCCATCCATTTGCGTGCACATCAGGAACAAGTGGGGTGCAAAATCCAAAAACAAACTTAATGGCCGAAACAAAACTTTCTTTTCCAAGGTTTGCTTTATTTGAAGGTGCTCCAAGAAAGATGCAACTGCTAATAGCTGCGACGAAGTTGCCTCCGCAGACCCCCACTTCTTCAGGGGATGCCCCTGCAATAACCATCGACAGAGGCTATCAGGTGTCTGGTGATACTACATCCATTTTGTTTGGAGAACCCATCCCCTTGGTGGTGGACCTGGTGAGAGCAGGTGGCGAGGATGGGGGATCTCATGTGAATGTCATAATTAGAGAAGAAGGGATCAAGACAACTGAGGGATCAGTCTCGTCAAGATGGGTTTCTGGTGAACCTCGGTGTGTGAAGGATAAAAGGATTCTGAAACATAGAGGCGTGGTGAAGGGACCGAGACCAAATGGGCATCCAAGGAATCTGATGAGTAGCCCAGAGACCATTCCAAGGAAACATTGTCGCCAGACGGAGGCATAATATTGGGATGTAATGGCACTAGAAAAAGGAGGAGGTGGATCAGGGGAAGGTGCGTAAGAGATGTTTGAGAAGGAAGATGATGAATTGATGGAGAACGTGGAGAAAGGTGAGGGGAGGCCGCAATTAGTGGTGGTATGATACGAGAAGGAGGCACGAAGTGAACGCCATCCAATGCATGATGTTGGGAGCCAGGAGATTACTCTGTTCAAACGTGCAGTGGCACAGAGAGTGGGGGTGCTGGTGGCAGGGAAATCCCCCTTGGTTAATCAATGAAATTCCTGACTTGTAACGTGAGGAGGTTGGGCAAACCGGAGAAAATATTGGCGGTCGTATCCCTTCTCACAACTTGGGAACTGGATGTGCCTTGTTTATATGAGACTAAGATTAATTGTTGGGATTCAATGAGATGGAGTTCTAGATCTGGCAGCTATCTCACCGTGTTTAGATCAGTGCTAGCAAATGGGAGCTCTGGAGGCATTGTGGTGGCTCGGAATGGTGACTTGTTTGAACTATTGGATGATATGATTTTGGTGAATTCGATCATGGTGAGGTTGATCAGTAAGTTGGATCGCTCATGTATAATGGTGATTTTCGTCTATGGTACCGCAGGTGCTGCCTCCAACATGGGTTTGTGGACTGAATTGCGTACAATGAGGGCATGTTTTTCAGAGGAGGCATGGATCGTGGGGGCGGCTTCAACGTCATGCTATATAATGAGAGCTTTTATAGCCAATTTCAGAAGCTTGGAAAGATCGAGCAGGAGCACGCAACCCTAAGAAGATCCGTACCTTCCTAGGGATCTGCGAGGATCACAGATCCTAGGAGGGAGCTCGGGTGAGAAATCAGGGAGAGAGGTGGTTGGAGTCGGGCTGGAAGATGGGGGAGAAAGAGGTCCTACGAGAGGGATGCGGGTCTGACCCGGCTAGAAGGAGGCATTGACTGAAGGTCAACGAAATGCCCGGACCAATCAGAAAATTAGAATTTACAAAATACTTACAAATTCAATAAAAAATAGTAAATGAATTTAAACTAAAAAGTACGTAAAATTAAAAATGTTTATTATTTTTCAAACTATTTTCTATGATTTTTAATAATTTTTATGAAAAACAAATTAGTGTATATACAATATATAGTGTTACATACATGTATAGTATACCTATGTTTTATATGCAAGTATTTTTATTTTATTATTTTTATATAAATACCTTTAAGTTAAATTTTATTTATTTATAAAATAATTTAAGAATGTAAAATAATTTTTATTTTATTTTTATAAATTATTTAATGGCATTTAATAAAAAGTACATGTAATATGTACACATGTGTTTTATACAAGAATGGAGGATTTTCTTTTTAATTTTTTCGTTTAATTTTTCTAGTTTTTTATTTTGTTTTTAGATTAATTTTTAGGACTATATACAAGGTTTTTGAAAATAATAAATTAATTTTATTTTGTCAAAAATAGGTATATACAAATAATTTACACAAATATAGACACTATATATAATACAAAGTGAACCCTATCTATCTGCACTTATTTTATTTTGCAATCATGTCAAGGCTTGACCTTCTCTTGGGGTTTGGGTCACTCCGTATTTATTCTAAATACTTCATTCATTTTATTTTCCTTTATTCTTTTATTTTTGCCAAAAATGCATGCTAGATATGCAATATTAACGTTGATATGCGGTTTGTTAAGTTATTGTACTTACAAGAAATTACATGATGTTTTGCCAAGAAAACGAGCTAAAATAAAAGAATAAAGAGTGAGAATCATGGATTCATCACCTATAAATAAACTCCTCTAGCTCCGCCTCTAATTTTGATCCCTCTTAGCACACTCTTAGCCCATCCGAGCCATTCCATTCCCTTCCTCTTGACGACAACTCCAGATTGGGAGGTTTTGCAGAGAGGAGCAGTGGAGGAGTAAGATCTGACCACCGTCAGAACCCATTGTCGATTGGTTTCGCCTCCTTGGTTCCCTGACCAAGTCGAGGCCTTATTTCTTTATCCTTAGGTAACTTTTCAGTTCTTATTTCAATTCCAATCTTTAATTTTAGCTTTAATCTTGTCCGTAGCCGTAACTTGGAAAATCCCCAAATGCATGGAGCTTGAACTCTGGGACAATTCATCGTGATCCAACAGTTACATCGCCTTGATTTCCACTCTATTAGAACCCTCTTCATGTTCTCCATCAAATCCCCCATATGCCAACGTAGATCCACCATGGATATGGGATCCGAGCTCCACCTCTGCCACCCTTCACCAGAGCTGCATCGTCACCTCGCCCCCAATTGCTTTTTTGCTTCTCCCTTCGGTCAAGGAGATATCCCTCGAATGTTGTATGTTTTTGGTGCTGGTTACGAGCCTTGGCGACCCATCTGGAACCTAAGTGAAGACCTGGTTCAGCTCCAGGTTGTCTGGAGCAGTCCAGTATACGTGAAGGATCTTCGGGAAGCTGAGCCCCCTGTCGGATTGAAGAATCATCACCGAGGCATGAAGAACATTGAAATTGAAGATAGCCGGAGATCAGTTGTTCGTCTATTCTTGCAAACCCCTTCTAAACCGTTGCAAGAAGAATATGACCCAAATCTAATATGTGTCGTCCATTTAATTCGAAGGGGTGTGAGAGGGTGGCCCATGGATCCGACACATTGCGAGTATACATCGATTGGATTAAAGTAGGATATGGTAAAATTTGCAACCAACCCCCTCTGCCTTTTTGTTATTTGTAAAAGGTTTTGTAATATTTTAATTAAGTACAAAATTTTTGGGACAATTTGCATGTATGCCTCAGAACATTTTTTATTTTTCACTTTAGTCCAATGCTGGGTCACCTCACGTGGAGCCCTACACGACCAGGCATTTTGCAGGCACACCCCTATCTTTTGTATTTACTATTTAGTCTAAAAAATCTAGTTACAGTTCAAAGTTTATGATTATTTTGCATGTACCCCATGGAAGATATTTTATTTACAATTATGCCCTTATCAGCTTGATTTATTTTTATTTATGTACTTTTATTTTCTGTAAATAGCTTCCATGCTCTAAAAAAGTTGCAAAAAGAGATGTAATTGCATGATTGGTTGTTTGTTTACGCTATATATTTCCCATTTTGCATGCATTTACTATTTATTAAGAATAAAAAAGATTTATTTTATTTCCTGTTTGACTTAGAAAATACAAAAAAATTGTAAAACCTTTTCAAAAAATTCCAAAAAAATCATGCTATTTGTTTTATCGCTCCAGACCAAAAATAACAAAAAAATTAAAAGAACCCAAAAAATAGCAAACCCTTGCTAACCCTATATTTTTTAAAAATCAAAAAAATAGTTTTTTTGGTTTGTAATTTTATTTATATATATTAGTATGTATTAAAATTGGTTTTTGAGAAATTTGAACCATTTTGCTATGTTTAATTCTTAAATCAATTCAATATATTTAAATAGTTTCTATTTTACCTTATTTTATTTTTAAAAATGCAAAAAATAAAAAAATTTCCTAAAAATTCACAAAAAAATGAAAATATTAAAAAACACAACATTCTATTTGGTATTTTTTGATTGTTTATAGTTATATTTATAATTATATTACTCTATATAGCTTCTATATACCTATATATTGTTATATTTGATATATATTACTATTAGTTATTATAAATATCTTATAAATATTTTAAAACCTTTAAAAAATAAAAAGGACTATTATTTTGGATATTTTCTTATTTTTGTAAATTTATTATACATATTCTCCTATATATTATCCATATTGTATGCATTACATTATATCCTTATATATGTACTCTTATATATATATATATTATATTTATTATATATAAAAAAGGAAAATAGAAATAAAAAATAAAAAAATAAAAATATATTTTAATTAGTTGTTTTTTTATTAAAACCCATAACACATTGATTGATATTGTGCATACTTATACATACATACACTCTTATATTATTTACTTATAAATAATATTTCTGTTACTTCCCTTGTTCTGTGTGGTCGACACCCTACTCTTCTTGTCATTATGCACATACTTGTTTGTAGGTTTATAATAAAATTTGATCCTCATTTTGCTTGCATTGCTTGTTGATTATTTCGCTTGTGAGTTAATTGTTAAATTTAATTGAGTTCTTTGTGAGCTATCATCACAACAATTGTTGGTCCCACTTTGTGTGGACCACAAGATTGCTCCTTGGACCTTACCTCTTTCAGCGCTGATATAGCGATTGCCGGATCCGATTTTCCAGACACCTCATACCCTTCAAGATCAGACGTTAGACACCTTATAGGACAATTCATCATGTATATATATAAGATATAGAATGGTTTCTCACAATTAAAAATCATGCACATGTATGTGTATATATGAATATTTATATTGAAGGATTTAATCACTTGTGCCTCTTTTATATATTGCAATATCAATGCATGCCCCTCCCTTTTTTGGAATATCAGATGTACACCTGACTTCTTACACCATTATCACGTACAAGCTTCCATTAGTTTGGCCTTTAATGAGCTGAACTAAATCATGATTTATTCCAATCATAATATGGTTAGGAGGGGCATACCAATCGAAACAAAAGCTCTTTTGGTCTCAGTTATATTGGACTTGTTCCAACATCCTTAATTCTTCCACAAAGCTTGGTTCAGAGAGTGGATGTTAATATGATCTACCGACTCATGCATAAGCTTTAATGGATTTGAACCATTGATTGGCACCATTTTATTGGTTGGTCTATGATAGTTGCATGTTCTGGAGTGGGTATTGTGTTCTTCCCCAAATCAATTTCTAAAAACAACATCCAAGAATGATCTAGATGGGAAGAATATAACTTGAAGGGGAGGTAAGAGATGGATATGGATTCTGATTGGCGTCGATTTAGGAGGTCATATTTGGGTGTGAGGTCTTGTATGGGGTGATGGAGGTGGAGGCCCCAATGCTCGAAGCTCTGGCAGAGTTTTGAGGTGATCGATGATAGGATCAGGAAGGCAGTGGGTTTGTGAGTGTCAGTTTTGGTTCACAAATAAACAAAGAAGATTGAAGGTTTGGGAGAAGTAGAAAGTAGCAGAGAAAGAAGATAGGAATAGAGAGAAGAACATGGAAATAAGCAACGTATTGCTGTGTCAAGTAGGAATTGTGTCTAGTATGCTACACGATGGATGAGGATGGGGTAGAGGAAGCAGTAAGGGGATTCTTTCAAGAGGAGGACGGAGAAAGAGGAGGAAGGGGGTGAAGGAGGAGGCGACAGTGGAGGAGGGTGCCAACAAAGGAGGGTTGCAGAGGAGGTGACGACGACAGAAGTGGTGGGAGGTAGATGTTACACCTTTTGCAACCCAATAACAACACTGAAAAAGGAGGGTATTGTCAGACCACCGAGATTTCAAGGACCACTTCGTCTTCGTGGTGGTGCTAGCGGCATAGCAGATCTGATGCAAGAGTGCTGCCTCCATCCCTTCCCCTTACTCTAAATCTTCTCCACGATTTGACCCATCAGCTATCATTAGGTATGCAGAGAAGAGCATTACTCACGAAACAACACAAGAAGCTCACCCACCACCTTCGTCCGATATCCAAACTCATTGATCCAACACAACACACCGTCACATGTGCACCTTGGTCCTTGACTCGATGGAGTTGGCCTCAACTATGGTGGTTGTGCACAGTTTCTATACCTCGTGACTATGGATGCATGGTCAGAGATGACTCTGGCAGCGGAGGAGGAGGTCAGGGCGGAGCGATTGGGTGACGATGGAGGAGGGACGAAGTTGGGTTGATTTTTTTAAGAAGACATATTTACCCGGAACATTCAATCTAATTACACTTGTGTTCCAAAGATTAATACACGTTTGGGACATTGATGGATGACAACTAACGCAATGGACACAAGTGATGGCATTGCACGAAGTAGGAGGTACATCTGATATTTCAAAAAAGAGAGGACATAAGCAATATCTAAAAGGAGAACATGTGATAAAATCTCTTCTATCAAACTCCATCTTATTTTAGTTAAAATTGTAAGAAAATATCAATAATATGATGTATATATGAGATGAATAAAAGAATGGAGGGATATACATTTCTCTCATCCTTTGCCAATTTTGTAATCATTTCCCTATTTAGATATGAAATAACATGTTATAGTTCATTTACTTAAATATAAATATGTTGTGCAAAATCCATGATGGATTGAATTTACACTTTGAAGAAATTATCATTTATGAGAACTACAAGTAAATAAAATAGAGTGAATAACAAATCCATGCTCACAAGGAAGCTCAGCTAGTCAATAATTAAGGAGAGGTAAAATTGAATACCCGCATAAAATAATGACAAACCAAAATGTATCCGCAGATGAGTCATCCAACTACGGACCTCAGATTACTCAGTAAATTGTGGGTCTTATAATTGGAGCCTCCTCCTCCTCCATCAGATGAAGATAGTGAGAGACAGATGGACGAAGAGCAGGGATTGCTGCAGAAGGAGGGGAGGAGATGGATGGCGAAGATGGTGGAGGATGGGAGGAGGCCCCATGGTTACCGTGATGCTCTCACAGTACCTGGTGCGACTCATCTCCACCATGGTCGCAGGGCACCTCGGCAAGCTGGCGCTCTCCATCACCTCCATCGCCAGCTCCCTCAGTTGTGTCACCGGCTTCAGCCTCCCCGTAAGCGACTTCCCCTTCATTTCGATTTTCTTTTTTTATGAGTGATTTCGATTTTCTTCCTTGCAAAGATATGAACAAAATGCGGGCATACTCTTTTTTGCATGGTATGATTTTCTTGCTTTTGGAGCTTTGTGGAAGCCCATTAGCTAGGAATAGAGGAATTATAAGATGATACTTGAGAATAGTATGTTATTCAATGGGTGATATGCAATCCAAGGTTTTCAATAGGAATGTCAAGAAGGAAATCTTGAGCATGGTCAACATATAGCAAAAGATTGTTTTTTATCTAGCAGTCATGACAAACTTAACTTCAATTTCTTTAACGATTTTGCTAAAAAGAAAACTCGCCAAAGCATTCTGGTCGTTAGTGGGGACGGCTTCCTTATTAACAAGACATGTAAGATCGAGAGATGGAAATGTGACACATAGGCCCTCCAAAACGCTTAGAAAATCAGAATCCATATCATGTATTTCACTGTCTCGTAAGCATACGAAGAAGCCTTAATACCCGAGTGCATGCCTAACACACCGAGTCTGATGGGTAGTGACGCCACCTGCCAGTGAAGGTCATCAAAGAAAGGACCTCCACAAACCATAATATCCCCAATAGCTCAGCATAGCCCTTTGTCAAACAACATAGTAGCTCGTTCCATGTATGTGGGTTGACACGTCCTTTAGCCAAATATGAGCTTAGTTGTATCCATACAAGACCATAATAAAAGAAGTTCGCTTTGTGGATCATCCAACTAAGGAAGTAATTGCATTAAGTCAACAACTTTGGTGGCTCTCATCATAGCCAAGTCTTCAACAAAGTATTTGTTCCTACTCACTACTCCTCCAAGTAACCTCACCCTTAGCACATGCCTGCTAATATCCAAAAAAATAACCATTTGCAGATCTTTTGACCATCACATGAAGGTCAGAAAAGCTCTAATTTTTTGAAATTCAGAATAAGCCCCATCTATGGACCTTTGTGTTGCATAATGTCAAGTACCTTTGCCACCTCTAATGTGTCCCCAATGATAGTCCCATCATCAAGATACCAAGCATGGAGAAGGAATTTGTAATTTACTGTGATCTCATGAATAAGTGGGTGCAATGCCAACGGAAAAAAAGTGGTTGTCAAGGATCACCTTGCTACACTCCATTGGTTAATCATATATTATTGTCTCCAATATATAATCCAGTGGTCTGAGCATATATAAATTCCACAAATAAAGAAATAGATGGACATCTCCTCCTAACTTCACAGAGCATCAAAGATCTATATATCAAGTTGAAAACATTATATAAATCTATTGTAAGCATAGAGAGAGACCCATCACCGTGAAACTTGCTCAAAAGTCTATTGGTGCTGTAAGATGGCTTCCGCTTCTCCAGATATACCAACACCAAATTTAAAGTCATTGAGATACCCACTGTAAGATGGCTTCCACTTCTCCAGATGCACCAACCCCAGATTTAAAGTCATTGAGATACCTACTGTAAGATGGCTTCCGCTTCTCCAGATATACCAGCCCCAAATTTAAAGCAATTGATATACCTAGATGTCTCTTTGCCAACCCTGTCATAGCAACTTTGGATACTATACACCTCCAGATAGTGCATATAGCAATAGGATGTATGTTGTTTTTAGGTTTGAATAGTGGAGTAAGAGATGCAGAGGCTACGAACTCGGCACAACTCGAGGGGCATCTACCACCTAGCCATATATTAACTACCTTGGAGATAACACGTAGGAGATCAGTAGTAACCGCCGACCCCTCCCCACAAAGAGCGTCTATAATCCACTTGTTCTTGGTTCCTAAGCAGACAATACAATGTGCATTTTTTATGGTAAATATGATCCACCCTAAATCCTATTTGAAAACCTAACAAAATCTTGCTTAGCACCCAACATCATATTACACTACATACAATGTGATTTCTGTCACAACCCCAAATTTCACAATTGAGGGTATACTTGTAGACACTGTAGCAGATGCATAAACATGAGCGGAGCTAACTTCGGGACAAGTCTACAATGAGTAGTTAACTCGAAGGTCGTCCGATCTTGGAAACTCAACCATAGATGGTAATGGAGAAGCATCCCAGAACACTAGCGTAGAGACAGAGTGCTGTGGAGCTTGTAGCAGTGTGAGCACAACGACTAAATGTAACAATGCATGATGATAGCGGATGCATGTAGCAGTATATACATAAATGCAATAGGGAAATATGCAATGAAACAATAGACATTGAGGCACGATGCAATGCGATCACATAAGTGTATGCATAAAGGCATGTGGTATCCATACATAATGATGCGTGGCGGTCCAAGGAAGTATGGAGCATTGCACATGCTGAGCATGAGAGTGGAGGAGCATGCTCGGTAGTACATGTGCGAGAGTGCTCCAGAGGCTACAATACGACACGGGGATCTAAAGGTCACTCATTCCCTTTTGGCACAAGACCGAGGGTTCGGCATCATTTGGTGAGTTATGGAAAAGTAACATGAGTAAAGCACTACATGAGTAAAGCACTAGAGCGTGAGTGTGTTGATGAATGAATGGATGATGTGACTGATGAAACCTAGTTTCATGCTCTTAATTCACTGAAGTTAACCCCCTAGATTATACTAAGTGTCAATAAAAACCAGAGTAATCCTTGTATTTATCAGAGTCCTTGAATAAATAAAAAATACAAAAAATACCAAACTTAAAATTCATAGTATTTTTACCCTTAAAAACTCACAAAAATATTTATCACTTTGTCTGACCTCTTCTCCGTTTTTGATCAACATGAAACTTGTAGATCTCATCGAGTTCTACAACTTTCATGTTTTGAGTTTTTCCAGATTCAGCCTCCTTCTTCCTCTTATTTCAATTTCTTTCCTTGAATAATCTGATTGGGCCACATGGCGCCTTCCGGTTGCGCCATATGATCCATCTCTTCACGTGCCACACACCCTCCATTGCTCACCGTCCGATCACACTTTCCCATCCTTATCGATAGCGTTCATCTCGCTTCAAATCTCGACCCTTTGATCATGCCCCCGATCTAATCGCCGCCGCCCACTTCCGCCTTCACCTCGGCTAGCTACGTGTCGCAACCCTAGCCACCCGATCCGTTCCCATTACCTTCATCCCCACAGAGCAATCTCGTGTTCCCCTCGACCATCCAATCATATCATCCTGAATCTAATCATGTCCACTCCTTAGAGCCTATTTCTCCGTCGTTGGATCGCGAGATCCAACGGTGGAGGCTTTGTTCTCAACCTTCGATGCCCTCACCCACGTCGCCCCACCTCGCAAAACCTCCCCCCCTTCCTATTTTCATGATCGCAACCTCACCTTCCCCACTCACTAGCAGCGCTTGGACCAACCCCACTCGTCCACTATCCTCGCGGGAGTCCATGTTCACCACAACACCTCCCCTCTCACTCCATGTCTTCCGGTCAACCCACTCCTTCAGCCTTCATAACTGCCTCTTTGCTCTGATTAAATACGCCAGCTCCGCCCTACATACATCTCATCCACCTTTATGAGGGGTGAGTCCCAACCCTCCTCTACCTCCCCGTGATAGGGGGAGGTGCTAGGATCGACCAATGATGACCATCACCCCCAGTGAGATCCGTCGCCTTTCATGGTTGCGTTGCAACGGCTCTGCCCCACTCGAGCTTCGAGGATCAACCGCCCTCAATGTGGGAAGACACTGAGCTTCTCCAAGAGGCTCTAGCCTTGGCCCCGCTCTGCCATTATCTCAGGTAAGCATCTCCGATTCCCTTTTTTAATTTTTATTTAATTTTCTTTGAACTAATTAGCTTGCTCCATTTTCGTTCACTTCCCATTGCTCATGCTTCCCCGCTCGTCCATCTCCCACGCGCATACCTCCAATTGCCCTTTTCTCTCTTCCACAACCTCAGACCACCTTCAACCTCTCTCCTCCGAGCTCGCTAGAGAAGATAATAGGTCGCCTCCTTCCTCGCCTACGCAAGGCCTGTCATTTCACTCACCATCATCTACACTTCTCACTTGCACGCTTCGGCTAGTAGGACTAATCTCTGCAGGTGAATGCCCTTCAATGGCCTGAGCTCCATCGAAGCTGACTTTGCAAACCTCGTCTCCGGCGTATAAGCTCCGATGGCCTTCTTTAGGAGCTCTAGTGTCTTCTCCATGCCTTAGTGATGACGGTTGCATCTCTAGATATCTCCATCAAGCAGTAGCATAGACAGAAGACATAGGCGAAGCTTTACGAGCTTCACCAGAGCACAACCAACTCCGCCGCAGGAGGCGGCAGAGTCGATGAACTTGGCGCACAGGTGCCGTCAGATGATGAAGATCGAACGACGATCATCGGGCCACACCGCATTTCCTCGCACTTATTGACACCATCCGATCGGTCCAGATGGGACCATGTGTCTGCTCCGAGCCCAGCACCATATCTCCAGGCTCGGATCACCCAAGCCGAGACGAAGCTAGCCCGAGCCTTCTCCCGAGCTTGAGCTGACTACCGAAGCTACACCGGAGCACATCCAAGCCTCCAGTGTCAACCGAGCCTAAGCCCACGTGCTCTTCATATGCAGTCTGGGTACAATTTGCAAGGAGGCCCTCAGAACTATTCCAAATTGCAATCAGGTCCTGGAAGTACATGCAGACAAATGCGCCTAGAGTAATTTGCAACCAACCCATCCAGATTCAATAATTGTAGAAATACCACCGTGCATGTGGGTAAATTACAGGGAAGGTCCCGCATTTATTTTATTTGCATTTTAGTCCCTCCCAAAGACCTGTTTGCTAGTTATCTTTTATATTTTCTTGCATTTATGCCCCTGGTTTCATTTGTGAATATCTTGAGCATCCGAGCTCCTTTTGAGTTGATTTTGGTTTCGTTTCAAAGCTTGTTTTGTTGTCTTAATGGAATACTTTGATATCTGATTTGACACTTCAATTTGTGATGTATTATTTTAATATCTAAGTGTCTCTAATATCATCCTTTACATGCTTCGTATTTTACATCAATGAAACTAGCTTCATGAATTGAACTTAATTTAACTCCTGATTAAATATCTCGATTACTTCGATAATTAGGGCATATTTTCATTGCATCTTGTCGCATATTAAAAATAAATAAAAAATGCATTGTTCATGATTATTTATGAATCGTGCCTTCATGCATTTCTTTGACCTATGAGCATTAATGCAACACTTAATTCATTTAATAGGAGTCTGAATATGCGCTTAAGTGGCTCGTGTCCCTGAGTTCGACCTTGGGCTTGCCCAAGTAAAATACAAATTCGACCATTTGATTTGATTGTTAATTTAATTAAACGGTCTTTGACAGATCCGGAATTCAACCCTCAAATAGTGTGAAATTAACACTTCTAATGTCATTGCAGTCGGACTAAATTGGATCTATCAAAGACCGTTTAATTAAATTAACAATCAAATCAAACGCTCGAATTTATATTTTACTTGGAAAAGCCCAAGGTCGAACTTAAGGACACGAGCCTCTTAAGGTTGTTGCTCTACGAAAACAACGTAAATAAGGGTGTTGCTCTCCCAACACAAGGTTTTACTCCATTTTAAGTTGACTTGCAATTATCAGTCCCAATTTATTTGCTTAAGGATATCAATGATTTAATGTAAGCAAATAAATCAAGAAATCATCGTCTACCGCTTATTCCCATTTTCCATTAACTTAGGTGATCAATCCAGGAAGGGAGGTCGAGAAAAATATATGCAGTCAATAAAATTCGTGATCTAGGCTAAGCAAGAAAACATGCAATGCCTTGAGCAAAAATTCGTGAAAACTCGAACTGAATTTTAAACTAAATTCAGATGTATGCAAGTTGATTAGCGGGGAAGAATATCTTTTAATTTGTCTAGGTGAAGCGATGTTTATGTACGTCTCTATTTAAAGTGTGTCCTACCTATGAGCAAGTACGTAAAAAAGAGAATGCGAAAATAGCTCGACGAGCTGTATGTCTGGTCCAAGGTAGACACTCAAGTGGGACGATCCCCACACAACCACATATAAGTCGTTCATTTACAAGCATGAGTCTTCGATCGAAAGCTGTAAAGACGTTTATTTCATGAAATGGAATAAAATGCAAGATACTTTTTCTTGATTTCTCTCCAAAATGGCTTATGCGGCTCCTCGCAGCGGAGAAGCACCTGCTCCTCGCCTCCTTGAACATCAAGGGCCCTGCCACAAAAGCAAATGTTAGATATCAATCGATTTTTTTAATGATGCAATACAACATGAACAAATTAACCTATGAATAGAAAACACTTAAATAAATAAATAAAAATCCAAAGAAGATAAAAGATGATCCATGTCCCCGACAATGACACCATTTGAAAAATCCTAGATTACCCTTCTTAATTCAACTGAATTAACGATTAAATTTGAGATGTTCGTTGTAGTCGGGTAAAATCAAACTTATCAAAACCACTTTGATTAAGAGTCAATTAAACGTAAGCGATAATTTTTATTTCACTTGGACAAGACCAAGGTCAAACTCAGGGAGGCAACTTTCTCCTTAGAATAATTTAAATTTGATTCAGATGTAAGGTTTTCAGGATAATTTTTTTATGATTTTTTATGCAATTAAAAAACACAATGCAATTCTGGATTAAATTCATGGGATAAAATATGATCAGATTATGTTCGAAAATTCTCCAACTTGGCCAGAATGTCAATTATGATGAAATGAAACTACCCTAATTTTTTGAATTTTTTGACTCCACATGAATTAACTATGAATTAAACATGAATGCAAGGTAATTTTCATAATTTTAATTTTATAACTACCAAACGTCATTATTTTTCAAAAACTAATTTATCCTAGATAGGTCTATGTGAGAGATATCCAGAATAATTTTTAATTTTTAAAAATATCAAGTGAGGAATTAATTAAAAATTAATTACAAAAATGACCGATTAACTTATTGTGACCTAGATATATGTGCAAATGATGTGATTTTTGAAAACAATGTAGAACTACCTAAACTAGACCTATCGTGAATTTTTGATGATTTTAGGAGCAACAGTCGATTTGATAATCAATTAAAGGAATGCAATGGGTAAAATATGCTATTTCCACTAAAAGAATTATATTAAATTCTTTGAAGCTAAAAATATAACAAGCCTTCAGAATGATAAAATATAAGATGTTCTACAATATGTAATTTTCAGAATTAAGAAATGATGCTAAATGAATGTTAAATAAACATGCAAACACATGGGTATGTATGCAAATATATAAAATAAAATTGATTAAAAATAAAGATGATGACAAGACTAAACTGGAATTACCTATACTGATGAGGGTATGGGTGAAAATTCTCCGATCATCACATACGTCGCACGTGGTTTCCAGCTGGAAGGGACTCAATTGTCAACAGTCGATTTTGCGGGAGCTCGGGTGCAATTTTCCCAGGAAGACACGTGTGTCTCACGTGCTTTTTGGAAGGCAGGGGTATGAGTGGAATTCGCAGAAAAGGCCGGGGTACGTGTACAAATTCTCCACAACCGCATGCACTTTGCACATGCACGTGAGGCTCGGCAAAGCAGGAGGAGGGTCGTCTCCTGAGCTTACACGTGGCAGTTTGCAGCAGGTTCGGTCGAACCCGAAGCTAGTGTCAAGGAGTGAGGTCCAACTGAAGCGACGTGGACGATTACTGACCGTCGATGGGCAAAGAAGAGGGATCGGTGATCGGCTATTGTGGCTTGATGATCCTGACCGCTCGATGAAGATCGAGTGGTTTCTGTACGTCAGGGCCGCTGACGATAGTATGTCTGGCGGTGGGCGGATATGACGTAGGTCCACGACCGACACACAACCAATGGTCGTCGGGGCGGAAGATATCGAAGATGGAGGAGCGTGCATCTGAGGAAGATGGTCGCATGGTGGTGATGTTGACTATGATGGATGGAGGACTGCTTTGTCATGGAGAAGACCAGGTGGCGAACGTGGACCGAGCTCGGCCTTCAGGCGAGACACGCTGACGACCGGGTGGAAGGCGTTGGTGCCTCTGGTGGTGAAGTGGTCGAACGAAGGTGGGAGGTGAGTAATGATGGAGTGATGGTTGGAGGATGAATCGGGGCATGGTTTGATCGATATAGGAGGAAAAGAGGAGAAACAAGGTAATACAAGAAGAGTAGAGGATAGAGGAATAGTTACAAGAAGGAAGAACAAATATACCTGCGGATGGAGTCAAACGCCTGGGGTGAAGCTCGCTGAGGGAGCTTCGATCGTCGCTCAAGAGCACGATGATGCTCGAGCTCGAGCAACTGCGTGAAGAAGCTGCAACAAGGGCAAGGCCCTTGGATCTCGTCGGGAATGGGGAATGCCATCGTCTCTCAAGGCTGAAGGCTCATCGTTGTCACCAACGAGGCTGCCGAGTTGGTATTCTACCCTCATGATAATGGCAGATGGAGGTAAAGGCGGGAGATATCGATGTATTTATAGACAGAAGTTTGGGGGTCCAATGATGGAAGATGTGGGTTGAGTAGATGATTGTGGAGCAAGGAGGAGGACATCGTGGGGCGAGTGATGCTAGCGAGAATGAGGAACGATGGGGCTCCATCGTGGCTTGGTCGGATCATGGTAGAGGTGGGAGATGAGGTCGCGGAGGGTGCGCACAGTCGCACTGGTGGGCGACAATGCGACCGTGACGTGCAACAGATGGAGGGGAAGGGTTGTAGGGCCCACTAGTAGGTTGTAGCGGTTGGCCTCCACTGCAGCTAGGTGCACGACCGTGCGCGTAGAGGCGCACCATCGTTGGTGAAGGAAGGCCGCAGGTGGGTGACCAGCCGTGCGCAGGGGTGCGAGGTGAAGGCCGACGACCTGCGCAACAGGGGGTGGCGCGTTGCGGATGGAGAACAATGGACCTTCCTGCAACTTTTTTTTGTTTTTTGCATTTTTTTGTAATTTTTATTGTAAACAGGAATAAAAAGTGAAAGGAATGGTGGTGATGATGAATGGTTTTTTTGTGTGATGATGATGGTGAGAATGCAATGAAGAATAATATAGAAAAAATTGTTAGATAAAAAAATAGAAAGTGAAGATAGAGAAAGGGAATTATACCTGATGGTGGGTGGATGTTGATGTCCGGGAATCGACCAACTAGCGATTCTTTTTAGTCAGAGTTATCTCCTCGAACGGGTCGGTAAGGCTCCCACAAATTTTAGTTGGCTTCCACTGAAGAACAACGATGCGAAGATGGAGGTCGCCATGAATCTCGCCTGCAGGTCGTCATCGCTCGACGTCTAAGGATGAGCTGTCACCTCACGGCTTAAACGGGCTCGAACCTCTCTCTCATAGAATGAGAGATGAAGATGAATGGAGGAGGAGATGTGAATAAAAAGGAGGAGAGGGAAGTTAGAAAAGATGTGGAGTTAGTGGGGAGATTGGGGAGTTGGTGACTTGGAGTGGAGGACAAGTAAATGGAGAAGAAGTAAAAAGGAGAAAATAAATAAATAAATAAAATAATATAAGTAGGTTATTAAAAATAATAATATAACATAAATAATTAATATAATAATAATAAATGCCAAGATAATAAAAAATGGGGTGACACGTGGCGGCTCCAGGAGTTGCCACGTGTCACTCCAAAAAATTCAAAAATTAAATGTAAATAAAAACAAAAAAGAAATAACAAAAGGGGTTATTCAAAAAGTGGTCAACACAAAAGTTGGTCGACATCTATAACCTTTGTGAAGGGTCCAAAATCAAAAGAAATCATCTGTACAAAAATATTTTGGGTGGTATCTTATAGGTATAAAATACTGAATTTTATCTTTTGTATTTTTTTATCATTTTTAAAAAAGAGAAAAATCAAAATAAAGTTACAAAAAATATGAAAGAAATATTTACAACTTAACCTGGTTTTTTTGGATTTTAAATCATTAAGAAAATAAAAATATAAAATGAAGGGTATTTTAGTCAATATGTACAATATACAATAGGGGCCCAAAACCCAAGTTTCACATACGATATCTGATTTTAATGAAACTGGTCTTGTTTTGAAGGTCTTTGAATTTATATTACTTTCAAAATAAGTAGACCTAAATCGGGCATTGTATGAGAGAGATATACGCATTTTAAGGTTCATAGTTTCAAACTTGGATTTGGGTTTTATTAGGCAATTTTACAAGTAAGCAATTTTTTATTTTTTCTTTTATTAGTGTTAGTAATATATACACTATAGATTTAATTTTATTGGATTTGAAGTTAGTATAAAATATATACAAATAGATGATTTCATCTAATATACAAGTGAGTATTTACAAGTAAATTTGGCTCCTTATTTAATGCAAATATGAATATTAAAATGCATATATTATTTACACATGCATGAATGCTAATTATTCAATATAAGTAGAAATATGCAGCTAATTACTCGGCAACAAAGCTCTATTTTCAACTTTTAGAGTGATGAGTCACATATTCATCAACCTCCTATACTTAAATCTTGCTCATCCCCGAGCAACTAAAATGAAATGTAAGAGTGAAATAATTTTAGGTTCCATACCAAGGTTATCAACAAAAGTTGAAAATGGAGCTTGATTCAACCTTTGGATTAATAATTGCCAGAACCTTATATCTGAATTTAGACCTAACAGACTTTAAGTTCCACAAGTCTTCTATTCAAGACACCTCAACAGTCAGGTTAGAACAAATCCTTAAACGTAAATTTCTGATGACTATGAATCTTACTTGTACTGTGTAAGTGGAATATAGCTCTCCACATAAGAAATGGCAAAGAACCAGCCTCCTCAAACAAGTAACTCTAATTCCCCGGTCCACTAACTCTTTCCTCGAGGAGCGGGGTATTCCCTTCTAATTTCAAGTACAACCGGTTCAAGAAGAGGGGGTGGAGAGAAGAATGGATGGTAGCCAGTGTAGCTACCTATCCTAGGATGCTTGACCAGTGTAGACAAGTCATTCAGCTGCATGCTTCTATTGTGTGAGGCTTTGAAGCATATGCCTTGCTAATATACAGACTCCGACATGCATTTTATTTTCAATCAGGCCTCGTCCATTTTTTGGAGTTCTATCTTTCTTTTTTCTTCTTTTTTTCCTTTTTTCTTGAACTAATATACAAGGTGCAACATGTACATAAGGAGTTTTTCTTATTGAGCCAGTAGACTATCCCTCTTTTGAAGCTTTATTGCAACCCACAACATCCCGTCCTTAGATTCAACACCACCATACTAGGTTGAGATGCACTACCCTCCCTAGAGGAGGATGGACATTTCCACCCGTGTGCTACTACAAGCCAAAGGATTCTACCTCCTCACCACCTCATCAATGAAGAGCTACGTGCATGGTGCTTGTTCAAGTTAGGTCACTATCTAAAAGAATCATACGTGTGTACAAAATATTCTACTTAGACCAATCAAGATGGCATGTGAACATAGACATGCAAACTCAAAGAATTAAGTCACTTGACCTGAAAAATTTTAACTCTAGTTCCTATAAGGTTCCTCTGAAATTAGGTAGATTAAGGTCAAATCAAATCCATCCTCGACGTCTATTCATAACTTGGTTCAGAACCCACTAACTTTTCACTTTGCATATGCTGGATATGTAGATGAGTTGCAGATGACATGCTACAGAGATGAATGAAATGCAAGACTCTTTTTTTGAAATGCAAGGATGATATGCAAAAGTAAATAAGAAGCCTTTATTTTCAACATTTTTGTTTTATTTTTTGGTATACAACAATTTCTACAAGAATATTATTTACAACAATTTTTATTTTATACAACTTGTACGTAATATACATAGTATACACGTATACAAAATTTTTGTATACATCCTATTTTACAACAAATTTTACAAAAGTATTGTTTAAAATAATTTTACAAATTTATACATAAGTATTACACAAAATTTACAGGTGTTATACAATATACATACTATACAAGTATTTATTTTTTTAAATTTTTACCCATCCCGTAATTATTGCATAAGATATATAAAAATATGCGAACGTACGAGCTATGGGTAAAGTATATATGTAATATATACATGCCCCCCTATACTTAGTGTGTGATATGTCCTTAGAGCATGAAAAGCGAGGAAAACGACATAGCTTGTACTAAGCGTAGGAGAGCTAAAATAGCAAAAAGTATAGAAGTCGCTCCGCCCCCCTATACTTAGGCTCTGGCAGCCTAAGGGTAGAAGAACATAAAAAATGGGATAGACAAGGTCAAGAAGGGAAATGGATGAGTATGTACATGGCGGGCATCGGTTTCCCCTATACTTAGGCTATGGTCAACCTAAGTATGAGACGAGATTGGGTATGAGGACCGATGGGATCTTGAGAATATATAGAGAATGGTGAAGAGATCGGGTCACTCTCCCCCCCTATACTTAGGTTATGATTATCCTTAGTATAGATATAAAATGAAATGATATGGAGCCGGGGCGAGTGATTCGAATCACTGGGGAGGGAGGGAAAGAAAATATATACAAGGAGTGAGAATGTACAAGGATCAAGAAGGTTTGTGATGAACCTTCTTGCGAGATCGAGGAGGTGGATAATATACATATGTGTCGCTGTCGGAATCATCCTCAGATGAATAATAGTGAGGTGTAGGGATCATCCGACGAGGGGTGACACATGTCTGCTTTCTCAAATAAGTCTTAAGAACAACCGAACTGAGTTCACTGATATAAATCACCTCATCCGGACCCGATAAGGATTCCTCCAAAAAATTCCTTCTCAGATATGTTGAAGGAAACTTTCTTAGTCGGTTTTCTAGAAACTGAATCATTGAGAGGGAGTGGAGAGCGATGCACCTTGAGGGGTTCAGGGGAACTCCTTGAGGAATCAATTCTCGACTTCCTCTCACTAGATAACCGATTAGAAGAACGAGCAACCATGGTTTTGGATGGGTTCAATTCAATCTTGGTTGTTTACTTTGAAGGTCCGAGATTTGGTGCGGTGCTGACCACGGATTCCTCATCAGACGAGTCACCATATAGATTGTAATATTCTTGAAGGGTCGGCACCCGTCTCGGGAAGGTGCTAGTGATCTTAGTTGGCTCGGCATTATTGGGATCTTGTGTCAGATCATCAAAATGGTCAAGTCAATTAATAAAAGTCATGTCTGACTCAATGATAGCTTCGAGTCGTGAGTCCTCCTTAGAAGCTGTCACGGTGGTGGTGCAAGCAATTGGTGAAGTGGAGGCATAAGGAATCTTTAAACCAATGGTCGTCCGGACAATCGGTGTCTCAGGTGTAGTAGAGAGATGGGACTCATCTATCTCTCGGTGGTAACGACTATCGACGGATATGCAAGTCACCTTAGAGTAAAGTGTATCAAATAATGGGTGTGTTCGGAGCACTCCCAATGTTGAAAAATTGATCTTCCGAGTCTCATAATCTATAGTCGCCTTAGCTGAGGCTAAGAACGGCTTCCCGAGAATAATAGGAGACTGGGTAAACTCTCCTTGATGCTCAATATCAATGATCATAAAGTCTACCTGGAGTAGAGCACCTTGGAAAGTAATGATGACTGAAATGGTTCCTCTCGCCCATTTTATAGATTGATCAGCCAGCTGAACGATCGCTCTGAACTTCCTAAGTGATCCGAGTTTGAGCTTGTCAAACACGGAGGTCGGGAGGATATTTATTGATGAGTCATCATCAATTCTTGCATGAGTAAAATATGGTTTCTTTGATTTCACATTCAACTCTAGGCAATCGCTTCACTCTGTGGCTCTTGGTCTTTTTCCCCATCACCAAGGAGGTGGCCATAGACACTATGTGTCTCTCAGTCCTTGTTCTCTTATTGACACTTAGTCTAAGCTAGGGGGTTAATTTCAGTGAATTAAGAGCATGACACTGGGTTTCATAGTCCTACAGCAATGACATTAGAAGTGTTAATTTCAGACTATTAGAGGGATGAATTTTGGATCTGTCTGTGACACCATCCACGAGAAGGATAAAGGACTACAAGTTGAAGAGACAAGTAGAAAAAGAGATGCCGTGGAACAGAAGGATTGCCACGGAACATGGAGTCTTGCATCTTTATGTATCATTATTGTAGATGCAACTATGAAGAAGAGAATTGAGAATGACTGACTTGTTTATTCCATAGGTTTATGGTTTCTTATATACGTAAAACCCTATAGATCAAACAAAGGGAGAAATTACATAGATGCCCCTATTGAGGCTTTACAAAATTCAACTAAGTAAATAACATGCTGAAATATCATAACTTTAATACTTATCCTTAAGTGGGAGCATAATTATTGATGATGCCTAACTTGAAAATAATCCATAAGACTTATCTTTTAGGCACATCCATTGTGAATATGTTTGCAAGCTGAATCTCAATAGATATATGTGGGTACATATTTTCCCTTCTTGTATTACGTCCTGTATGAAATGGCAATCAACCTCGATATGTGTGGTTCATCCATGAAAGATAGGATTAGAGGTGATATATGTGGTAGATTTGTTATCGCAATATAATGGAATAGCCATAATTGTAGGAGGAACAATTTTCACTAAGAAATAGACTAGCCGAGTGATTGCACATGTGACATGGATCATTGCCCTATACTTTGCCTCAACACTTGACCTAAACACAATGGTTTGCTTCTTATTATGACATGTCACATGGTTGCCTCCAAAAAAAGCATAGTTTGCAGTGGATCTTCTATCTTCACGAGATCTAGCATAATCTACATCAACATATGCA
This sequence comes from Ottelia alismoides, assembly GCA_037367405.1. Taxonomy (NCBI): domain Eukaryota; kingdom Viridiplantae; phylum Streptophyta; class Magnoliopsida; order Alismatales; family Hydrocharitaceae; genus Ottelia; species Ottelia alismoides. The sequence goes on along the minus strand of JAZKJV010002103.1, from coordinate 109,985 downwards.
TCAAAGTTGGTGTGATCGTTGGCCTTGTATAATAGGCTACATCATGGAGATCCTTCCTTTCGACCAATGAAGTATCATGAGATCCTCCTCCCAATGGTTGTAGTAGTGTTTCTCCATGTGCTAGCTTGCCTGACTATCACATAAGATATTTTAGGTATGTGACCGTAAGATAAGGTAGCTTACTCTCTATGCTCATGTATCAGGAGAGATAGTATGCCTCCAGGCATCTTCTAGTATCCTAGATGGTCTCCATCTAAGAAACCTAGCTTTGTGAGGATGTTTATGTAACACTTCCTCTGTGATAGTTGCAGTCCCTCTATAGTCCATATCACTTTTATTCTCAGAAAGTAGTGTATTTGACCAAGATCCTTTGTGACAAATACCTTTTAGAGGAAGGTTTTTGTCTCGGCAACACCTGCATTGTCATCATCAATCACAATCATATCATCAACATATACAATCAATTTCACAACCCCAGTAGACCATTGTCACCATTGTCTGACAAAGATAGAATAGTCAAATTTCATAGAATAGTCAAATTTCATCCTTCGTAAACCAATAAAGCCAATGTCCATGGAAAGCTTGTTAAACCAAGATCGTGGACTCTACTTAAATTATAGATGGCCTTACGAAGTTGACATACATACTCCCCCTCTACTGAGTACCCATGAGGCTATATCAGGCAAACCACTTTCTCAAGTTGACCATACATGAAGGCATTCTTACATCTAGATGAGATATTTGCCATCCGTTGTTGACTATAATGGAAAAATAGTATGAACTGAGCTTAATCTTGTCACATGGGAAAAGGTCTCAAAATAATGTATACCATAAGTTTGATTAAATCCTTTTACAACAAGTTGAGCTTCTAGTCTATCAATTGTGTCATCTGGAAACTGTTTGGTTGTGAAGACCCAATTGCATGTAATTAGCTTCACTATAGATGGGAAGGGTACAAGATCACAAGTCCCCCTAGATATCAGAGCATCCATCTTCTTGTCCATAGCCTTTTTCCAGTCACGGTTCTGCAACGCACTGCGGTGATCACGAAGAATGGAGATTTCCATCAATGCATATGTAAATCATCTATCACCACTAGAGAGGCCTTTAAAAGACGTGAAAGAAGAAATAGTATGTACCATATGATGAATACCCATTCATCACTCTTTATTCTTATATTTTAGCTACAAAAACCTTTGCAAATGCATGTATATGTCTGTAAATACAAATAATTACCAAAAGACATGCATTGTGTAAAAAGTAATAATTAGCATGTTTTTGTGCAAAAATAAAAGAATAAAGATTAAAAATAAAAGAGGAAATATTTAGAATAAATATTGAGCAACCTAACCCAAGGGAGGGCTCAGCAAGGGCCTGACCGCATAAAAGCCAAAGTAGAGGGAGATAGGGGCTCATGTGTGTAAATAAACCTATAAATAAAATAAATATATTTTCCTCTAAAAATAGAATAAAAGTGGTTTGTATATATGGTATATATTTGTAAATACAAAAATCAAAACAAAAATAGAAAAATTAAAAAGAAAACAAAAACATCACTTGTGCATATTCACCATGTATATAGTCCACTCACTTATATTTATTTCACCTTATAAATAAATAAAAATAATTTCCATAAAATTTGTAAATATTCTATCTTTTATGTTGTAAATAAATAAAATAAAAACAACAAAAACAAAGAAAACAAAAAAAAGGAACAAAATCAAAAACCAAAAATACATTGTAAATATACCATGTATATAGATGTATATATCTATTTATTTCCCCCTTGTATATAAATAATAAAAATAAAATAAAAATATTTTTCATTCCTAATTTTATGCGATAAATAAATAAAATATAAAATGGGGATAAAAATGTACAAAAATAACTAATTAAAAATCAAAAATCAAAAGTCATATTGTATATATACCTATATATAGCTCTATAGTGTAAATACCTTATTTTTATTTTGAAAAATTAATTAAAAATCACAAAAAATAGAAAAAATTAAAACAAACATTTTTTATGTTTTGAGTTTTTAATAATTCGGCCATTTCCTATTTTAAATCGATTTTTCAAATCTTTTTGATGTGGCCGCATCCCATTGGTCCACGGGGGATCGTTGACCCCCGGTCAACTCCCCCCTGTGGACCACTTCCCTTGCGGATCTGGTGCCCGACTCGATTTCTCGACCTTTTAGCGACCAGATCCGATCTTCACCCACTCAAACCTAGGGCTTCGATTGCCAAGAAAAGATCCATGATCCTCGCGCACACCTCGTTTTAGGGATCCGCTCCTTGGATTGCTCACCCGATCATCATCTTATCGGACCCCTGGGCATATATAGCTTCGCCTCTGGCAGCCCTGTTCATCATCTTTTGGACCTCCCACTCGCAGCCAAGGACCTCCTCCGTTGAGCCTGAGTGACAGCTGTGCGCCTCGGAGTGGAAGTGAGGCTCGAGGACCTCGGGAACCTTCAGATCCGGTGGCATCGCCGCCGTGCGCCTCCGCGAGCGTGCCCAGCCTCGGGGAGCCGACAACCCCTTGCAGGCAATGACCCAGATGCTCCCCGAGCTTCAGCCCAGTCGATATCCTCCACCAGGTAGTTGCTTTAGCCGGTAGATTAGCTTAGGTTCGAACTTTTGGTTTCCTGTAGCCGTAGCTCCGCCGCCTCTGCCCGTTCACTCCAATCATCCATCAGCCCAACCGACACCGCCACCACCTTCACGAGCCTCCTCCGCACCTTCTTTACCTACCCATCCCCCCTGGCTCGCCCCGGAGCAGGGACCTCAGCCCTCCACCTCCGCCGCTCGCCGGAGGGCCTCCATCTCGACGCACCCTTCACTGTTCTCGCGCTTTGACGGGTCGAGGCAGTTTTCCCTCGACCCATCTTTCTTCCTGTGCAGGTCTCATCATCAGTAGAGCCTCATCTAGAGGCCAGCAGCTCAGGCACAGGAGCTCCAGGTCTTCATCACCGTCGGAGCTCTCCAGGGCTCCCCGCCATCATCGGAGCATCTCATCAGACGCGGAAGGCCCCCACACACCTTCTCAGCCTTCCAGCAGCCGACGAGGAGTCCCCACGCTCGAGTTTTGAGCCGGCGAATTTCGCCGGCCGTCAGTTCATCCAGGACCTTCGCCGACCGTTAGATCGTCCTCTCGCTCCAGAATAGATCCCGGCCATCCATCTGAGGAGCGTCGCCACCATCCGAAGCCTCTGAGGACTGATCTGGACCGCACGATCGGATGAAGAGGCACCCGTGATTCAGAGCCGTCAGATCTCCACGTGTCGTATTCTCCTTCGTCGATCGCCCGAGGGTTTCACCACAACACACGAGGACCGTCAGATCTAGCACATGGCTACGCCTCGACCGTTCGATCTGGCTTACGTTTCAGGGTTAAGGCGCCATTATCTTCACCCGTTGGATCAGCCACGTGGCGCTACATCAGCCGTCGATACTTAATAAAGGGTAAATATTCCCTCAGTCCCTTAGCTTTAGAATAGTTTAGTTTTAGTCCTGTAAATATTTTTAGCATTTTATTTGCGTTTGGTAAATTGCACTTTGGACCTTATCTTTTCTGCTATTTGCATGTATGCCCCTGCCTGTAGTGTATCACGTGCATCGACACGTGTTTTGTTGGGTAATTTGCATGCTTAGTCTTGTAGTTCTGGGTTGTTAATGAATGAATGAAATCTTTTGATTAATTTCATATATGCCCCTGTGCGTGTTAAATTTGAGCATGTGCGTTCATTAGTGGGTAAATTACACTAAGGTCCCTAGGCTTTTAATACTTGTTATTATTTAGCCCAGATACCTTATTTTCTTTGCAAATAGGTCCTTGTGTGCCCCAGACACGCGCCTCGCACGTGACTTCTTGGGATTTTTGCATCGGACTCCCTGGAACTTCTGGTATTTACGTACAGGTCCCTATGCACTGTACCTAGGTTTTGATTTTGAATAAAATATCAAACTCACTCCAAATTCAATGAAAATTGGACACATGGCTCCTGCCATGTTTTAAAATTTTCTAGAATTTTTAGAGACATTTTTGTTTGCATTTATTATTTTTAAAAATTCAAAAACATGTTTTTTCTTTACTGTCTAACTTTAAAATTCACAAAACAATAATAAAATACCTCCAAAAATTACAAAAAAATTAGTTAGTGTGTATTTTGCCTTGTTTGATTTCCTGACCAATTTTGGTCATTTTTCATTATATAAAACTCATAACAATTGAAAAATACCTAATACCCCATAAAAATTCTAATAATTAATTTAAAAATCCAAAAACAATAATTCTAGTGGCTGAATTTTCCTTGAATTTTCTTCTTTACAGGAAAATTACCTCCAGGCTTCTTAGGGACTTTTAGATATTTTATCTAAGTCCCCCAAGCTTGGATGGACACTGTGCTTGTTTTCTTGCCTTGTCTTATTTTTAGAAAATTCAACAAAAATTAGAAAAAAACCAAAAATAACCCAAAAACAGTAAAAAACATTAAATACATAAAAACATTTTTATTTGAATTTTTGAGTGATTTTTGATGCATTAAATAATTGTTTGGATTGGCTTGTTTCCTTACTTTCCTTATTAATTAAAAATCCAAAAAAAATTATAAAAATTAAAAATCCACCAAAACATTTTGATTTTCTTTTATTCTTTTTTTAGACTACTTTGTAGGCCGCACGACCATCACATGCTCCTTGTGTTCGACCCAGGTCGCTATATCAGGTTAATATAATAGCGAGACCGCTACTTGTGTTTCATCGATTTTTATCCGATTTGGTGGTTTATTTTTCTCGACTGACACCGCTTGGTGACTTGGGTCGCAATGACCCTCGACGACCTTTTTACCCGAGTGATCAGGCGTGTCGTCACCATACATTACCGCTTAGTCTGTTTTAGAGCCATGGGAAGATCCAGTGAATCATGCATATGAGCAGTGATGGTGGGAACACTTGATGAAAGCGCCCCTTCCTGTAAACATGGGACACATAGTGGAACATATTTTGATGAATTAGGTGCCTTCTGGCACAAACAATGGGTGGTAGTTATAATTCCAAAGGTATGTCACCAACATGTCATGTCAGGTAACTAATATGTTCAAAGAAAGTGACAACCGTAGAAACATAGTAATGATGATCCACAAGATCATAACAAAAGTACCCCTTTTGGGTTCTCGAATACCCAAAGAAAACATTTTACTACTCATGCAAACAATGTATCTGCAGTATGAAAATTGTGAAATGCAATATAATTAAAAATATGCAGAGTAAAGGAAACGGTGTTTTGTCATGATAAAGAATAGAGAATGGTGTGGATACTTTAAGAAAATATGAGGGAACCCTATTTATAAGGTTGATAAAATTGAGGATTGGATCACCCCAGTAGTTTTGGGAACCCACATATGTCGCAAAATGGAGCACGAGAGGAAGGATGTATGCCCTTCACTTGAGGGTCCTGATGAACTACCGAACTTTAAGGCTTCTTCTCACACCTTAGAGCCTTCTTTTGGGATGAGAGATGTGTGTTTTTAGAGTGGAAGAGTGAGCTATAAAAATTCAATTGCTTTATGGAAACACACCACCATATAATATAGATGGTAATTGATAATCCTAATTTTCCTCTCACTTTTTATTTTTATCTTTAATTCCTCCTAGTTTTTAATTTAGAAATTCAATATCAATTTGAAATTTGAATTTCATCTATCTCAGATAGTTGACAACTAATTATATATCATTATTTAATTAAATAAATTAACTTGACTATTTTAATTGTAAAACCAACCAATTGGTTAATATTTAACTTTCAATAGCCAACAAATAAAACATTATCCAACTCGTATTAAATTTCAATAATTAATTGATTTAATAATTGAATTTATTTTACAAGGTTAAGTGTGGTCAACGTGATCATTTTTTCAGATTAAGGTTGCCTAAGTATAAACCGATAACATTAAGAAATGTTACAACACATGCATGATGAGCACCAACGTTTGCGCTGGCACTACACAACCTGAGCTGCAGATAGGAGAACATCTATGCACAAGAAAACGATGCATGGCTCTAGAGGGTTATGCAACATGGACAAGGAGATGGATGCCCATGGAGGTGAAGTGGTGACTGATCACCTCACCAATAATTTTGCATGGAGTGAGATACCGAATATGCTCAGAGCATAGGAGGCACTCATCTCCCAAAGATTGGGGATGCCTATGGAAAGCGATGGTGACTAATAACGAGAAAGCATGGAGGTGAGTACTCTACGTGTGGAACTGGAGCTGCCATACACCAACAATGGTAGATACTTGATCCTCTCAAGGAGACAGGATGGATACACTGAGGGCATGGGTTGACAAGGGCTCAACTTCTCAAGGTGAAGGCCAAGACAAGAGGGGGCACAATGGTTGAGGAGATCAAGTATGAGAAGGGAAGCAGTGCATGCTTGCACCACTCTTCCCATTGAGCCACATCAGGAGGTGCATAATAATGGAGGATCGTGATGGGATACCCAACTGAAGAAGGTATGTTCAGTTGAGGACAACCGATTTCTTTAGTTGGGAGAGGTTTGTCAGACCCCAAAATTCCATGATCGAGAGTGTACAAGTAGACACGATAGCAGATACATGGATTTGAGCAATGAAGCTGACTTCAGGAGGAGTCTACAATGAGTGGGTAACTTGGAGGTTATCTACGGGAGTCTTGGAGACTCAACCATACATGACAATGTAGAAGCATCACCGGACACTAGTTGGAGGCAAAGTGTCATAGAGCTTATAACAGTGCCAACACAATGAGTATAGGTAGTAGTGCAAGACATGACAATGGACGCATGTAGCAGTACGTATGCAAGTGCATCAATGCAGTAAGCAATGAAGTAGTATGCATTGAGGAGCGGTGTGTTGTACTCACATAGGCATACACACGAAAGTGCACAATATTTGTAGAGATGCATGGTGTCCCAAGGAGGTATTTTCTCACCATGACATGCATACTTTATATTTATCCCATGGCATCTATAAATGTGCAAACTTTTCATACCACAATCGTTGTGGTTAATACTCATCATTTGTTCGTTAAAAGTGATTGAAATCTATCAAAAATATTTTTTTTACATATTTACCCTTCTTGTTTATAAAATTTACAAACCATACCCTTATATTTCCTCCCTCCAATCCTCCTCTTGTAGCAACTCATGTTGTAGCACCTCCTGTGGCAAAAGGGGTTATGGGATAATTGACATTAGCACATGCCCAAAATGCAGCACCTCACGTCTATGTGCCTCGGACGGTGACAAATATTCCACCTCCGTACGTGTCCCTTCAACCTGTTATCTTCTTCATCGGGAAGAAGCTCTACCACAACCTCTGCTTGATACTCAATCATGATTTCGATCCTCCTTCCCACAATACTATAGGTAATACGCTAACGACCATTAAACTGTTAAAAATGTATTTTGTAATTAGCCCATGAAGTATTATTGTAATGGGATATTATAAATGAGCCTACAATTCTGCACCCATATGAGACGATGTAGGCCTATATCTTCCACCAACATAAGAAGCTTCATGAAAATATGCACTTGGGAGAATATTCTAGAAAAGAGAGAGATGGAGAAAATATCTACATATTTCTCCACCTCCCATCAAAAATATCTAGATATTTTCTCTTAAAGGATAAGCATGGAAAAGGATTCTAGGTCCCTCTTCCAAAAAAATCTCCACCTCTTGGGGCCTATAAATACCACCCAAGAGGACCCCATTTCACACACAAGAAGAAGAAGAAGTTCTCTACCAATTAAGAGTCTCTCAAGTGTCCTCCTCCTTCTAAGTGTTGTAAGTCCCTCTTCTTTTATTATAAGCATTGTAAGTCTTCTTGTAAAGTCCAAGACTTGTATGCAAGTTTAAGTTTACCTTGTGCATCGATCCATATCCTCTCACTTTAAATTGCTTCTTATCTACCATCAATCTTCCATTGCTCCAACATGTTTGGTATCATAGCCTATTCATCCTTACATCCTTGTTGAAACCTTCTCTTGTTTCTCCACACCATGAGATCTACCTCCAACATACCTTTATTCAACTACACTTAAAGCTCCATTCCTATATTTGATGGAGAAAGTTATGATTATTGAAGTCTTCAAATGAAGACTCTCTTCATCTCATAAGATGCACTTGCTTCACTTAGTGAAGGAAAGAAGAAAGAGTTTAAGGAGAACAAGAAGAAAGATGCAAAATCCCTTCTCTTCATCCAGCAAGGAGTAAGTAAATCTATCTTTCCTCGTATCTCTGAAGCAACTATTTTTAAAGAAGCATGGGAAATTTTAAAGAAAGAATTTCAAGGATCTTCTAAGGTAATTTCTATCAAACTTCAATCTTTATGGAGGGATTTTGATAATCTCTTGATGAAAGATGGTGAAACTATCAAAGGGTTCTTTTCAAGATATTCTATTATTATAAATCAAATTCGAAGTTATGGAGATACTATTACCAATAAGAATGTTATTGAAAGGATTTTAAGAAGTTTACATGCTAAATTTGATCATGTTGTTGCTGCTATTGAAGTATCCAAAGATTTATCTTATCTTTCTCTATATGAATTAATGGATTCACTTGAAACACACGAGCAAAGAATTAGCAGGTTTACTACTCAACCCTTGGAACAAGCATTTCAAACAAAAATGAGCATCTCCAAGGCTAAAAAAGGAGATCATGGCAAGCAAAGAAGGGGACAATATGCAAGGATGCAAGAGAATGATGAAAGACATGGATCCTATAGAGGTCAAGACAATGAAAGCTCTAAAGGAGGATATAATCAAAGAGCTCCAGGTAAAAGAAAATCATATTCCCATTGCATTATTTGCAAGAAAGATAATCATGAATCCAAGTATTGTAGATTCCATTGCACAAGGTGCAAATTGCAAATCATTCTCAAAGAGACTGCTGGTTCCAAAAGAATGAGTCTAATTATATTGTAAAATATAAGGATTCCAATCCATTACTTTATTCCTACATGAATACTAAGGAAGTGTCTAAAGACATTTGGTATGTCGATGGTGGTTGCAGTAATCACATGATCGGAAACAAAGATGCATTTGTGAGTTTTGAAAAGGGGCATAGTTCACAAGTTAAGCTTGGAGACGGAAAGCTGCAAAATGTAGAAGGCAAATGAGTTATTGCAGTACAAATAAAGAAAGGTACTTCTAAACTCATTCATGATGTTCTCTATGTTCCAGGCTTAACTGAGAATCTTCTAAGTGTTAGCCAACTTATGAATGATGGTCATTCTCTAAAATTTGATAATAGAGTATGCAAAATTTTTGATAAAAGAAGAAAGCTACTGATTGCAGACATTAAAATGACTCCAAATAAAGTCTTTCCATTATCAATGTCTTTAAAAGAAGGCTATGCTCTAAAAACTGTAAATGAAGATGATTCCTTGTTATGGCATTTAAGATATGGACACTTAAATTTTAGAAGCCTCCTGTTATTAAAGCAGAAGAACTTAGTTGTTGGGCTTCCGTTCATCAAGAAAGATGAAAGCATATGTGAAGGATGCATATATGACAAGATGCATAGATTACCATTTACAAAGACACCATGGCGAGCAAAACCTCCACTTGAGTTGATACACTCATATGTATATGGACCAACTCAAACTCTGTCTATAAATGGAGCCAGGTACTTTGTATTATTTGTTGATGATTATAGTAGAATGATGTGGGTTTACTTCTTGAAAGAAAAGTCAGAAGTCTTTTTTACTTTTATCAAGTTCAAAGCTTCTGTTGAAAAACAAGGTGAAACAAAATAAAAGTCTTCCGATTAGATCGTGGAGAAGAATTTACAAACAAAGAATTTTAAGACTTCTGCATAACTCAAGGAATCAAGAAGGAGCTAACAACAAGATATACTCCTCAACAAAATGGAGTAGCAGAAAGAAGAAATCGAACAATTATTGAGATGGCAAGAAGCATGTTGAAAGGTTAGGCTCTTCCTAACAAACTTTGGACAGAAGCAGTAAATACCGCAGTTTATATATTGAATAGATCTCCTACCAAAGAAGTGTTGGATAGGACACCTTACGGAGCTTGGTATAAAATGAAGGTTAAGGTTAGTCATTTCAAAATCATATTTCATCTCAAGTTAGACAAGAAAAATTTGATGAAAAAGAAGAAAAATGTATCTTCATTGGATATTGTGATGAATCTAAAGCTTACAGATTATATGAACCTAAAGAAGGAAAATTAATTATATCTAAGATGTCATCTTTGATGAAACATCTTCATGGAAATGGGATGATTCTTCAGTACCACAAAAACAAGCTCCAGCTGAAGAAGACAATCCAAATGATGAAGATATTTTTCCTTCAATTCAAAGATCATTTGGGTCAAATGTCTCTGACTTAGAACATCCACAACAAAAGGTACGGTCTCTTCAAGAAATTTATGTATCATCATCTGTTATTGCTTTATTTGCTTGTGAGCCTAAAAAATTTGAAGAAGTAACTAAAGAAGAAGTATGGATTCAAGCAATGAATGAAGAGATTGCGGTCATTAATAAAAATCACACTTGGGAGCTCGTGAAAGAAGTTACCAGTTTATCAATTTGATATTAAATCTGCATTTCTTAACGGAGATCTTGAAGAAGAGGTTTATGTTGAACAACCTCAAGGATATATCTCCAAAGATAATGAAGAAAAAGTCTATCGTCTCCGCAAAGCTTGTATGGCTTAAAGCAAGCACCAAGATCTTGGAATAATAAATTTGATGGATATTTTTGTAATAATGGATTTTAAGAAGTCCTAATGAGCCATCTCTTTATGTGAAGAAAGAAGGTACACTGAATTTCCTTATCGTATGCCTTTATGTTGATGATCTTATATATACAAGCAACTGCTTCAAGATGATTGAGGAATTCAAGAAAGTAATGATGAAAGAGTATGAAATGACAGATCTCGGTCTTATGAGATATTTCCTAGGTATTCAAGTTCAACAAAAAGAAAGTGAAATATTTATCTCTTAAGAAAAATATGTTCATGATATTCTAAAGAAATTTCATATGTCAAATTGCAAGCCAGAAGTAACTCCTATGCCTGCTAATACAAAATTTTCTGCAAATGATGGAGCTCAAGAAGCCGATGATTTTTTGTTGGCTCCTTGTTATATTTAACTAATACAAGACTAGACATAGTATATGCAGTTAGTGTCGTATCAAGATTTATGAGCAATCCCATCAAGTTTCATTAGGCATCCGCAAAAAGAATTCTTCGCTATGTTCAAGGTACCACTAATTTTAGAATTAAATATATTTCAGAAGAATATAATTCTCTCAAAGGCTACTTATATAGTGATTGGGCTGGATCCATAGATGATAGAAAAAGTACATCCAATTATTTATTTTGTATGTGATCTAAAGTTATATCTTGGAGTTCGAAGAAGCAAAAGACCATAGCTCTTTCCTCTATTGAAGTCGTATATATTTCTGTAACAAGTACATCATGTGAAGTTGTGTGGTTGAGAAGACTTCTTCATTGTATTCAAGAAATAAATGTTCTTCCAACAACTATATTATGTGACAACATGTCAGCCATTGCTATGACAAAGAATCCAGTCTTTCATGGAAAAACAAAGCATATTTAACTCCATCATCACTATGTACGAGAGTTAGTGAAGAATGGTGACATCAAGCTGGAGTTCATCAGCACAGAGGATCAACTTGCAGATATTTTTACAAAGCCACTTCCAATAGAAAAGTTCTTGTACTTTAGGAGGATAATGCAAATTACAAATTAAGAGGGGATGTTGAAAATGTAATTTGTAATTAGTCCATGAAGTATTACTATAATGGGCTATTATAAATAGGCCTACAATCCTCCACCCATATGAGAAGATGTGGGCATATATCTTCCACCAACATAAGAAGCTTCATGAAAATATGCACTTGGGAGAATATTCTAGAAAAGAGAGAGGTGGAGAAAATATCTGGATATTTCTCCACCTCCCATCAAAATATTTAGATATTTTCTTTTAAAGGATAAGCATGAAGAGGATTCTAGATCCATCTTCCAAAATATCTCCACCCTCTTGGGGGCTTATAAATACCACCCAAGAGGATCCTATTTCACAAACAATAAAAAGAAGAAGTTCTCTACCAACACAAGAGTCTCTTAAGTGTCCTCCTCCTTCCAAGTATTGTAAGTCCCTCTTCTTTTATTGTAAGCATTTTAAGTCTTATTCTTGTAAAGCCCAAGACTTGTATGCAAGTTTAACTTTTAATGAAAAGAAGTTCTTGAATTCTTATCTACCTTGTGCATTGATTCATATCCTCTTACTTTAAATTGCTTCTTATATACCATCAATCTTCCGTTGCTTCAACATAAACGCTATGTCTCACGGTGACTCATTGCCTACTTTGATGATGACGGTGAAGATATGTGTCAAAGGGGTGATGTTTCTCTCTTGTAGTCCGCCTCCTTCACAGATGATTGTGATTCTTTTACAACATGGAGATTGGACCCCTTCATGCCCTACTATCACCCGTGCCCGCACCCTCATCCGATATCACCCTTGTGGTGTCCAACACAACGACCACCATTCCTTTCTCGATGCCACCATTTTCAGATAATCACTGTGACTACCTCCACTCCACCATCAGTCCTTCACATTTGAAGTGCCGACTCCCTTGATCAAACAAGGTTGAGTAGCTCCGTGCTCCCGCTGATGCATCTAGCCTTTGTCACAACCCCCTCGTACGCCATTACCATCGACTATAGCTCACCATCTGTTTGCCACCATCCTTCGTTGCCAGTAGCGCAACTGCTCCTCGCCTCCTAAGCACCACCACCCCTTAGGTCATCAATTGGAAAGGGCAATATTCTCCCTTTGCTTTTATAATTGAAAAGGGAGAAGAAAGGAGAGATGGTCCTTAAATCCACCTGAATGTTCCCGCATTCCTATTGACTCATAGAAGAGTTAAATTGATCGTGGTATTAAATGGATCAAATTTACATAGGTCGTGGGATTAATATGAAGAACTCGCACGTAATTGATGAAGTTTATTTGATTTGCAATGTGAAATCAATTTTATAAAAAAGATAAATAATATTTAAAAGGGATGTGGCACAATATTCTTAAATTCTCCCCTTATTACACCACAAACCTCATATCTTTGTAATTACAGAACTTGCCCAATGATTTTACTCTATTTAACACATAGGCTGGTGACGTCAGCGTTACTCATATTACAAGGGTCGTGGTGTGATTTATGAGGTTTTGTATAAGGATGAGCATTGGGTTCGGTTGGCCCAGCTCAGCTCGAAGCCCAGCCCAAAAAACTCGATTCAGTCTAATCCAAATGAACACTGGATCGGGCTTGGGTCCAATATTTAAGTCCAAATTTTTTTTGGACCGGACTCGAGTTTGGCTTGACCTAGCCCGACTCGTCCCAAGGATCTGACCCGAATAGGGTCCGAACCTTTTCCCACATCCTACACACATGAAAGCTCTCATCTATTTCATGCACATTGTGTTCTGGTATCATGTCTTCATACAATGTTTATAAATCAAGAAAGTTAGATGTACAACATATGACTTGATGACCATTGTTTTTCAATTCGGAATTAATTTTCCTTAATTAATCTTTGATTTAGATTCTGTTGGTTATTCTTGAATTTTTAGTGTTTATTTTTCTATTAGAATATTTTCTATTATTGAACATTTACCCAATATGACCCTTATGTCCATTTTTTAACATGTGCGACATGGTGCACCTGTTGTTGTTAACTGGGTAAGTTTATTTCACTGTTTCAATTTATGTGCATGAGTGACATTCATGGTATCTAGCATTGAGTATACTTGTGTAAGATGAGGAATTCTCGTATTCAATAGAATTGAATTTTAGTTGTTTCACATGTATTATGGCATATGTTTTAAACAATTTTAGCTTGTCTAACTTGAGTTGAGATTGACTTGAAACAAAAGACTCAAAGTTAATAATCTCTAATGGGTGGAAATGGGCCGGTCCGATCCAAGCTCGATCTATAGGAATTGGACCGAGTCTGAGCTTGAGTTGAACCAAAAAAATTTGCAGACATGAACTCGATCCAAGGTCTGAATTTTTTAAATGAGCTTAACCTGAGCCCTTTAGAGCCCGGACATCCCTAGTTTTGTGGTGTAATTAAACATGGATGTGGCGTAATTGGAAGGGTCATCGTGTAAAAATTCCTATTTATAGTGTACGTGGATGGAATAATGGGATTTCACAAATTGGTGGATGGAATGACTGGATATAAAAATTACAGGTGGGGGCAGAGGTATATCTCTTAATAATATAATGGTCGGACCTGTGCTTTTGCACGAAAAATATAGATGATATAATAAGATATTTATATGCATGTAGAAGATCAATGTAGATAATATAATAAGATATTTATATGCCTGTAGAAGATCAATGTTGAGATCATTTAAAGAATATGTTTTGAGAAAATATATTTATATGAGCATAAAAATCATTCAAGAATAATAATTAAATTTGTATTGCAATAATATTTAGAACCTTGCTTAAATTAAAGGTCAATGATATAATTATATTTTTAGTTTTCATCGTAAATATAATTTGTACTTATTTCTAATTGATGACATTTTGGAAATGGATGATGCTTATGATCCTAAAATCTAGATCATCATCCATAAAATAAGAACTTTTATTAAAACGTGTATTGACATATAAATAACACAATCACATGTTTAGTTGTCTTCTTAATGTTTTGAGTATATGGGCAACATTTAAAATTTCCACTTGATTTCCACTTGAGTACACGAAATTGGATATCTTGAACAAGTGAATATGTATGAAAATTTTATAAAATGGGTAATACGACAATTTGACCTAAAATAAATGTAAAAATACAACGATGAGCATAAATCGTTTCAAAAAATAGGTATTTTCCTTGTACTAAAAATATATACAAACACAATAAATTGTATACACATATAAATACATTCATATTTGATATCTGTATCCATATTCTTGTTCATTTAAAAGTAGACACATATATCACTTTATTTCCCTAAGTATATGTGTACGTATCCATTTATTCATATTAACACTTAAATATAATTATAAGTTTTATACAATTTTATTTAATAAATGTTGAGCCTTATTCCATCATATTTGATACGAAGAAATGAATATATTTAATATGCTTATTCATATGTAAGCCATCAAATATATATACAAATATAAATATTACTTTTGATTTATAAAGTGCTTCTATTATCACTACGAAGCTTAAAGGCAACAAGTAATTTAATATTTATTGTCATATTTTCCATAGTTAACTCTATAACAACGAGTATTATATGTCACTTACATCTATAAATTCACAGTGAATAATAATAGTATTCCTTGCTATATTCCTCGCAACGAAACATATAACAATATTTATTTGTTGATTTTTCAATCTAATTATTGTTAAATTTAACAATGATTAATATTTTAATGAATAAATCCACAGAAAAGTCATCGTTATATGACCCTTTTAACAACGAATATGACATTCATTGCTAATTATAAGTACAAAAGATGAATTGACAACAAATAATATTTGTAGTTATATCTTTAACATCGGTAGATATGACGACAAATATTCAAACTATTCGATATCTTAGGTCTAATTTCTTTCCGTGCATTATTGATAAAGTAACTTTTTTTATATATTTATCTGTATTAAGACACATTTTAAAAGGGGAAAAGGGATCCAAAATCCATGCACGGGTAAATTTCCTATACCTGCCTCTTTTCTCCTATATTTTTGATTTTTTAGTTGCATCCTTGGGAGATTTAAATTGCAATATATCACCATCGTGTCATTCAAATTTCAACTTATTTTGAGACTTCTAACTTATACATGAGACAATCAAATTTTAACAATCTTAGATTTGTTGAAATCGACTCCTTCCGATGGACATGTTAGGAATGTCTATTTTACAAAAAATATGAAACACATATTCTACTTAATACTTTAAGTAAATCCTCTAAGGATCCATTTCAGAAAATAAAAAATTTGAAAGAGAAAAGAGTGAGTGTAGGAAAGTTACCTACACATGGGTGTAATCTCTCCAATCCCTTTTAAAAGTGGATGGATATATTAGGATCCTTTTATGGAAGAAAAAATGTGATAATTTTGACTTCAAAGAAGTGTAACTAATTATTATATCCTTTCTCTGAAACTATCTTATGAAAATGGCTACTTTTTTGAGAAAGAAAAGGGTGATCTCCCGAGTTGGGAGTTACCGCGTAAATTTTATTTCATTAGAATAAAGTTTACATGATGGATTACCTGGACTCCCAAAGACTAAGGAGAGATTTACAGTGTGACACAACACTCTCTGAGTAAAACCTCTGATTTTTAAAAATGCCCTCATTTCTCGCCAACCAAATTGCCCATAACACAACGAACTGTTTAGAGACGTCGTCCGATGAGTTGCCTCCTACCCTTCTTATCGTTCTCCAGAATGCTGAAAAACTATCTGCATCCACCAATGGGATCGTCATTTCTCTCCATACTTTCGTTGAGGCCTCACATTTGAAGAAAATGTGCTCTGAGTTCCCCATCTGTATCCCACACTTCTCACAAGTCACCTCTTGGAGACCCAGCAGTCTAGCTCTCCTGACTTTGTCACAGAGCTTGTCTCTCCGAAAGCACCAGAGGAATACTTTAATCCTGCTCAGTATCTTGCAAGATCAAATAATCTTCACGTCCTGACACAGATCAAGATCTTGTCCCCCTCCTCCATTTCTTAGCTCCCATAAAATTGTTTGACCGAGAATCTTGAACCAATCGAAATATAATGATACCTTAACTGAGAGAAATCCTCAGTGAAAGGCACCACCACCTTTAATCTATTCAGCTCCTCCATCCTTCTATCTGAGAGTACCATAGTAAAATTTGGTCTCAACTCCCCCAAAGACGCAACCTCCCTTAAAGTGGCCTCCTTCGACATTGCCATCGCAAAGAGTCTTGGAAAGAATGTCTCTAACACCCCTTCCCCCATCCAATCATCCCTCCAAAATATAAATCCTCTCCCATACTCCGGCTTCAGCGAAATCCTACTAGACACAATTGGCAGACCTTCACGTATCCCTTTCCACGAAGAAGACTCATAGCGAGTAGATTCGGCCACCAACTCACCTTTCACCCCGTAAATCTTCCTCAACAATCTTGTGACAAGGTCCTTAGATGATCCCCAAATGCGCAGTGCCCACTTCACCACCAAAGCCTTGTTCATGCATGCCAGGTCCAAGATTCCCAACCCCCATGTTCACGGGACTCGTGATTTCTTCCCAGGACACCAGATGCATGCCCGACTTTTGTTGTTTCCCCTCCGACCAAAAGAATCTTCTCATCAGCTTTTCAATCTTCTTTAGCAACCCTACTAGCATCATCCTAGTTGAGAAAAAGAACGTTGGAATGGCTAACACTTCTTCTAGATAACTGCATCCCAATCAACAATTATGAGCTTGTCACCAACTAGAGGAAGTCCCATGTAAGTAATCGGCATGTCCCCCAGTGGACATTGGAGTATCTCAGCTATACGTAACCTCTCATCATTTTGTACTCCAAAAGTGATCGCCACCGATTTCTGTAGGTTAATCTTAAGATCAGATAAACTGCTAAAAATGTCAAGCAATTGAACTGCTCTGCTAGTCATCTCCTCTATTCCGCCAAGAAAAAGTAATGTATCATCGGCATACTGCAGCAATGGTATAGAGATCTTACCGAGGCGAAAGCCTTCACACCAGCCACCTTCTATTGCTTGTCTGAAAAGGACCGCCAATGCATTACCATTAACACAAAGAGCATAGGTACCAGAGGACATCCTTGTCGCACCCCTCTCAGAGGTTGGAACCATCCACCCTCCGGTCGTCCATTCACTAAGACTGAGAAGGAAAATGATGCACCTTTTCATCCACCCAATCTAGCGATCTAGGAAACCTCTTCTTCTCATCGACGTTTACAGAAAGTTCCATTGACGCGGTCATATGCCTTAGCAAAATTAATCTTCCACATCACACCTTTTGTACCCATGCGCCTCCACTCTAAACAGATCTCAGATGCCATAACCACCCTGTCTGTCATTTGGGGTCCTGGAATGAATGCAGATTAGCCTTCCATAATGATGGAATCCATGACCATCTTGAGCCTGTTAGCTAACACTTTTGCCACTATGATATAGATCCCATTCGAAAGCGCGATCGACCTGAAATCATTTATTCTCGTTGGGTGATCTTTCTTTGGAAGTAAGAACAGCAGAGCCTTATTAACCTTCTCAAATCCCTTATTCCCTTCTCAGAACTCTTCAAGCATCTGTAGGATCTCAGTCTTCAGCAGGTCCCAGAACTCTTTGTAGAATAAGATCGGAAAATCGACCCTGGCGCCCCATCTGCATTCAGTCCCCAAAGAGCTTCTTTCACATCTGTCTCCGTGAAGGGTGCCACTAACTCTACCGCCTGCCCTGGTAATAAAGCTTTCACCCCCTCCCCAGCCAACCCCAGCCATCTCTTTGTCTTCTTCGCGAGGTCTCAACAAAATGTCTTCTCATTTCACTGCTACTTTCCTTGAAGTTTGTTTTAAATGTTGAAAAAAAATTTATATTTTTGAGTTTTTGTGAGGATAATCGTGCATATGCTTAAATGTGGTTAATTTCGAGAAATCTATATACTTTTGAAAGTGCAAATATTCAAATGCTAGATAGTGTTGAACCCAAGTTTTAGTTGAACCCAAGTTTTACACGAGAAAATTAATGAAATACAATAAGATGTGCGTCACATAGAGGCAAATAGAAAGGTGATATGTACATCATATAAATGTTCAATTTTATCATATCCATTTTATTCAAATCATGACATTAATATTCATGTACATGCTAAAATAAACATGAATACAAATATAAAATTTATGCAAACATCAATATCCCTATATCTATTTTAGTGTATATGTAAAAAGGAAAGTACACATTTATTTATAATTGTATGTAACAAAAGTTGTCTTCTTTCATTGATATAATTGTAATTTAATACATTTATTATATATATTTTCTTTATATGTAAATAATCAAATGTATATCTATTTAAGCCAATCCATAAATTTTTTTTGTTATTGTTCTATGATCGGTATACATTTTATATCCATGTCTATTTTGAGGATATAATAACACGTCAACATATTTATATGCATTTGAATTAATGTTTCAATGCTGATAACCATGGAGTCATACCCGTATTTAACTATTTGCTTTCATGATATAGGCTCCTAAAAGTCAAATTTAAGGCTATATAGTGAAGATCCATTGACAACAAATACTTAAAAATTTATTTTAAGGATAAACAATAAACTTTTCATAAAAAAAGACCACTTCGAAATTTCTTCGGAGTCCGTCCTTAAAAAATATAACCATTTTTTATTGTTATTTTAAAATAAGTAACAAATTCAAAAAAGTAATGGAACAGTGTTGAGTTTCTAAAAGCTAAATAAAGTAAAACACCAAAATCAAAATATACCGAAGTCAACGTTTGTGAGAATCTTGTAGATCGTGCTCAAAAAATCATGACAATAAAACCATTATTCTTTTAACCAAAAAATAAATAACTTCCATGCAACAAGGTACGAACGCACGTCCTCTAATTAGGTGATCTTACAAATGAGGCACTAACAATCACCTCAGCAAGGAAAAAATGGGACTATCCCCGACAAAATATTGTTGTAATCGAACCGTCCTATATAAAAGGCACAGGAGTTTTCGATTTCTAACGAAATTTGAATGACACACGCATACGCACATACACACATGAGATTAAATGGAGTTGCCCCTAGGGAGAGCTAAGTTAGCTCATTTTCCTCATTTTTTTAATTTTTTTGAAAATTTATCCCCTGAATATTCATCACTATATCTTTATATTATGTCATTCAAATTTCGTTTGAAACAGAGACTTCTACATCCTCCATCCAGACATGGTCGATTTCAACGATTCTGCGATCGTTAAAAAATGATTATGTATATGTAGGCCTTAAGAGTCTTTGTTTCGTACAAAATTTGAATGCCATAATATAAAGATAAAGTAATGAATATTCACGGAAGAATTTTCCAAAAAAAATTTAAAAATGGAGAGAATAAGACAGGGGAAGTCAAGTTAACTCCCCTTAAGGGACCCATTTCCCTCCCCCACCACACACACATGCAGGAAGATAATCCGAGCCACGGTAGTTACCGTGATTGCTCACATGCCTATTCTACGCCTTTTTGGGTATGTAAATATATTATTGTATGCCAAAATGAACAAGTACAAGAATAGTCATTCACAACCATGAGTACAGAGTGGAATGAGGTTAGTGGTGCTAGGGGCAATAACAATAATCACAGTAGAGGCCATAAGGGGAAAAAACTAGGAGCATCTCATTACGGCTTTAGAAGAAGAGCAATCTCGCAGATAGAAGCCACGAGTATCTTGGTGATCGACAGGTCTGCAGGCTCTGAACGGGCAACAGTTCAATGGAGATTTCTTTCTTTCCAAATTACCCGGATTGTAATAGCAAGAGTAGTGCAGAGTTTGTCGCGAGTCGAGGAAGCTAAAAGGTTGGCTAGCCAGGAGAAAGTCTTGCAGAGAGGTAAGGGAGGGGGGATGCAGATTAAGTTTCAAGCACGCATTAAACCAAACAGCCAAGGCCATCGGGCACTCGAAGAATAAATGGGAAGCAGAGATAGCAGAAGGTCCGAGGGCAAATATTGAATCTTGCAAGCCAATCCGTGGTGGAGAGGCGCTCCATGGTAGCTCTGTATAGTGTGCAAGAAAATTTGGGGGGCGTACCCTTTGTCCTGACGAGGGGGACCCAGGTGGGGCCACCCCTCCAGGTCGAAGCAAATCCACGACTTCTGAGAAGGAGAATCTCTTTGGTTGTGAATCCAAACATATGGGTGAGGGGGGGGGGGGGGGGGAGGACCCCGCGAATTGCACTCTCGAATGAATGATAGTCCTGGAGTTCAGCAAAACCTTCCAACATTTGGAGTCCGATCTTGTTGTTTGGACCTCCCCAGAAGGAGTTATGAGAGAGATATTTATGTCGCATGAACGTGGGCCATACTGAAGTATTTGAGGTAATGAGTCTCCAGGCCCAAGAGGCCATCGTGGCCTTACAATGAGTGTCCAGGGAACAAAGGCCGAGCCCCCTTTCAGACTTGGGGAGGTAAATAGTTGACCCGGCAATATCATGGTGCTCATGACTCCAAAGGAAATCGGCACAGAGCATGTCAATTCTTCTAGAGGAGCAAGATGGGATAATGGTGCTTTCAGGTCAGTACAAGGTGAGTCCAGGGATAACGGACTTCAGCAATTGGAGGCGACCAACGAGAGAGAGAGAGAGAGAGAGAGAGAGAGCCTTGGCTTTCCATCGATTAAGTAGATCCCTCACCCCGTCCTCCAAGATCTGTGTGTCAGAGCTTCTACCATAACGGGAAGCCAAGGGAAGCCCCTGGTAGGAAGTAGGCAAAGATTGCTGCAGAATACACAGTTGCAACGTACATGCAAAGTCATCAGGGAAGTGCAAGGGACGAAAGAGCTTGCTCTTTCTAGCATTAAGTTGAAGATCAGAAATGTCATGGAAAGAGTCAAGGAGGTCCCTGGCGGCCATCAACGAACGAGAAGTCCCTTTGCAGAAGAAGAGAAGATCGTCAGCATATATTACATGGGACGGGGGAGAGGTACAACCATTCCCCATAGGGCTAAGCAAAACATCGTCCTTAGCAATTTCCACAAGCAAAGATAGCGATTCCATCCCCAAGGTAAAGATGAGGGGGATAAGAGGATCCCCCTGTTAGACATGTGATCCCTGGGCGAACCATTCTTACAATAAGTGTTATTGTAATATATATGTTTATCAATAAAAGTTATTGATGTTTCATTCCCTTTCTGAAATTAAATGAATGAATGCACTATAAGGTCCCTCTGTACAATTAGGGTTCTGTACCATGGCCATCTTGATGATCATATAGTTGTTGATTCATTAAATGAATCATAGAGGCTGGTGTTTGGATGGATATCTAAGGAGTTAGATAGAGGACTCATCAGGCATCGTCAAAGGATTGTTAAGAGATGATATCTAGCCTGAGTAGGAGATGGCAATCCTTTCTCACATAGGCTGATATCTGACCGACCTCTTGATGCATGTCCTCTGCATGGGAATAGTTATTTGGAGGTGTCAGATTAGTTAGGTCAATGGGTTGACTTAATGAGATCGAGATAACCTAAGTCCTATGTTGAATGCTGTCACAGCATAGGCACGCATCCTCTGACCGGAGATAGATATATTGCTATATGTCTGAGTATGTACATTTGGCAGACTGATGACTACTCCCGCACCCTTGTTAATTCGAGCAAATTAATGTCCAAATTAATTACCAGTTTTCATTGTAGTCGGATACGAGAGGGAATATCAAAAACCACTTTAATTAGATTTGAGTTAATTTCAAGCGGCAGATTTTTTTTACTTGGTGAAGTCCAAGGTCGAACTCAGGGAGGCATCTCTCTCCTTAGGTGAATTTGAAGCGAAGTCCAAGTGTGTGATTTTCGGGGAATTATTTTTTGGTCTTTTTTTAAATTTTTATGCAGACATATGCAAAAATCAAGCCAATTTAAAGTTAAATCAGTTAAGGTATCAAATGAAGTCCAAAAATTATGAAAATTGGCCAGATGATAAAATATGGTGAAAATAGACTACCCTAATTTTTTTGGAATTTTTCGACACTAAATGAATTTACTGTGAATTTAAAATGAATGCAGGGTGATTTTCACTAATTTAATTTTAATAAATACCAGATCACAAAATTTTCAGGAAATAAAATTATCCTAGATAGATCTAATGATGAGGAATCTAGAAAAATTGTCAAACCTTAATTTTAATGTGAAATGAATCTATTAAAATTAAACTAAGGAAATTATCAGTTAATTTATTCAGGCCTCAAAATGTATGCAAATGAGATGAAATTTTTATGCCATGTTAAGTTAACTATCCTAGAGCTACTTTGATTTTTTGAGAATTTTTGGAGTTACAGAGAATTAATTATTAATTAAAAGGTCTAACTGGGCAAACTATCACTGAAATAAACCAATTATTTAATTGAAAAAAACTACTAATACCACAAAACTATGACAAGTGTCACAACAAGTAGAGGACAAGTTACTCAACAACATGCAATTTTTGGAATTTCAAAATGATGTAGAATGACACCTAGGGATGCGTGCAAAGACAGGGGTGTAATTGCAATATAGGAAATAAAATTTACATAAAATAAACATGCTGATAGGGACTTAAATGCAATTACTTGTAATGCTGGGGGTGGAATGCAATTTCTCCACTGGGCGCGTACTCCTCACGTGGGGTGCTTCACAAGTACCAATGTGCAATTTTGGAAAGTTCCCAGGGCCTCTGTGCAAATTACCCAGGCCGCACATGCTCCTCACGTTAGGCGGCCTAAGCTCGGGCGGCGTCGGAGGCTCGGGTCTTGGCTCGGGGGCTTCTGGAGGTTCGGCTGAGGCTCGGAGTAGCCTCGGGTGGTCCGAGCCTGGAGGTCGGGGAGGAGGCTCGGACCCGATGGCGTGGTGTGCTCACAACTGTGCGATCTGGTGAAGATCGACGGTCGCTGTGGATGGCTACGTGGCGAGTTGCAGTCCGTTCGATCACGGATCGATCCGACGGTGTGGTGTTGCTCCGGATATGGACGACATGGCGTGAAGAT
This sequence comes from Ottelia alismoides, assembly GCA_037367405.1. Classification (NCBI taxonomy): domain Eukaryota; kingdom Viridiplantae; phylum Streptophyta; class Magnoliopsida; order Alismatales; family Hydrocharitaceae; genus Ottelia; species Ottelia alismoides. The sequence goes on along the minus strand of JAZKJV010002103.1, from coordinate 86,201 downwards.
AACTGTGGGATATAGAAGGATCCGACGACTCTTTGATACTCCAGTTGAGTGGCGACGTGGCGACTAGGAACCGTTCGATCAAGATGATCGAACGGTTGCTGGATCTTCTCCCTCAACGGTCCTCCGCCACCTGTGGAGGAGTTGGCGGGGCCCCAGCGATGGGGGCTTAGCTCTGCCCGGTCTTCCTTGCGTCGGCGAAGCTCTCCGGTGGTTCAGAGATGTCCCAGAAGATGTACGGCAGTGCGGCGAGGCTCAGGTGACTTTAGGAGCTGGAGAGGGGCGTCGGAGCTTCGTGGCGGCGAAGCTCAAAAAGAGCTCCGATGAGCTTCCGATCAATGAACTGGAGGTACCTGCAGGGGTTAGGGGGAATAGCCGAAGCTCGTGTGTGCTATGTGGAGAAGTGAACGATGGACGGCGAGGCCTAAAGCGGAGGGAAGAGGGTCCGGCGATGGTGCTCCGCCTAGATGGCGAAGCTGGAGCCGACGAAATGGGAAGTGAGGTGTCGAAGGGCGTGAGATGTACCGCGAAGGTCAGAGCTCCGTTGTGGAGCTCGGCGAGGTGGAAGCGAAATGAGAAGATCACGGTGGAGGTAGAATTAAATGGGAGAAATATCAAAGAGAAATCAAACAAAGATCAGAGAGGATGGAGGAGGTTACCTGGGATTTGGAGCTCGAAGTCGAGTTCCATGTCGTCGCTCGAAGGGGCGGTAAGGCCCTGAGCTCAAGCAGCTGCGCGGAGGAGTGGCTGCAACACGGCGGAGGCGCCGCGGATCTCGCCGGAGAAGAAACCGGTCTTCGCTCAAGGATTCGCTCGATTTCTGTCACCAATCAGAGGCTCCGAGCTCTAGGTTCTTCCCTGGGATGGCGGATGATGCTGAAGTTGGTCGGAGCTCGAGTATTTAAAGGGTGAAAGTGTCGGGTTGGCTGATGACGAGGTGAAGTTCATGGGCGTCATGGGGCGACTCTGGTGGAAGTCGTGGGGAGTGAGGTGGCTGGCGAGGGTAAGGGGAGAGAGGCGATGAACGTGGAGGCGATAGTGGTCGGAGAGGGTGGCTGGAGTGCGGTCAAGAATAGGAAGGGGCAAGCCCCTCGCGTACGGCTGAGATCGTGGGAGAGAGGGGCGCTGGAGGTGGAAGTCATTGGATCTTGTGATCCAACGTCCCAGATCAAAGCGATAAGGAGCGGGCAGGATCTGATCGGAGGCGAGGCGATCTGAGGCCGTGATGGTGCCACGTGGTGCGATAGGGTGAAGCGTGAGCGGGCGGCTGAGATCAAGTCAAGGCGACGCGATCTAAGGGTCAGGAGGCCAACACGTGGCGCGATGGGGGCGAAGCGCGAGCGGGCGGCCAAGATGCGATTTGGGCTTAGATCGAATGGTTGGAATTAAAGCGCTAGTGGACGGTGCAGATCGAAGGGCTGAAGGCGTGATCTGATGGCGCATAATGCGCCTCGTGGCGTGCGGTGGGAGATGCGCTAATGGATGGCCCAGATCTGAGGCGGGATGGATCAAACGGTGGTGGATAAAGGTGTACGTGGAGCGCAACTGGTTGTTGGATCAAGAAGTATATTCAATGGCTGAGAGGCGTGGCGGCTAGGGCATAGGGAAGCGGGCCGCGTGGCGCGACCAAAGGGCGCCACGTGGCCAGCTGTGATTGGCTAAGAAATGAAATAGATGTAGAGAGAGAAGGAAGCCGAATTTGGAAAAACTCAAAACATGAAAGTTGTAGATCTTGACGAGATCTACAAGTTTCATGTTGACCAAAGATGGAGATGAGGTCAAATATGATACAAAAATACAAAGATACAAATATACATATATATAGTATACAAAGAGGCCCAAAAACCCAACTTTTTTCATATGAGCTCCAAATTGGATGAAATTAGTCTCATTTAAAGGTCTTTTAATGTGTATTATTCTGAAGTGAGTAGACCTATTTTGGAGGTTGCACGAGGGAATTATGGGCATTTTGTGGTCCAGGGGTTTTAGGGTTTTATTGGTGCTTTTACAAAGGGGATTCTTGGCTTTCTTCCTTATATTATTAACTAAGGTGTACATAGTATAAGGGAGATCTTATTTTGATGAATGGATATTTTACAAGTGATTTTGGCTTCTTATTTAATGCAAATGGAGTGCTAAAATGCATGTATTATGAATGCATGTATGAATGCTATTTATTCATTGTAAAGGGAAATATGCCTCTATTTACTCGGGAACAAGGCTCTATTTTTAACTTTTAGAGTGAGAATCACAGATTCATCAACCCCATATACTTAAACCTTGCTCGTCCCCGAGCAACTAAATGAAATGCAAGAGTGAAATGATTTTGGGTTCCATACCAAGGTCATGAACAAAAGTTAAAAATGGAGCTTGACTCGACCTTTAGATTAATTGTGTGACGGAACCTTATTTGGATCTGAACTTAAGACCTAACAGACTTCAAGTTCCACAAGTCTTCTATTCAAGATGCCTCAACAGTCAGGTCAGAACAAATCCTCAAACGCAAATTTTTGATGACTATGATTCTTACTTGTACTGTGTAAGTGAAATGTAACTCTTCACATCAGAAATGACTCGGAACCAGCCTCCTCTAACAAGGTAACTCAATAACCCAGTCCAGTAACTCTTTCCTCGAGGAGCGGGGTATTCCCTTCTAAGTTCAAGTGCAACCAGCTCAAGAGGAGGGGGTAGAGAAAAGAATGGACGGTAGCCAGTATAGCTACCTATCCCAGGATGCCTGACCAGTGTAGCCAAGTCATCCAGCTGCAGACTTCTTGCTAATATACATACTTCGACAGGCATTTTTTTAGATCTGGCCTGTCTATTTTTTTGGAGTTCTTGCATTTTTCTCTTTTTTTCTTTTTTTTCTTTGGAACTATATACAATCCTCACCACCTCATCAATGAAGAGATGTGTGCATTGTGCTTGTCCAAGTTAGGTCATTGTCTATAAGAATCATGCGTGTGCACGATATATTCTACTTAGACTAATCAAGATGACACGTGAACATAGACTTGCGGACTCAAAGAATTAAGTCACTTGACCTGAGAAATCTTAACTCCAATTCCTATAAGGTTCCTCTGAAATTAGGTGGATTAAGGTCAAATCAAGTCCATCCTCAATATCTACTCATAACTTGGCTCAGAACCCACTAGCTTTTCACTTTGCATATGCAGAGTATGGAGATGAGATGCAGATGTCATGCTATGAAGATGAATGAGAATGCAAGACTCTTTTTTTTTTTCAGATGCAGAGATGATGTGCAAGAGTAAATAAGAAGCCTTATTTTCAACACATTTTTTGACACACTGGTATACCTCCTATGATACAAGTATTTTATGAGTATTATACAAGTGTATTTTACAAAAAAATTTCTCAACTTTTTACCCCCCATAATTATTGCATAATATATACAAAAATACGTGAAAGTACGAGCTATGGGTAAAGTATATATGTAATACATACACGCCCCCCTATACTTAGCGTGTGCTATGTCCTCAGAGCACGAAAAGCGACTAAAAAGATATAGCTCGGGCTAAGCGTAGGAGAGTTAAAATCACAAAAATCGTATATAAGTCGCATCGCCCACCTATACTTAGGCTCTTGACAGCCTACGTATAGAAGAAGATCAAAAATTGGGGCGGAGGAGGGCAAGAGGGGAAATGGATGAATATATACAAGGTGGGCATCGGTCCCCCCTATACTTAGGCTCTGGTCAGCCTAAGTATAAGACAGGAGTGAGTATGAGAACCAATGTGATCTGAAGGATGTACAGTGAATAGACTTAAGTGGCTCATTCCCCCTATACTTAGGATCTGGTCATCCTAAGTATAGTCCAAGATAGAGATAGATGATGCTGGAATGAGTTACTAAAGTCGCGGGAGGGAAAGGATAGAATGTACATAAATGATGGTATATACAAGTGAGTCGGTCTGAATCTTTCAAGATGCTGCTGATGGCTGGAGCTCACTGCTGCAAGGTCTCCTGTGCGGCTCGAGGTGTATCTGCTGAATTTGTCTCGCGATTAAGTTGAATATGTCTCGCGCATAAACACAATCTCCTCAATATGGACTAACTGCTCATTGAATTCGACGAAGTGTTTTAACAGTTGTCCATTCACAAGGGATGTTGGTGCGTCATCTGCGAGATCTGAGATCTCGATTCATCCGCTATCATGCACCGCTCGGACAATGAATGGTCACGTCCATTTGGATTTCAACTTGCCTTGGAAAGTCTTTAGCCTTGCATTAAACAACCATACCTTCTATCCAGGAACAAAGGTCTTTCGTCTGATATATCTATCATGCCAACGCTTCACCTTGTCCTTGTACACCAAACTATTGTCATATGCACGATTTCTGACTTCCACAAGCTCATTCAGATCTATTTCTCTCTACTTCTGCCCAAGGTGTGTGTTCCAATTGACCTTCTTAATTGCCCATTCTGATTTATGCACTAACTCTGCGGGTAAATGGCACGGCTTTCCGAATACCATTCGGAAAGCGGAGGTTCCTAGCGGTGTCTTGTAAGCTGTCCTATACGCCCATAGGACCTGATCCAAGATCTGAGACCAGTCCTTCCTGTCTGGGCGGACAAGCTTTTGCAATATGGTCTTCACCTCCCGATTCGATACCTCAGCCATACCATTAGTTTGCGGGTGGTAAGGGCTAGCGACATGGTGTTCGATGCCGTAGTCCTTTAGGAGTTTCTTCACCTCCCAGTTCACAAAGTGTCTACCCCCATCTGATATCATCATTTTGGGAATCCTGAACCTAGAGATGATAGGATCTCTGATGAATTTACAGACAGTTCTGCTGTCTGCGGCTTGGGTTGGGATAGCCTCCACCCACTTGGATAGATAATCTACCGTAAGAAGAATGTACTCAAACCCGTGGCTAACAGGGAATGTGCCCATAAAGTCGATGCCCCAGGCGTCAAAGACATCACAAATGATGACATGTTGCATTGGCATCTCATCCTTGGGACCAACTGTTCATCCCATTCTCTGACATACTGGGCACGACTTCGCAAAGGTGATGGCATCGCGAAACAGAGTAGGCCAGTAAAAACCACATTGAAGTACCTTCCATGCGGTCTTCTTCCCGGAGTGGTGTCCTCCTGCCTCCAAGCTATGGCATAAAGAAAGGACACTCTGGTATTCCTCCTGAGGAATACACCATCTCCAGACGCAATCCGATCCTTCAAAGAAAAGGATCGGATCCTCCCAAAGGTAGTGTCTCGCATCCGACTTGAGTCGGTCGATGTAGCTCTTGGGCCAACCCTCGGGAACCTTCTTGGAGACAAGATAGTTCGCGATGTTGGCATACCATGGGAGTGAGTCGACAATAAAAATCGACTCGTCAAGGAAGGAGTCTCGAATTGGTGAATCCTCAGAATATTAAGATCTTCGAGACGAGAAAGATGATCGGCTACTACATTATTCTCTCTAGGTTTATCACAAATATCCAAATCAAATTCTTGGATAAGTAAAATCCACCGAAGAAGACGCGTCTTCGCATCCTTCTTCTCCATCAAGTACCGTAGAGCCGTATGGTCAGTGAACATAATTACCTTGGATCCAATCAAGTGAGATCTGAACTTGTCCAAGGCAAACACTACCGCAAGCATTTCCTTTTCCGTAACTGTATAGTTATGTTGAGCGGTGTCAAGCACTTTGCTTGCGTAGTGAATTGCGAACGGAACACCATCCCTTCTCTATCCTAACACAACCCCAACAGCATGATCTGAGGCGTTTGTCATGATCTCAAAAGGTAGAGACCAATCTGGGGCTTGTAGGATAGGTGCGTCCATAATCATTCCTTGCAATATCTTAAAGGCCTCAAGACATTTGTGATCAACAATAAACTCCATGTCTTTGCCTAAAAGCTCAGTTAGAGGTCGGGCAATCTTAGAAAAATCCTTAATGAATCTCCGATAAAATCCAACATGCTCGAGGAATGACCGCAACTGCTTGACGTTGGTTGGTGGCTGGAGTCGCTTGATCACATCCATCTTGGCAGGGTCAACCTCCATTCCTCTCTTGGAGATGACGTGCCCAACACTATGCCCTCCGTCACCATGAAGTGACTTTTCTCCTAGGAGAGCACCAGATTAACCTCACAACATCTTTTGAGGACTCGGTCCAGATTCCTAAGACAGGAATCGAAGGAATCACCTTGGACCGAGAAGTCATCCATGAAGACTTCCAGGAATTCGCCGACCATTTCGACGAATACAGCAATCATGCACCTTTGGAAAGTACCCGGAGCATTGCATAACCCGAAGGGCATGCGCCTGAAAGCATAGGTACCAAAGGGGCATGTGAATGTGGTCTTTTCCTGGTCCTCCGGAGTTATGGCTACTTGGTTGTAGCCCGAGAACCCATCTAAGAAGCAGAAGAACTCTTTCACCGCCAGTCTCTCTAAGATCTGATCAATGAACGGCAAGGGAAATGATCCTTCTTCATCGCGGCATTCAGGCGTCTGTAATCCACACAGACACGCCACGACGTAGGTACTCGCGTCACAATCTCCTCTCCGTCCTCGTTGGTGGTTGTCTGAATTCCTGACTTTTTCGAGACAACATGTATTGGGGCCACCCACTTAGAGTCGGAGATCGAATAAATGAAACCCGTGTTGCACCATTTCTCTATCCTCTTCTTCACGACCTCTCGTAAATTTGGATTCAACCGATGTTGGAATTCACGAGAGGGTTTGGCTTCATTCTCCAAGTAGATATGGTGCAAACACAGAGCGGGATTTATCCCATGGAGATCGGAAATGCTCCAGCCTATCGCCTTGCGGTTTTTTCTCCATGATCTCTATTCCTGCTCCTCGGTCAATCGCGAACTGATGATGACCGGATATTTCTTGTCCTGACCCGCAAGGAAGGCGTATTTTAATGTTGAGGGTAAAGGTTTGAGCTCAGGAATAATGTGATCATCTACGAAGTCTGGCTCAATCGAATCTGGTTGAGTGTTGGAAGTGGCTGGATCTTCCTATGTAATAGCTACCACCAAATTATTTGGCTCTGGAGTCGGATCGTCAAAGGTCTCCATGAAATCGGCGTAAGCCACGTCCGACTCTTCATCCTCATCTTCTGATTGTCCTAAAGAGGGAAGGACTGACAAGCCCAACTGGGCTTCTAAGTCATCGAAGATGTAGGGGGATGCAGGTTCTGAGCTGTACTCGTCTCTGAGGACCTCGCAAACTGACTCATGCACTGAATCATCTCCTGAAGGGAGGGACTCATCGATGCTGGCTGGGTTCTGTCTCCATGACCCAACTGTGTCAACATAGTCGCAATCTGCTTCGGACGAAGAGTACTCGGTGCTGGATTCGGAATCCGGTCTTTGCCATCTGATGTGCTTCATCTCAAGTTCCTCATCTCCGCCTGGAGTTTGGAACTGGATCTTCCCGATCTTGTAATCAAACAAGGCCCATGATGTCCTAAGGAAGGGCCTGCCTAATATGATCTGGGAATCTCTCCAATTACGAGGGGTTTCCATATCTAGGACAGTGAAGTCCACCATGTATTCTTGCCCCTCGACTTTGATCACAACATTCCTCAATTCTCCTTGGGACCTCTTGGTTGATTTATCAGCGAACTCCAGGAGGGCTCTAGATTTCCTAAGAGGTCCGAGATTAAGCCGCTCATAGAGGGTTGTAGGCATTAAGTTAATTGAGGAGCCGCTATCTAGGAGAGTGCGTGCAAACACGATGTCATTAACATGACTCACTACATAGTGTGCACCCATGTCTCTTCGTTTCCTTGGAAACGAGTTCTTTATTGCACAAGTCGTGGCTACTGACAGACGTGTTTCTCAACACGGCTTTTGGTCTTCCTGCTAATCCTAGTAGATGTGCATCTCACCTTCAGGTATTTCTGAAATGCAGGAGTCATTTCCACTTACTTGTCAAAGGAGATTGTGACCTTGATATATTTGTTGCAGAATTCAGCCATCTCAGGGTCATCTTTTTGGATTTTTTTGATTTTCTTCTTTCCACCCGTAAGAGCTCGGGGGAAAGGGATTATTGACTCTAACTCATGTTCTGAAACTGAAATCTTTTCATTGAAAGCTGGAACTGAGTTATGTGCACGACTCGGACTCTGAAACATACTCGGACTCTGACTCGGACTAAAAGAAACATGCTGGGGCGAAACCGGTGATGCGTCTTCCGTTTCTTCTGGACGGTCCTCCTCAGATGGAGGTGCGGGCTCTTCATCAGTCTCGTCAGACTCACTAATGATGCGGGCTTGCTGCTTCGAGGACCCAAAAGTCCTCTTCTTTTGCCGGTGGTGGTGATGGTGGTGCTGCTCCTCTTCTTCCTCCAAGTTCTCCTCAGGTAGAGACTTGGCAGCTCCTTCTTTCAGTGCTCGTGCCCGATCAGGTACGATCACGGTCCTTCTGCTCCTGAGGGACATATGATTTACATTATCATACGAAAGGATCTCATGTTCAGATAAAGACTTATCTGAATAGTATACCTGATCACGAGGTTGGTTCTGGCCTTGATTTAGGCTGTTTGGGTTGGCCTGAACCTGGGCGGCAATTGAGGTCTTTGGCGCCATTTGTTGATCCTGGGTACGAGAAACACGATTCAGATCAGTTCTCATATCCAGATAGTCATTCTGGATCTGTTGGACCCCTATCAGACAGGGTCTGGATCGCCAAGGTGAGGGACTCCAATTCAGTGGGCTGAGCTGGCTGGTGATGTTGACTTGCACACGAGGTTCTGTACTGGCCCTGCTGGACATGCCGATACTGCTGATGCGGGTGGGATGGGCTCTGCTGAAATACGCGATGCTGCTGTTGAGGCTGGTACCCTTGTTCGGGCCTGGACTGGATAAAGCACGGTGCAGGGACGGATCTGGTTTCTTGGTAAGCTGGGGCTTGTCGGTGAGACTGACCATTCCCCATCTCTTCCTGTCTGACGATCGGGTCACGGCTATACCAAAGCCCGTTGATCTCGTACTCCTGCAGAGGCTCCTCGTATTCGATCTCCACTTGTGGGGGTGCATGCTGGTCCTGCTGGGTGTAAGTCTGATCCCAACCACTCTGAGGCCCCGGTGCCTATTCTTGTACAAGATGGACTCGATGTACAGGTACAGGTGGTGCAGAAGGGGCAGGTAGCTTTATCTTAGCTACCTTCTCAGAAAGTTCCTCCACTTACTTCAGTAGATGTGAAAGAGACTCAAGGTCCGCGACTCTCTTGTGGATCTGCTCGACCATGGTTAGCTTGTTAGCAATCATCCCCATGCTGGGAATGAGGTCCTCTATCAGATCTGCTACAATTCTCCGATTTGTCTCATTGGATAAGATTGAGGGAGACAACTGATAACCCCTAGTGGCATGTGACCTGTCGGTTTCTGCCATCTGCTCTAGTATCTTCCATACAGCATCCTCACTTTTATTCAGATAGCTTCCTCCACAGGCGGCACTTACTAACCCCTGCATCTCCGGGGTTAAACCACAGAACAAGGTCTGGACTAAGATTGCCTTAGAAATGTCGTGACAAGGGCATTTTTGAACTAGGTCATTAAACCTATCCCAGGCGTCATGGAATGGTTCACCGGGTCCCTGGGAAAAACTGGCAATCTTTGTTCTCATTTGGTTAGTCCTACTAAGAGTGTAGAACTTCTTCAGAAACAAGTCCTTGAACTACATCCAGGTTGTACATATCACCCCTAGGTTCTTCAGCCAATGTGCTGCCTTATCTCCTAAGGCAAAAGGAGTGGTCTTCAGTCGAATGTAATCCTGCCCAACCCTAGGATGGCTAAGGTTTGTGTCAGAGGACAAATCAAGTCGCTACTTAGGCAGAGGTTACAATCCTTCCCTATAGGCTAAGGAATGTATGGTCGCTACTTAGGCAGCATCTTGTCCTCTAGTCCTGGGTATGAAACAAGGTTTGTGTCAGAGGACAAATCAAGGAAGGGATTCTTACCGAGGTGATGGTCTTCCTCGGTAAGCTCAGAGGAGAGGAAAGGGTTGGTTTGAGAGTAACCACCCTGGGTGTGAGGGAACCAGAACTCAAGAGGGTCATGAGTCCTGGGTGGTCCAAGGTGCGCTTGGGTCGATGAAGAGGAGTTTCGTGGGGGGCTCAAAGAGAGATTGGTGAATAAAGAGTCGATATCCCCCCAGTCACTCATCTTGATTTGGCGAGAAGAAAAGGGAGATCTAAATGAAGATAGGATTTGACTCCTACCTGAAGTAAACAATTCAATCCAAGACCCTGAGTTCACACTCAACACAGTGGAGGACTCGAAACTGAGTCCAATTTATCTTGTTAATTTTAAGTGTGATTTTTCAAGCAAGATAGCAAGGAGTTACGCGGCCTATAGGGAAGTCGGCTCAGAGCCGGATGCGTCTTCCTTGTTTAACCTATCGCCTAAGATACCGCCGGTCCTCCTCGCTCCTATCCGAAGTTGGGGACTCAAAGACCGTGCCCCTATCTACCTGCAAGCAGGGGAGGCTGACAAAGCTAGGCCTTGTCGTGAAGTACCGCTGGTTCGCCCCTATCTACCCACGAACAGGCGGAGGCTACTTGGTACTGGTCAATGAATCTGAAAAATATCCAACTCGTGATATTTGCTAGAATCAGTTGGCCGTGATATGGAAGGCGGGGATTTGGGCTCTGCCTTAAGGTGTTCACACACACTCAAGTACCCTCACTCAGCCTGAAATCAAGGTCGGGGATTAGTCTTCCGCAGACAATTTTTCCAATTTTATTGAATTTTTTTGGTCAATAATGTTAGCAGTCTCGTTTTTAAGTTAAGTTCTCACTTATTAGTCCAACCACACAGCACGCCTATCGTCCAGTCCCAATTTTCGTTTAATTTAAGTGTGAAAAGCAAAGGGGGAAATCGAGAAAAGCCGATGCATGAAAAACAATGATGCGTATGCTGAGTTAAGAAGACTTACAGTGATCCCTTCGCTTTTATGCAGGATGCAAAACAGTATTGAAATTTTACACTACATGAAAATGCAGACGACAAAATCCGCTCCTAGACAGGCAGTTCTATTAGCGAGTGAAGAACAAGTTCAATTTGACTAGATCCACGGTCTAGGTGCGTCTTTTAAGTGATTTGTGTGGTCCTAACAATTACGAGCACAAGCAATTCCTAAAGGGCTCGAGGAGCCGCTGGTGCAAGATTAAGTTACAATTCAAACCACACAGCACACGGGGACACGGATCCACTATTTTTACACACGCGAGAATCCAATCGGGAACCGCTAGAAATGATGTGAAAAAAATGTGGAAATAAATAAAAGTACAAGTTCTCTCAAATCTCTCAAACAAATTAAAATGCAGGTTCCTCGAAGCGTCTTCGACTCCGGTGTCCCTCGCACAAAAACAAGTTGAGGTCAGATAGAGAACGACACAAGAATGCAGAAATTTAAAAGATAGAGAAATATTCACAAGAAAAACCGGGGGTCAGACTACCCGGGGATAGAAAATCAAACAATCAGAATTAACTGCAAATTAACCTAAGCCGTGCCTCCCCGGCAACGGCGCCATTTTGATGACCGCTCCTGCACCCTTGTTAATTCGAGCAAATTAATGTCCAAATTAATTATCAGTTTTCGTTGTAGTCGGATACGAAAGGGAATATCAAAAACCACTTTAATTAGATTTGAGTTAATTTCAAGCGGTAGATTTTTTTTACTCGGTGAAGTCCAAGGTCGAACTCAGGGAGGCATCTGTCTCCTTAGGTGAATTTGAAGCGAAGTCCGAGTGTCTGATTTTCGGGGAATTATATTTTGTTCTTTTTTTAATTTCTATGCAGACATATGCAAAAATCAAGCCAATTTAAAGTTAAATCAGTAAAGGTATCAAATGAAGTTCAAAAATTATGAAAATTGGCCAGATGATGAAATATGGTGAAAATAGACTACCATAATTTTTTGGAATTTTTCGACACTAAATGAATTTATTGTGAATTTAAAATGAATGCAGGGTGATTTTCACTAATTTAATTTTAATAAATATCAAATCACAAAATTTTCAGGAAATAAAATTATTCTAGATAGATCTAATGATGAGGAATCTAGGAAAATTGCCAAACCTTAATTTTGATGTGAAATGAATCTATTAAAATTAAACTAAGGAAATTATTAATTAATTTATTCAGGCCTCAAAATGTGTGCAAATGAGATGAAGTTTTTAAGCCATGTTAAGTTAACTATCCTAGAGCTACTATGATTTTTTGAGAACTTTTGGAGTTACAAAGAATTAATTATTAATTAAAAGGTCCAATTGGGCAAACTATCACAGAAATAAACCAATTAATTAATTTTAAAAAAAACTACTGATACCACAAAAATAGGACGAGTGTCACAACAGGTAGAGGACAAGTTACTCAACAACATGCAATTTTTGAAATTTCAAAATTATGTATAATGACACCTAGGGATGCGTGCAAAGACAGGGGTGTAATTGCAATATAGGAAATAAAATTTACATAAAATAAACATGCCGACAAGGACTTAAATGCAATTACCTATAATGCTGGGGGGTGAAATGCAATTTCTCCACTGGACACGTGCTCCTCACGTGGGGCGCTTTACAGGGACCAATGTGCAATTTTGGAAAGTTCCCAGGGCCTCTGTGCAAATTACCCAGGTCGCGTGCTCCTCACGTGGGGCGGCCTAGGCTCGGGCAGCGTCGGAGGCTCGGGTCTTGGCTCGGGGGCTTCTGGAGGTTCGGCTGAGGCTCGGAGTAGCCTTGGGTGGTCCGAGCCTGGAGGTCGGGGAGGAGGCTCGGACCCGATGGCGTGGCGTGCTCACAACCGTGCAATCTGATGAAGATCGACGGTCGCTGTGGATGGCTACGTGGCGAGCTGTAGTTCGTTCGATCACGGATCGATCCGACGGTGTGGTCTGCTCCGGATATGGGCGACGTGGCATGAAGATAACCGTGGGATCAAGAAGGATCCGACGGCTCTTTGATACTCCAGTTGAGTGGCGACGTGGACGGTTAGGAACCGTTCGATCAAGATGATCGAACGGTTGCTGGATCTTCTCCCTCAACGGTCCTCCGCCACTTGCGAAGGAGTTGGCGGGGCTCCGGCGATGGGGGCTTAGCTCCGCCCGATCTTCCTTGCGTCGGTGAAGCTCTCCGGCGGTTCGGAGATGTCCCAGAAGATGTGTAGCGGTGCGGTGAGGCTCAGGTGACTTCAAGAGCTGGAGAGGGGCTTCGGAGCTCCGTGGCGGCAAAGCTCAAAAAGAGCTCCGATGAGCTTCCGGTCAATGAACTGGAGGTACTTGCAGGGGTTAGGGGGAATAGCCGAAGCTCGTGCGTGCTATGTAGAGAAGTGAACGATGGACGGCGAGGCCTAAAGCAGAGGGAAGAGGGTCCGACGATGGTGCTCCGCCCAAATGGCGGAGCTGGAGCTGATGGAATGGGAAGTGGGGTGTCGGAGGGCGTGAGATGTACCGCGAAGGTCAGAGCTCCGTCGTGGAGCTCGGCGAGGTGGAAGCGAAACGAGAAGATCACGATAGAGGTAGAATTAAATGGGAGAAATGTCAAAGAGAAATCAAACGAAGATCAGAGAGGATGGAGGAGGTTACCTGGGATTTGGAGCTCGAAGTTGAGTTCCAAGTCATCGCTCGAAGGGGTGGTAAGGCCCTGAGCTCAAGCAGCTACGCAGAGGAGTGGCTGCGACACGGTGGAGGCGCCGCGGATCTCGCCGGAGAAGAAACCGGTCTTCGCTCAAGGATTCACTCGATTTCTGTCACCAATCGGAGGCTCTGAGCTCTAGGTTCTTCCCTGGGATGGCGGATGATGCTGAAGTTGGCCGGAGCTCGAGTATTTAAAGGGTGAAAATGTCGGGTTGGCTGATGACGAGGTAAAGTTCATGGGCATCATGGGGCGACTCTGGTGGAAGTTGTGGGGAGTGAGGTGGCTGGCGAGGGTGAGGGGAGAGAGGCGATGAACGTGGAGGCGATAGTGGTCGGAGAGGGTGGCTGGAGTGGGCCAAGAATAGGAAGGGGCAAGCCCCTCGCGCACGGCTGAGATCGTGGGAGAAAGGGGCTGGGGGTGGAAGACGAAGCCCTGGACGTTGGATCTTGTGATCCAACGGCCCAGATCAAAGCGATAAGGAGCGGGCAGGATCTGATCGGAGGCGAGGCGATCTGAGGCCGTGATGGTGCCACGTGGTGCGATAGGGCGAAGCGCGAGCGGGCGGCTGAGATCAAGTCAAGGCGACGCGATCTAAGGGTCAGGAGGCCAACACGTGGCGCGATGGGGGCGAAGCGCGAGCGGGCGGCCAAGATGCAATTAGGGCTTAGATTGAATGGTTGGAATTAAAGCGCTAGTGGACGATGCAGATCGAAGGGCTGAAGGCGTGATCTGATGGCGCATAATGCGCCACGTGGCGTGCGGCGGGAGAGGCGCTAACGGATGGCCCAGATCTGAGGTGGGATTGGATCAAACAGTGGAGGATAAAGGTGTACGTGGAGCGCAACTGGCCATTGGATCAAGAAGTATATTCAACAGCTGAGAGGCGCGGCGGCTAGGGCAAAGGGAAGCGGGCCGCGTGGCGCGACCAGAGGGCGCCACGTGGCCAGCTATGATTGGTTGAGAAATGAAATGGATGTAGAGAGAGAAGGAAGCCGAATTTGAAAAAACTCAAAACATGAAAGTTGTAGATCTTGATGAGATCTACAAGTTTCATGTTGAACAAAATGGAGATGAGGTCAAATATGATATAAAAATACAAAGATACAAATATACATATATGTAGTATACAAAGAGGCCCAAAAACCCAACTTTTTTCATATGATCTCCAAATTGGATGAAATTAGTCTCATTTAAAGGTCTTTTAATGTGTATTATTCTGAAGGTGAGTAGACCTATTTTGGAGGTTGCATGAGGGAATTATGGGCATTTTGTGGTTCAGGGGTTTTAGGGTTTTATTGGTGCTTTTACAAAGGGGATTCCTGGCTTTCTTCCTTATATTATTAACTAAGGTGTACATAGTATAAGGGAGAGCTTATTTTGATGAATGGATATTTTACAAGTGATTTTTTCTTCTTATTTAATGCAAATGGAGTGCTAAAATGCATGTATTATGAATGCATGTATGAATGTTATTTATGCATTGTAAAGGTAAATATGCCTCTATTTACTCGGGAACAAGGCTCTATTTTTAACTTTTAGAGTGATGAATCACATATTCATCATAGACCAATAGGTTGATGGCCTAACCAAGGTCTATACACCGGCGAGCTGGTTTGCATATAAGGGCATATGAGCAATACGATCTCTCAAAGGGATCATACAGGTTCACTTATGAACCGGAAGACATGAGCTCACTCATGAGGTACTGGGACCGATAAAATTCCATGCATGGTCGTCGTGCTTTGGAATCATGACATGAATTTGAAGGTATGGTATATGCTTTGGGAAAGCATATGATCGATACCAACTCCCAATGACCATGATTGAGAAACTTAGTGATTAAACTCTAAAGAAGACAGTGTAAAATTGATCTTAATCTTCAGGTTGATCATGGGTCTTCTAGTATGCAGGATGTACAGGTATTAGGAATAGCTGAGGGTGATGTGATCATAAACGATTGTATAACCATGATGCTTCCATTCTGAGGGAGTGATGAAACAGGTCTGGATTTTAGTGACTCCTCTCAGTAGAGAAGCAATCTGATCTTAGTCCAAATATTGGACATTGGTCTGAATGAGATTCAGATGCAATGAGAATATTAGATTTGCGGTCTTGATTTAATCAAGCATCTGTGGGAGGTTCGTAAGATCTGGATTTGAGATGAAATCTCAACATCCAAGTCACTATACATGGAACAATACAATCACCCAATCCTTATCTCCGAGTATCTGCGGAGAAAGCACATTATTCTTGAAGGGGTTCAAGAATAATTCATTTGATCAACTACATATCCAAGCAAGAAGGACTTGATGATTAAATGAGACTTAATTATCAAGCATAATATGAATGTATTGTGAGGATAATTATCCAAGATAATTAAATGGGATTTAATTATCAAGGATTAGAGAATATGGATAATGCTATCCATAATATTTGTGTATTATAAATATGATTTATAATATACATATATTAAAGAGAGAGAATTTTTGTAAATAGTATTTGTTAATTATTAATGTGGCTTGGATTCACATTAATTAATTAATTGGAAATGTAATTTACAAGTTAGTTTGGGTTGTGAATATGATTCACATATTTATCAATGGCATGATTGAAATATTCACAAATTAATTTGGAATTAATTTTGTGAATATTTTTGTGATAATGATTATTACAAATACATTAAGAAATAATAATATAAAATAAAAGGGAGACAAATAACCACCAAATGAGGTGGCGTCACCAATGACATAGTCAAAGGTGACGCCCCCTCATTTTTAGGAGGAAATTTTTTATCTCCCATTTATTATATTGTTATCTCTTAATAATTAATTTATGTTAAATTAAATTATGTTGATAATATTTCAACATATATTTGATTTAATTATAAATTAATGTTGTTGATTTTTAGCCAACAACAATCATGACCATTGACTAATACATAGATCACCATGGCCGTTGGATCTATGTGTCCCATGGATTGCGATCCATTGGATCCTAAACTAATATAAAAGGAGGGCTAACCTAGACTTTCAAGGTACATTATTTAGAGTTGTAGAAGCCTACTACTCTCTCTCACACACACATTCTTTCCCTCTCTCTTTCTCTTCTCCAAGAAGTAGCCGTCCACTTTGTGTTGAGAAGGAGAGTCTCTCTCGCCTTCGCCTTCGATGACTCGAGGGTCTCCTTCTTCTTTGGAGTTGTTTGCTCTAAAGGAAGACGACAGATTTCGTTTGACGAAATCAGTGGGTTCATTGCTTGGATCTTCATCGAGGATTGCGGGAGGAGCGCGTCTCATCATCGCGTTCGCAAGTGCGTTCTTCGTGGATCGGACTTAAGACAGGAGGATCTTTTATTTGGGATCTCATGATTACAACCGCGCTCCAAGATGTATTCCTTATACTTTGTGATTTGATGAAATGATCCGAGAAATATTCTCGTGGTCATGTGGTTTCATCACTACATTAAAAATTTTAAATTCCGCTGCATCTCGCGACTAGTGCGACTAGCCACCCCGATCGCATACGATGCGATCAACTTGCTTCCGTGATGTGCTTGAGGATTCTCAATATCCTTCAAGTGGTATCAGAGACTTAGCTCGAATAAGGTTTTGGATATGATCCATAGACCTAGAACGACTTGGGTTTGAAAGGGTCGCGAAAGTTTTGTCGCATTTCAATTTTCGCTTCTCTGTCTAATTGAATTTTTCAGTACTGTTTAAATTATTTAAACACAAAATTTGCAATTGGATTTTGTCTCCCCGTTAATTAAGGAAACCATAGGATCTGATTTTACGAAATTTGAATTTCATTTGCTCAAGATATGGCCTTTTGAATATGCATGTATTCACTGTTGTGGGAACAGCAGATCAAACGTGATTAATGAGTTAATTATTGTTTTGATGCGCCGCGAAATGCATGAATTATCACTTGGGTTCTTTAATAAATCAAATTGAAAATCTTAGGAAACTGATTTTGCATTTTTTGGATTTAAATTGATCAAGATAAGTTAATTTTAGTGATTGGGGGTCACTGCTGGAAATTGACATCTTTTGATCATGAACCTTGTAATAAGTCATTCAAATATGATGATGAAAATTAGTAATTAATTTCTGAAATAATTAGTGATAAATATTTATGAAATATTTAAAGAGATAATTATTTCATTGAATGACATTTGCCTAACCATGATGATAAGATAATTGATCTTGATCATTGGTTGATATGAATTCATCAACAAACATTGATTTCATGAAGAACCTCAGTTTATCCTACAATAGTTGTAGACAACTTTTACATGAAAAACCCTCTTGCTTAAATAGGATTGGGGATTTATTTAACAAATCTCCTTATAATATAATCAAAATTGTTTTGATGTATATTATATGGTATAATTTCGGTTGAAAAACCGATGAGCATCTCAAAGTACATGATGATCTATCTGGCATTATCCTTTCCTGAGGTGAGTATGGTGCCTAGTCAGAGAGCATTGGAGTCGGGGTTGCAACGTATGTGGTCTGTCCCACTCTCATCGGTACTGGCCATGACAGCGGGTAGGGACTCGATAATGCCGGAGAAGTCAAATTGTATTTTTTCTAATTATTAGACTAATACATACTTTGAGATTATACCTACTATTCAAGTAATAATCAAGTTTGTTGATTGATGATTAGATTTATGATTAATTTAATGTGATTAAATTAATTATATCCAATTAACACTTTATTATGAATAGATGTGTATTTCCCTTGGAAGAATTAATTATGTGAATATGATTCATGATAATTAATTATAAAATTTGAATATCAGATGGAGGATCACATAAGTGACATCCATGGTCTCCCGTCAAGGCGAAGGGTTCCATTGCCAAGGATTGTATGTAGGAGACGCATGTCCGAAGTGACAGCTCCTGTATGTAAGCGCATTTGGATCGGGCTCTTTGCTTCTCGAAAGAGTAAGGCCGTATGTGTAGTGAACCCAATATCGAGACCCCATATTATTGGGGCGATATTGGATTACGCACGGCGAGTTCTAATCCTGTTGACGGTTGGTTCAATTAACAACGGGTCAACATCATCTTAGGGGTGGTGGCTCGGGTGTTAAAGACCGAATTGGGAAATGCAAGTTGGACATGCAAGGCGGAATGAGTTCTCGCTTCTTTTTATCAGCATTGGAAGTTCTCATATTATTGTGATGTGACAAAGATAGGAAAGGAGATCGCAGATCTTGCTTGAGATATAATGGTATGTATATCTCTTACTTTGAAAGAAAAATAAGGGAATAATCTTTCAAAGTTGGCATAGCAAGACGAATTTTTTTAAATTACCTTAATCAAATATCTTAAAATGAATATATATATATATATATTTATCTATATATTCTAATATAGTGCATTCTTAATTTCAGAAAATGAAGTCCATGAACCCACTTAGCAGGCTCCTGGAGGTCAACCAGTTGACCGGGCCAAATTATTCGGATTGGATCCGAAATTTGGATCTTGTCCTATCCGCAGAGCGCGTCTCATATGTGCTGACCAAGGAAAAGATAGCAAATCCTAAGACTGCAGAAGATAAATCATATAATGAGAAATATGATGAAGACCATAATCTAGCAAGGTGTTACATCCTCGGGTCATTGTCCAATGTGCTTTAGAAGTGATATGTGGAAATAAACCTTTGCAAGGAGATTATGTTGAATCTGAAGGAAATGTTCGGTGACATAAACCGCACACAACGTTACAACGTGATGAAAGAGCTTATTTGCTGCAAAATGTAGGAAAGGACCTCTGTCAGAGAACACACACTCAAAGTGTTTGGGTACCTCTTTGAATTGGAAACCCTGGGAGCCTACTTGGATTCTGACATGCAGGCTGATTTTATTCTCCTGTCTCTCCCTAAGTCTTTTAACAACTTTGTCGTGTCTTATCACATGAGCAAAGGTTATTTCACTAGCGTTGGGTTGTTAGCTGTATTTAAGTCTGCAGAAGACGTCATGAAGAAGGACGGCCCCTCTCCTAGTGCAATGGTTACACAAGTGAGAGGAAAGCACGGGTGGAAGCAAGGTTCTCGGAAGGGCCCGGCCCAGAAGAGAAAGAAGAAAAATCAAGGAGTTGGTTCGTCTTCTAGTGCTTCCACATTGATGACATCAAAAAAGTCTGATGTCTATTACCATTGCAAGAAGCCGGGGCACTAGCGGCATAACTGCCCGGATTACCTAAAGTCTACTGACAAAGGTAAAGCCCCAGCATGTATGAAATCTACTTTCATCATTGAAACTAGCTTTCTCGTTGGACGAGAAGGAAGTTGGGTTATAGATTCTGGTGCTTCTGTTCATGTAAGCAATTCATTGCATTTGTTTCAGAAAATTAGGAATCTGGAGCATGGAGAGATAGTCATCCAGATGGGATCTGATACAAGTGTTGCAGCAGTCGCCATCGAGACCTGCAGACTATCATTATCTAGTGGTCGAATCATATTACTTAAAGAGTGTCTTTATGTACCTGAACTTAGAAGGAATTTGATATATGTATCTAAGTTAGTTAGAAATGGATATTCCTTCACTTTCTGTAATAAATTAATCATAAACTGTTATGATAAATATATTGCGGATGGTATTTTGACTTCTGGTGGACTCTATGAATTGTGCATTGATGAATGTGTCATGAATGTTACTACCACTAATAATGAAAATCCCAAGAGATCCAGGGAGGATGGAAATCATTTGTATGATTTGACATCAAAGGCTTGATCATTTATTTGTTGATAGAATCAATAGATTGATAAGGGATGGACCTTTAGATTTTCTACAGGTTAAATCTTTACCTACCTGCGAACATTGCATTCGAGGTAAAATTACTAGAACACCTTTCCGTAACAAGGTTACGAGATGCGAATGTATTCTTGACCTAATACATACTGATGTATGTGGTCCCTTCAGTACCGCAACCAGAAATGGATATCGATATTATTTGACGTTTATTGATGACCATTCGCGGTACGGGTTTATCTTCCTACTACGTCATAAATCTGAAACCTTTGAAAAGTTCAAAGAGTTTAAGGCTTTGGTTGAGAACCAAACCGATAGGAAGATCAAACGGATTCGATCTGACCGAGGTGGTGAGTACCTCTCAGATGAATTCAAAGAATATCTTAAAGAGAATGGAATTGTCTCCAATCTCACTCCCCCTAGAACTCCCCAACTTAATGGTGTTGCTGAAAGACGCAGCATGACCATCATGGACATGATCCGTTCAATGATGAGCAAAGCACATTTACCTCTTAGTTTCTGGGGATATGCAGTAGAGTCTGCAATTTATATCCTGAACAGGATTTCTAGCAAGTCTATACCAAAGACTCCTCACGAGCTCTAGTATGGTACCAAACCTAGTGTTAAACACTTGAGGGTTTGAGGATGCTTGGTCCATGCGAAGAACATGGATGCAAGTAAGCTAGAATCTCGCACTCGTGAGTGCTACTTCATTGGGTACGTTAAAGATGGTATTGGATACCAGCTTTATGACCCTGAGACCCAAAAGGTTTTTGTCTCTAGGGATGTGAAATTTCTAGAGGACGATTTCTCAAAAGGTCAAGATAGAAATGAAGTAGAGGAACTCATTAAATCCCCTGAGCATTCTGAGATTCCTGCACCTTTAACTGAAGAGATAAATCAAGATGAAACACCCATACCTCTTCGAAGGAGTTCGAGGGTGGTTGCACCACCTGAAAGGTATGGATTCCATGTGTCATGTGAGACTGACAATGATCCTTCTTCATTTGATGAAGCACTCGCGGATCATGACATGGAAAGATGGATGCTAGCAATGAAGTCAGAAATTGACTCCATGCATAAGAATGGTGTATGGACCCTAGAGGATCCACCTAAAGGGGTAAAACCCATTGGGCGTAAAAGGATCTTCAAGAGAAAGAGGGGATCTGATGGGAAAGTAGAGACTTTCAAAGAACGGCTTGTAGCCAAGGGCTACACACAAAGAGAAGGCATCGACTACGATGAGACGTTCTCTCCTGTGGCCATGCTGAAGTCCATCTGGACACTGCTAGCTATAGCTTCATCTCTTGACTATGACATCTGGCAGATGAACATCAAGACATCTTTCCTCAATGGATACCTCGAGGAGGATATCTATATGGAGAAGCCCCAAGGCTTCATAGTTGAGGATGGAAAAGTATGCAAGCTTAAGAAATCTATCTATGGGCTCAAACAAGCTTCTCGTAGCTAGAACATCAGATTTGATGAAACCATAAAGAGTTATGATTTTGTGCAGAATCCTGATGAACCTTGTATGTACAAGAAGCTTAGTGGGAGTGCCATTGTGTTCATCATGCTTTACGTAGATGATATCCTTATCATTGGGAATGATACATGAATGATGACCAGTATAAAGATTTGGCTATCCCATACCTTCGAGATGAAAGATCTTGGAGAAGCCTCTTACATCTTAGGCTTGAAGTTGTTCAGAAACCGAGAAAAGAGAATATTGGGATTATCACAACATGGATACATCAAGAAGATTCTTAAAAGATTCCATATGGATAGTTCAAAGAAGGGGTTCCTCCCCTTAGGACATGGTATCCATCTGTCCAAAGGGATGGTTCCTCAAAGTGTTGAGGAAAGAAAGGCCATGGCTGGATGCCCTTACGCATCACCTGTAGGAAGCTTGATGTATGCCATTATGGGTACTAGGCCAGACATCTGCCATGCAGTGGGAGTGGTAAGTTGTTACCAATCCTGCTATGGAGAGAAATACTGGAATGCAGTAAAGAACATATTTAAATATCTGAGACGGACGCAAGATTACATCTTGGTCTATGGGGATGGTGATCTCCAAGTCTTGGGATATACAGATTCAGACTTTCAGTCGGATATTGATGATCGAAAGTCGACATCAGGGTTTGTATTCCTGTTGAATGGTGGTGTTGTGAGCTGGAGAAGCAAGAAGCAGGACATTACGGCGGATTCAACAACAGAAGTTGCCGCATCGGATGCTGCAAAGGAGGCGGTGTGGTTGCGCAAGTTCATCTTGGAGCTTGGCGTAGTTTCCTCTAATACTTCCATCCCATTACTCTGTGATAGCATGGGAGCCATTGCCCAGGCAAAGGAACCCAGATGCCATCAAAAGAGCAAGCACGTAGAAAGGGAATACCACATCATTCAGGAGATTCAAAAGCGTGGTGATATCATCATCACCAAGGTGGCCTCTGCCGTCAACATTGCCGATCCTCTTACCAAACCTCTGACACAGAAGGTTTTTGACCAACATGTAATGAGTATGGGTTTACGGATTGTACCTGAATGGTTCTGAGGGCTAGTAGGAGATTGTTAGACATGTGAGCCCTGGGCGAACCATTCTTACAATAAGTGTTATGTAATATATATGTTTATCAATCAAAATTATTGATGTTTCACTCCCTTTCCGAAATTAAATGAATGAATGCACTATAAGGTCCCTCTGTACAATTAGGGATATGTACCATGACCATCTTGATGATCATATAGCTGTTGATTAATTAAATGAATCATAGAGGCTGGTCTTTGGATGAATATCCAAGGAGTTAGATAGAGGACTCATCAAGCACCGTCAAATGATTGTTAAGAGATGATCTCCAGCCTGAGTAGGAGATGGCAATCCTTTCTCACATAGGCTGATATCCGACCGACCTCTTGATGCAGGTCCTCTGCATGGGAATAGTGATTCGGAGGTGTCAGATTAGTTAGGTCAATAGGTTGACTTAACAAGATCGAGATAACCTAAGTCCTACGTTGAATGCTGTCACAGCATAGGCACGCATCCTCTGACCGGAGATAGTTGTATTGCTATATGTCTGAGTATGTACATTTGGCAGACCGATAGGTTGATGGCCTAACCAAGGTCTATACACCGGCGAGCTGGTGTGCATATAAGGGTATATGAGCAATACGATCTCTCAAAGGGATCATACAGGTTCACTTATGAACCGAAAAACATGAGCTCACTCATGAGGTATTGGGACCGATCAAATTCCATGCATGGTCATCGTGCTTTGGAAGCATGACATGAATTTGAAGGTATGATATATGCTTTGGGAAAGCATATGATCGATACCAACTCCCAATGACCAAGATTGAGAAACTTAGTGATTAAACTCTGAAGAAGACAGTGTAAAATTGATATTAATCTTCAATTTGATCATGGGTCTTCCAGTATGCATGATGTACACGTATTAGGAATACCTGAGGGTGATGTGATCATAAATGATTGTATAACCATGACGTTTCCATTCCGAAGGAGTGATGAAACAGGTCTGGATTTTAGTGACTCCTCTCAGTAGAGAAGCAATCTGACCTTAGTCCAAATATTAGACATTGGTCTGAATGAGATTCAGATGCAATGAGAAGATTAGATTTGCGGTCTTGATTTAAGCAAGCATCTGTGGGAGGTTCGTAAGATCTGGATTTGAGATGAAATCTCAACATCCAAGTCACTATACGTGGAACAATACAATCGCCTTGTCCTTATCTCCAAGTATCTGCGGAAAAAGCACATTATTCTTGAAAGGGGTTCAAGAATAATTCATTTGATGAACTATATATCCAAGCAAGAAGGACTTGATGATTAAATAAGATTTAATTATCAAGCATAATATGAATGTATTGTAAGAATAATTATCCAAGATAATTAAATGGGATTTAATTATCAAGGATTAGATAATATGGATAATGCTATCCGTAATATTTATCTATTATAAATATGATTTATAATATACATATATTAAAGAGAGAGAATTTTTGTAAATAGCATTTGTTAATTATTAATGTGGATTGGGTTCACATTAATTAATTAATTGGAAATGTAATTTATAAATTAGTTTGGGTTGTGAATATGATTCACATATTTATCAATGGCATAATTTAAATATTCAAAAATTAATTTGGAATTAACTTAGTGAATATTTTTGTGATAATGATTATTACAAATACATTAAGAAATAATAATATAAAATAAAAGGGAGACAAATAACCACCAAATGAGGTGGCGTCACCAATGACATAGTCAAAGGTGACGCCCCCTCATTTTTAGGAGGAAATTTGTTATCCCCCATTTATTATATTGTTATCTCTTAATAATTAATTTATGTTAAATTAAATTATGTTGATAATGTTGCAACATATATTTGATTTAATTGTAAATTAATGTTGTTGGTTTTTAGCCAACAACAATCATGACCATTGACTAATACATAGATCATCATGGTTGTTGGATCTATGTGTCCCATGGATTGAGATCTATTAGATCCTAAACTAATACAAAAGGAGGGCTAACCTAGCCTTTCAAGGTACATTATTTAGAGTTGTAGAAGCCTACTACTCTCTCTCTCTCTCATTCTCGCCCTCTCTCTTTCTCTTTTCCAAGAAGTGGCCGTCCACTTTGTGTTGAGAAGGAGAGTCTCTCTCGCCTTCGCCTTCGACGACTCGAGGGTCTCCTTCTTCTTTGGAGATGCTTGCTCTAAAAGAAGACGACGGATTTTGTCTGACGAAATCAGGGGGTTCATTGCTTGGATCTTCATCGAGGATTGCGGGAGGAACGCGTCTCATCATCGCGCCCGCAATTGCATTCTTCGTGGATCGAACTTAAGACAGGAGGATCTCTTGTTTGGGATCTCACGATTACAACCACACTACAAGAGGTATTCCTTATACTTTGTGGTTTGATGAAATGATCCGAGAAATGTTCTCGTGATCATGTGGTTTCATCACTAGATTAAAAATTTTAAATTCCGCTACATCTCGCGACTAGTGCGACTAGCCGCCCCGATCGCATACGATGCGATTAACACGCTTCCGTGATGCATTTGAGGATTCTCAATATCCTTCACTCCCATCTTAGGCCACGAGATCCGCGGAAGAAGCCGCGGGGAGATCCGTTGACCAGAATAGAGTAGGAAGAAGAAATGCAAGAAGCTATCCAACTGATCCAGGTGTTGCAGAAGTTCATGCCATGGAGAGTTTGCAGGATGAAGGAATGTTCCATAGAGTCAAAGGCCTTGGTGATGTCAATCTTTAGGCATGCCTTGTTAATTTCGATCGTCTATCGAAGCCCTATAAGATTTCTTGGGCAAGTCTAATATTGCCGCCAATAGTCCGTTCCTTGATAAATGTCGTCTTGTGCGGGGAGATCGGTTTAGGGAGTACCTCCCCAAGGCAGGCGGAGAGCAGCTTTGCAAAATTTTGTTAGGTAGTGTTGCAACACGAGATTGGGCAAGTCATCCAAACTCATAAGCGAGGGGACCTTGGGGACTAAGGTTAGGAAGCAGTGGATCACTTGCCTAACCATGCAACCCCATGGTGTAGGAATTCCAAGGCCAAGCAGACATCATCTTTGACCATAGTCCAATGCCGTTTGAAGAACTCGGCATTGAACCCATTCGAGACAGGGGCTTTAATGGAGGAGATGGAGTTGAGAGCCTTCCGGATTTCATCCTCGGGTTGGAAAGCACATGTTTCAGGGGTTGGGGGGAGTTGCCATGGGAGGCCGCGGTTAGTGTGGGCCCAAGCATAGATTCATAATGATTAAGTGCATCCATTGCGACATCTGCATGTGCGTCAATGGCTTTTCCTTACGCATCTCGGAGGGTGTGGATTACATTCCTGGAGACCCGCCGCTTAGCCGAGATATGAAAAAACTGGGTGTTGCGGTCACCGAGTTTTAGCTAATTTACTTGGCTCTTCTGTTTCAACGCCGATTTGAGGTCCGATTCAAGCATCTTCAAGTAAAGCTTCATATCAGACTCAAGTTGAGTGAGGAAGTGGTCAAGTGGTTCAACGGAAAGAGCCTCGTTGACCGCTAAGGCAAGACTTGACTTTTTCAGTTTTTGAGTTAGGGCAAAAGAGGGGGTTACCCCGGACCAGGATCTCCCATCCCCTACGGATCACCTCCGTGTAGCCATGACGGCCAACCCAGTAGTCAAAATACTTGAAAGATTTGGGGCGCGTATTGGGAGGGCGTCAACGCAATGGATATGAGCAAGTGGTCGCTTGAGGCAAGGGGAGAGTAGATAAGCTTCGCCTACGGGAAACGAGAGTACCAGGTGGCATTCACAAGGATACGGTCCAACCTCGCTGCAATCCTAGAAGGCCCAATGAGAGGAATTGGACCAAGATCACATATTACCGCAAGCGGCAAGCCTCCAGATCGAGCAGCTCGTGAAAATCAATGCAGGCATTGAATTCCCTCCTATGGTCCCTGTGGGGCTCTCTCGGACCACGTTGAAATCGCTAATGAGGAGCCACGTGTCATGGATACTGCGGGGCCTATGAGAGGGTGGTCCCAGAGCTCTTGCGTTGGGAGGGGCAATTTGCGCCATATATCGCCGAGATAGCAACGGAGTAGCCACCCTTATCTATGCAGCAATTCCACATGGCTTTTCATATTCCCATCACATTCTGACACGTTTGCGTGTGCACTGTGCCGTGTCAAAGCTACGTAGGAAAGAGATGAGGGTGAAAATGTCGTTATAAGCAGTGGCAAAACATTCCTACCATGTCACGTCAAAATCACATTCGTTTCGGAGAAAGAAACTGTCACGTGGAAATCACATTTGTTTCGGAGAAAAATTGATCACTTCAACTTATCACTCCTCAAAATAATCGACTTTAATGGTTATTTTCTAAAAAATCTATTCAAATATCAAAATACTTAAGGTCAATTTATTAACGTAGCAAAATAATCGACTTTAATAATTATTTTTTTAAAATCCATTCAAATATCAAAATACTTAAGGTCAATTTATTACCGTAGAAAAATAATCGACTTTAATAATTATTTTTTAAAAAATCCATTCAAGCCATTCGTTGGGTGCTTTCTTGCAGCTACACCCAAATTAATCTGTTATATTATATTAGTTGTCAAGTCTGAACTCGTACACCAACCAATTGGTCGGGGAGTAAAAAATAAGTCCCTCGGTATGATAAAACAGAAGGCAGTTAAAATATATTACGAAAGTTTGTATGTTGTCCTTTCATTAGTATAATATAAGGGCTCGTGTAAAAACAGAATGACCCTGCTGAGAATTTATTAAGTGACTGTTCGGTATGGGAATGAGGGAAAATATTAACGAGGGATACAAAATTGTTTCTGTTCAATTGGAGGGAGAAATAAAGAGAGAGAAGTAACCATTATTTGTTATTCCGGTAGAAGGGAGTGGGTAAGGATGGATAATGAGGTTATGCTAGTTAAGATTACGAGATAATAGATAGTTATTTGTATTTTTGAGGTATAAGGATGGAAACATTATCACTTTTTTGACTCCTAGACCAAAACATTGACCATCTACATAGGGAGAGGAATAAGAAGGAATATCCATCTTTATTCCTTAAATGATCATTCCCTAAGAATATAACGACGCAAGTGTAATTGAAAAAAAGATATGGACATAAGCGTGTTATTGGAAAAACTCAAAATGAAACAATTTGTAAAAATCTCTAAGTACGTTTGGTACGCTGGTTAGGGTGGGTTAAACTGGAGGATGGTAAGATATTTGTGTGTCTTGATGTTTGGATAGAGGGTTAAATTAGGGGTGAGTTTTGTTATGATGTGATTGTATTGAAGTTTGAAAAAGTGAGTGGTTATTATAATGGGATTGTACTAAAGTTTGGAAAAGTGAGTAGAAGTTGAGAATTTATAATTTTTATATGATATGTGGTATAATACATTATTTTTTGATGGAATTAATGAATAAGAATTTATTTAATGTATTAAAAAAGAGAAATTGTGGGGCCCACATGGAAGACAGAAAGAATGAGCTAAGAGGGTTAACCCCCTAGCCGGACGACCTCTAAACGTTTATGAATTGCAATTATACCAACATCCAAGCTAAATGGTATTTATTATTTATAGAGATTTTTTACACCCATAACCATGAGTAATTCTGCAATTCCAATCATAACCCTGCATAATCGTGAATTACACATCAAACCCCAAATAATCATTCCGTCTCACACCCATAACCCTCTGCTAGTTTTTCTGTTAACCTAACCATATCATTGGGTTGATTTGACCCATGATATATCTAGCTACTTATAAAAAAATAACAAAATTAAAATGTGACATCTCTAGGTAGGAGGTAGCGATGGCGAGGCTTGCTGGGTGGGAGGGGCTTACAAACACGTGGCGGTGCTTCCAGGAAGGAAGCGGTGGTGGCGAGCCATAGGGAGGGGTGGAGCTCTCAAGCGTGGGGTGTGGGAGCTTCCAAGCAGGATGAGGTGGTGGCTCGCAGGGAAAGGCGAGGCTTGCAGGCACTCACGAATGGGGGTGTGGGGGAGGTTGGGTGTGCGGGGGGTCAAGGGAGGTCGACTTCCAAAGAGGTTGGGTAGGCGAGGGTTCGTTGGAGGTCGACTTCCACAGCTCAACGTGGTGGGTGTGGGAGGACTCGATAGGGAGGGTTGGCAAGGGGGAGGTCGGGGGCTGCCTAGGAGGAGGCAGGGGTCGGGGGAGGTTGGGGCGGGGGGGGGGGGGGGGGGTCTAGGTGGGCACGGGGTCGAGGGAGATCGAGGTCGGGGTGGGGGTGGGGGGGGCTTCGACGGGTCTGGAGGTGGTCGACATCGACAGCTCGAGGTCGGGGCCTGCCTAGGCTGCCCAGGAGGAGGTGGTGGTCGGGCTTGGGGGGTCTTTGCCTGGGTTGGAGGGTGGGCGGAGGTCGGGGTAGGGGTCGGCTTGTTGTTCAGCGGGGGGGGGGGGGGGGGGGGTCTTCGACGAGGCTGAAGGAGGAAGGAGAGGAGGAGGACGTCGGGCAGCGTGGAGGAGATGGTGATCGACGAGGAGGAGGGGGGAGGTGGAGGGGAGGGGGAGGAGGTGGTTGTCGAGGAGGTAGGAAGGGGGAGTGTACTAATTTGTAAATAATGAAACTTAAAGGATAGAAAATGTAAATTGTTTGACAGATACTGTCATTGTTAACGAAATATTAGATGGAAGTTAATCCGGAGGTTATGGGTGTAGGAGTTAAGACTATTGAAGGTTCAGGATGTAATTCACGATTATGCAGAATTATGATTGTAATTGCAGAATTACTCAAGGTTATGGAAGTAAAAATCACTTATTTATAATGGTATCCCCAATCTTCATAAATGGTATACCCTTCTTCATAGTTGGGATACTCTTCCAGCAAGAGGAGCAAGCTGACGTGGCAGGAGATAAGAAGATGTAGTATAAATACCGGGAAGTTATAATCCATGTGAATCTTTAATTATACCATAATCATGTAATGTTACTTTGATTTAAATTACACCACGACAATAGTGATCTTATTGACTCTTGCACCATAACCCTTGTACAAGGTCCTGATTACGAGAGTAGATATAGTATAATTACAGAGTATAGTATTTCTAGTATTATTGGACAAAGATGGGGGGATATTAGTGTAAAAAGCCTTATTTAAATAGTGACGAGGAAATAAGGTGGGACCCCGAATGCATCACATCAATAACTAAGAAGAAGCGCCAACGGAAATAATGACAAACCAAAGGGATATCCACGTCACATTAACTCAGATAATCGTGGCTCATATAATTACAGCCTTCTCCTCCTGGATAGGAAGGGAGGGAGAGAGATGGACGAAGCGCAGGGATTGCTGCAAGAGGAGGATGCGGGGAGGAGATGGACGGCCGAGATGGTGGAGGAAGGGAGAAGGCTCGGGTACCTGGCGGTGCCCATGGTGGCCGTGATGCTCTCGCAGTACTTGGTGCGCCTCATCTCCACCATGGTCGTGGGGCACCTCGGCGAGCTCGCGCTCTCCAGCGCCTCCATCGCCACCTCCCTCAGCGGCGTCACCGGCTTCAGCCTCCTCGTATGTGCTTCCTCTTCATTTCGTTTTGCTTCTTTGCAAAGATCTGGAAAAAAAATTAGAATGTGGGCATGCTCCTTTTTTCGCATAATTTTCATGCTTTGGGAGTTGTTTTTTAGAGCTCGAATTAACCCATTAGAACTTGAGAAGAACTCTGTAGAAGGAGAATCAGGTCATGTTCTTAGATTTGGTATTCACCAGTCGTTCCTGTCGGTTAGAAGATAATAATTTCAGCTATTCGATTTGGCGCACATGAACTCTGCATGGGGATTATTCAACGTAAGGGAGCGATTGTCTGTTGTAGTTCTTGCCGTAGCAGACTTTGTAGTAAGGTTCGATATTGATCGAGCACTTCACATAAATTTATACTGTAGAGCTCCACAAAAAGTACATATCCTTGCGAAAGATCCGACTCGAACCCCTTCTGCAAGTCTGCTGCAGCAGGTCGGACGTACCGTTTATCAGAAAATAAGTGCACCGCTGGCATATTTATGTATACAATATGGTTACATAAGAATATACATTTTTTTACTGAATCGAAAATAAATGATTAAGATTTTAATCCGAAATCCTCCAGTTCTTGGCTCCCCAGCAGACAGCACAGCGTGCCTTTTCTACGGGAGATATGCTCTACCCTAAACCATATCGTAAAACCTATCTACATCCTACTTAGCATCCCGCGTCATATCTAACACGACATCCAATGTGGTTTCCAACATGAATACCAAGAAATCGATTTTTTTTGAATTTTTCTATTTAATAAAGTGCACTACTTCATGTCCTGTTTGCATGTGCGTGATGTGATGAATCTCCGTGGAGGAAGGAGAAGCCTGTCGGAAACATGGCATACATTTAAAAATAAAAAAGAAGTCTATAAATAAATATGATGAAACAAGGAAATGAGATTGAGTGAGTCAAGAGAGAACTCTTCTCTCGTGGAGGAGATTAGGGTTTATGTATTCTTCTGTGATTTTTTCTTCTTTGTGGGGTTTTCCACGTAAATTTTGATGTCTTTTTCTTTAATCTTCCCCCTTTTATTTGTAACATGGTATCATAGCCTAATTACGGCTTGATTCCTCTTCTTCTCATCAATCAAGTTCTTTTGTATATGCAACCTGCATCACGCGACCTCCTGTGGCATCTCTCTCGTGCGCCTCCTGCGCGAGCCCCTACACACGAGCCCCTACCTACATGAGCCCTACACGCGAGCTCCTGCCTCTACCTGTGCGAGCCCCTACGTGCGATCCCTGCATGTGCATGACCCTTGCCTGCATGAGCATCTCCAGCGAGCCCTACACGCGACTCCATCCAGAATCGACCCCCTGCCTGCATAAGGTGACCCCTTGTGCGCCTCCCTGTGCAAGGCGACCTCCTGTGCGCCTCCCTGCATGAGCTCCTCTGACTCCTACACGTGCGACCCTCGCCTGCACAATGCAACCCCCTATGTGCCTCCCTGCACGAGCCCATCTGCCTCCTGTGCACGCACCCCCATGCAAGGCGAACTCCTGTACGTGCCCTCGCGCAAGGCGAGCCTCTGGTCTGCAACCCTTGCATGAATCCCTGAGTGCGGATTCCTGTGGGCTCCTCCTCCCTATGCGTGATCTGTAAAGTTTGTGAGTTGTTTATGTGTTCTGCTTCCTTTTTTTTCCCATGGTCTTATTATTCAAAGTGATAGACCTGTGTGGTCTTATAGTGGTTGCTTTGCCATGCTCGTACTTTGAATCTTCTTAGAATTACATTGTTGTGTATCCAATGACTTCGGAAGAGATTACTGACACAATGTCCTTTAAGATGGGCAATGTTCTGGCTCAAATCACCACTGTGAAGTCGACTAAGACAAATTGCTTAATGTAGTCTGCGATGGAGGTGACATTAGCATCTCGTGGAAGGGGAGGATACATTGATGGATGAAAAAAGGTCTGTGCTATCACTGACAAACTGTATGAACAATGGTATGTCGAGGACAACCAATGCAGGAACTGGATAATCAACGCACTGTCTACTGACATTCAGCCTCTTGTTTTTTATAAGAAATCAGCTAGAGAACAATGTCTCACTCTCAAAAGTATATATGGGCAGAAGAAGCAAGATATTGGGATGTATAAATTGAGTAGGGATGTCTACACGATGAAGCAAGGAGAGTTACCCGTCTCAAGTTATTATGTTGAGCTGTAGACTAAATGGGAAGAGATAGACTACCACTGCGATGATACTTGAACAAGTTTATTGATAAGAAGAAATATTGGGATGAGGCGTGGAAGCAGAGGATATTCATTTTCCTTGGAGGCCTGAATGTTGAGTCTGAGGTGACTAGAAGTCAACTGCTAACATGCGGGATAGGCTCAAACACTGAAGAAATCTACCATGTCATCGAGTCAGAGGAGAAATGACGAACTATTATGGAGGATGATCAAGTCACAAATTTTGAGAGCTCTGCATTGCTGACAAAAGGAGGCAATAGTGGGTACTGGAAGGATAGGAAGTGTGGGCATTGTAAGAAATTAGGGCACAGAATCGATTATTGCTGGGAAATCCATCTAGAAAGAAAATTGAAATAAGGAAAGAGACATCTCTCAATGTCTGTTGAAGGGAAAAGGCTGACAACTGATCAGATCAAGGACCTACATGTCTATGATCAAAAGATATCGGTCTCAGATAAAATCAAGGGTGATATTGACATTGTCAATGTTGCTATGGCCGATGTAACATACGAAAGTAACAATTTCTTTAATAATGAATGGGTTATTGATAGTGGGGCTTCTGATAATATGACAGGAAATTGTAAGATTTTCCACGAGTATAAAGTTACTTCAGGATGGGAAAGAGTTAACTTGGCTGATGGATCCTCCGTCACTGTGGCTAGCAAAGGAAGCATATCCCTCATAAATAATTTCGTTCTAAAGAATGCTTTACATGTTCCTGATTTTCTGATTAATTTGTTATTTGTTTACCACATTACTAAGGACTTGCAGTGTCGTCTAATCTTTGATGCTAATGCTTGTGTGTTATAGGACCTAGGGACAATGAAACGGATTGGGATTGGTTTGGTTGTTAATGGTCTTTATCGTCTTTCTGCGTGTATCATCTCAGCATGGATTGCTGCGAATACTGGTTACGGAACTGGAGATGCTCGCGAGCTGATGAAGTGGCATGAATGTTTGAGTCATCCTGGTTATTCCACTATTTCTGTTTTATTTTCAGACTTAGGCAATAAAATAGAACGTGATCTTTTTACTTGTGTGTGTCAGTTGGCAAAACATACGAGAACTGTTTATCTAATTTCAAATAGTCAAAGCACTGTTATGTCTCAATTGGTTCATTCTGATGTTTGGGGACCATCTAGTGTGAAGAGTTTAGGAGGACATAAATATTTTATCACCTTCACTGATGATTTCTCTCATTGTACCTATGTGTACTTAATGAAGAGAAGAAGCGAAGCTCCTTTTATTGTTTGATACTTCCTCATCATGACAGAAAATCAACATAATACTAACGTGAAAACTTTAAGGATGGATAATGCTAAGGAGTACATGGAGGGGTCTCTTCATATTTTTCTGGGAGAACATGGGATTATACATGAAACGTCTTGTAGTTATACCCTCAACAAAATGGTGTGGTTGAAAGGAAAAATAGGTCACTTTTGGAAGTCACTCGTACTCTTATGATTCAGAAACATGATCCCTAGAGTTTTTAGGGGAAGCTGTGCTTACTGCTACTTATCTTCTTAACTGAAGACCTTCTGTTGTTATTAAAAAAGGATCCCATTCTCTATGATACATCCTGATAAGTCTCTCTTTACTCTGGATCCTCGAGTCTTAGGATGTGTTTGCTTTGTACATAACATTGGTCCCGATAGAAGAAAGCTGGATCCCATAGCCACTAAGTGCATCTTCCTTGATTATTCTTGTATCTAGAAGGAGTACAACTTTATGATTTGTTGTCAAGAAAATTGTATATGAGTAAATATGTTACTTTCTTTGAAGATGAGTCGTATTATATTACATCTCTTAGTCAGGGGGAGTCTACTGAAAAAGAGGTCAGTATTTATTGCTTGGATGATTTCATATAGATACATCGCACATGAAAAATATTTTTTTTAGTATAGTGGTGAGTATTCCTGCCTGCCACATGGGTGATCCGAGTTCGATCCTTGGCAACAACGCCATTTGTTGTATGAGAATTTTCGATCTTTTTATTTATGAATAAGTGTGATGTCGTCGCAACCCAAATAATCCCTCAATAAAAAATTATTTGATTCTCAAATAAATTAATTTCAAAATGTATCAAAAGAATTTTGCTATTTAATTTACTGTATAACAACAGGATCAATCTCAAGGAGGCTACAAATCTTGAGGGTTGTTCTAATAATTGAAAAATCAATTAATAGAAAGAGAGAATCCAAAAGCAAACTATCTTAGTTTTTTTGATATTTCTTATCGTATTATTATTAGTAGTATTTATTTTTTTTATTGTCTGGTTTTTAATTTGTATTGGTTTTTAGTTTTACAAATTTTAAATTTTCAAAATAATTAAATTTTCAAAGCAAATTCATACACGAAAGAAACAGAACTTTTTTGATATTCAAATAAGATAAAAAATGATCAAAATTCCCTAAAGAAAATATTTTTGTGTTTTAATATATCTTTACTATTTTTATTGATTTTTGGATGATTTTTTGAATTTTAAAGACTTTTAAAACGAATAAAAATAGGAGAAAAAACAACGAACAGACATGACTATTTATCTATTTAAAAAATCAAACAAAATAAAAAAATATTAGCTTTATTTTTCCTAAAAACCACAACAAATTATCTACAAACATCAAAATCACAATTTCTATAATTTTCTGTGATTTTTATAAGATTATTAGTATTTTACAATTTTTTAAGGTTTTAAAAATAATTGATGCGTGAAATTCATACTGGAAATAAAATTATTCCTTTTTTTGGAATTTTTGAAACAATATTTAAATTTTTATGAATTTCTTAATTGTAAACAATGAAAATGCTATGTTTTTTAATTTCTAAATAATAACAAATAAAAATAATATGCAATGCAAAATTTAAACAATAAAGAGACAAGAAACATGAACTTAATGTGATTTTTTGAGAATTTATTGAGTAAAAAAATATTTATTTTAACAAGAAAAACATGCAAAATGAATGTATGGAATACACGGACTGCAATGTAATTTTTTATTATTTTTGCGTTAAAATATAACAAAAATAAACGAGGGGAAAATTTCACAAATTGCCCAGTGAAGCGTTTGCAACAAGTGTGAGGCTTTGAAGGGGGGCTTTATGCAATTTTCTGAAATCCAGGGGGTCAGAAGCAATTTGACCTTTATTCATTAATTTTAGATTTTTTCGATCAGATCTTATCCGATGGTTGAGATTAAAATCCGCAAATTGGTGTTAGGGATTCAGTTCGTTTCAAAATGAAGGGAAAGGGGGCACCACCCCTTTCTTTTTCTCCAAACCAAAGGGGACGACGGTGCTGGATGAAGTCGAGATGACGGTCAGGAGGCACGCGGCTCTGGTGGTGCTGTGGGATCCAAGTAGTTGATGGTGGAAGGCAACTCACGACAGAGTTTGCAGAAGTAGAGCAGTGGTCACCGGAGGGGCTTCTTCACACGGGGGTCACTTCAGGCGGATGGGTGGAGGGTGAAGTGCTTTGAAGGTTTTGCGAGATGGTCAGCAGAGCTCCTGGCAGAGAGGGGAGCACGAGTCGGAGAGCAACAATGGTTGAATCTCGAGGTGGCAACGAGGAAGTGGGCCTCGTGCGGAGGGCGAAGGACTGCCACACATCCCCGGTGGTCTTCAGAAGATGGTGGTTATGGATGGTGAAGGGCGTGGTTCCAGGCGGAGGAGGGGTGCAGCCGAAGCGCTACGATCGAGGTTGGGCAACAACCGATCTGATTCCTGCCACGGGGGTCTACGACGATGGTGACTCCCAATTTTTTTTGTAAAACAACAAATAGATTTTTTTAAAATTTTTAATACCTTTTTCTTTTTGAAATTCCTGTACATGCAATAAAATAAAAAAGGTAATGACTCATGCACGACGAATCGGTCCTAAGTAAAAAATAGAGAATGTAAATGAAAATAGTTTCATTGGTTGTGATGGAAAGGAACCAAGTGTCCGGCCACTATGTGGCAGGAGGTGAGAGATCGTATGAGATAGAACATGAACGTGTTGGAATTAAGAAATGAATGTGAAATCGGATCGGATCAGGTCGTGAAGAACAATGATTAACTATGTGAAACTATGATTTAAAAATTGGAAATTGATAATGAAATAAAATTGAAAATTAATCCTAAAAGTAACTAATTAAATAATCGAAAATGAATTGGATCTAGCCAATTGGGATCGGATTAACATCATAATGGCCTCGATGAAGATCGCACTGCTCTTAATGGACTACATAGAGGCTGGGCACCTTTCTACAACAAGAATGCTCTTGGAGATTAGGCTCCTCTCACCAAAAGGTTGATCAAGTTGGAATGAGGGAGGATGAGCCAAATAAATAGAAAAAGAATTTGAATTTCAAAAAAATGAAATGGAGAGGAAAAAAGGAAATATGTTAATGGTGAAATTAAATTAATTAATAAAATAATTATCGAAACTATATTAATTATAGTAATAATAAATACAATAACTTAATGAGCCAACTTAATGGTGGGTCAATTAAGGAATTAATTAAATTATATACATGTGGTATATTATTCACATAAATAAATAAATAAATTATTTTCGTTATTTTATTAATTTAAATAATAAATTTTAGTTATTTATATTTTGTGGTGGTTATTTATGGAAATTAATTAATTATATACATATAACTTATACATATGGTACATTATATACATAGTTAAATAAGGAAATTATGTTATTTTATGTTTATGTATGTTTTATTTTTTATTTTAAAATAATTATTAAAAAATATTTACAATAATTTAAAAATATATTATGTATAAAAATAAATATAATTATATAAATACAATAAATAAATGGTAAAATTGTAAAAACCACTCCAAAAAATTGTATCTTATACTGTAACTCAAAAAATTATGAAACCACTACCATTTTAAATATAATTTAATTTAGATTACGTTAGAAGTGAGTTTGATTCAATTCGAATTCATATGGAGCCGGAATCAGTCTTTCAATTATTGCTTTACAACTTTTCCGAATGTGGTTACTTTTATTCTGTACATGATTTTATTTTTGAAATTAGTTTTATTATTTAGAAAATATTTTTATTTACAACTTTTGTTAAGAAAATTATTTAAGTTGAGGTCAATATATGGACATATAAAATAGTGTATGTTTTATACAAATATACAAAGAATAAATGAAAAGTATTTACATTTTTTTGGATTTTCTAATTAAATACCCTATCTTCTCCTACTTTATTCCTGATCGATCAGGTCAAGTCTTGACCTTCTCTTGGGGTTCGAGTCAGTCTGTATCTATTACATATATACAGTCTTTTTATTTTCTTTATTTTTCCTTTATTTATTTATTTATTTTAGGTTAAAATAATAATATATGTACAATATTTACATATAGATGTCAGTTAATAGGAATATGGATTTATTAATATATACATCTATTTTTTAAAGGATTTTAAGCTAAATGAATAAAGATGATGAAATGCAGATTCATCATCACCCTATGCTTTACCTTTGTTAGTCCCTTAACAAACACTTATTTGAAAGAAATAACTGAATAAAAAGAGAAAGGAAAAATAAAGAAATTAGGATAATTTTGAGTATTAAACTTATCTTCATAAAGTTGTAGTATGAAGCTCTGTCATACCTTTATATTATTAGTGTGATGGAACCTTAATGGGAAATGGATTTAAAACCTAATAGTCTTCATGTTCCACAAGACTCTTATTCAGGTTGCCTCAATAGTCAGGTCAGGACAAGTCTTACATACATAAATTCTTATGACTATGAATCTTTAATTGTATGGTGTAAGTGAAATATAGCTCCCCATCTCAAAAGTAGCAAAAAGACATGCTCTCTCAACGTGGTAACTAACTCCAGATATTCCCTTCTAAATTCAAGTATAACCATCTCAAGAATAGGAGATTTAGAAAAGAATGGACGGTAACTCGTCTAGCTACCTATCCTTGGATGCCTGACCCATGTAGCCAAGTCCTCCAACTGCAAGCTTACAAAAAATTTTCTTTGAAGCTCCTCTTATTTTTCTATACTTGTATATACACTCCGACTGACATTTTACTTTCAATTAGGCATGCCTACTTTTGGAGATTCTGCATTTTTTCTTTTTTTTTCAAATATATACAAGGTGCAACAAGTACATAAGGAGTTTTTCCTCTTGAGCTAGTAGACTATCCCTCTTTTGACGCATTATTGCAACCCCACAGCATCCATTTTTTAGACCTAAATGCTACTAGATTAGGTTGAGATGCACTACTCTCCCTAGAGGGAGGATGGATATTTCCACTAGTTGTTACATACACGTGTGCCATCCCAAGCCAAAAGATTCTGCCTCCTCATTACCTCTTCCATGAAGAGCTACGTGTAGAGTGCTTGTCTAAGATAAGCCATGGCTTGGAAGAATCATGTGTGTGTTGTTAAATATTCTACTCAGACTAATGAAGACAACTTGTGAATAAAGTCTTATGGACTCAAAGAATTAAGTCACTAGGATCGGGGAAGTCAACTCCAGTTCTTATAAGGTTTCTCTGAAATTAAGTGGATTAAGATCCAACTAAGCTCCATTATTCAATTTTTTTTCAAGATTTAGTATAAATGTGAAAAATGCACATGCTGTAAAGCCTTGAATTTAGCTTATATCGGATCCTTATATAATAAGATCTGGCTCGTAAAGAGAAAACCAACGAAATTTGTTTCGTGTGAGTCGGACTTCGTTTCGAATTGTTATGATTTTCGGAAGAAAGAGAAGTAAGGAAGGTTAAGATGTCATTAACCCATAATGACTGTCATTAAGACTAATTAAACATGATTAAGGAAACTAATGACGGATTAAAAACCACTAATGATCATTAGCAAACACTAATCAATAGTTAGCAAAAGATAAGCGTAAGTCGCGAAAGTTAAATCGCGATTTGTGAAAGTTAATCACTATTAGTATTAATTAAGCATCATTAGTGAATCTAGAATCCTCTAGAATGTTCTAACTTAAGCCCCATGTTTGGGATAAGTTTTGACTAAAACCATGGGCCAAAATCATGTGCTGCTAAACTGTGGTTAAGGTCTAAACCATGATTTTCTAACCATGGTTAGTGATTTTTGGGAGCCTATAAATAGGACCCCCCTTCCCCATTCATTCTCTACGACTTCCACTACTACCACCACCCAAGGGCTAGAATCGAGAGGTCGGGAGGAGGAGTGGAAGGGGAGGGAGGAGCGCTAGTGAAGCGCTGCCGGGAGAACGAGAACGAGAAAGGTATGATTCTCTCTTAGTTTGCTTCGTAAGCTAGGCTTTCAATTCACCCTTGTTCTTCCAAGTTTTGTTCTTGATTCATCTTTCTTACCGATTCGTTTTCCTATTGTGGTTCGAGGAGAAATCTATGTAACACCCTACTTAGGTGCGGGCGGCTATGCACGTCAGTGACCCTGTGATTCGT
This sequence comes from Ottelia alismoides, assembly GCA_037367405.1. Taxonomy (NCBI): domain Eukaryota; kingdom Viridiplantae; phylum Streptophyta; class Magnoliopsida; order Alismatales; family Hydrocharitaceae; genus Ottelia; species Ottelia alismoides. The sequence continues at coordinate 46,129 of JAZKJV010002103.1, read as the reverse complement.
CACACGTTCACTCATCAAAGATGCGTGGTGTCTACTGATTCTCCATCATTTATGTTTATATTCTTTCTGTTATGCTTTTATAATTATTATGATGGAGAAATCTGTGTAATACCCTACTTAGGTGCGGGCGGCGATGCACGTCAGTGACCCTGTAATTCGTCACACGTTCACTCACCTAAGATGTGTGGTGTCTACCGATTCTTCATCTCTTGTTGTTTGAGTATATTCTTTCAGTTTCGTTGTTATTTTTCTCTCTACTAATTTTACAGAGGAAACTCTTTTCATTTTATTTTGAAATATGTCCCAATATAAGGGCAAACTCTGCCGATTTTTTTGAGAAATATGTCCTGATATAAGGAGAAACTCTGATGAAATTTTCCGAGAAATATGTCCCGATATAAGGGGAAATTCTGCCGAAATTTTAAGAGAAAATATGTTCTTGGCGTTCTTCGTGTTCTTCGTGTTCTTCGTATTCTTCGCGTTCTTCGTTCGTTCTTCGCGTTCTTGACACGTTCTTAGCGTTTTTGATACGAAAATTAAATTCAATCTTTTCAGGAGCCTTAAAATAGCTTTTCTAAAAACGAAACACGATAAAACCTTGCATACACGAGAGAGAGCTCTATTAGGTAACGAAATCCTTCCTTTTGCTGTTGGGTTTTCATACGAGATCATTGGAATTTTTGATTTTATGTTCTTGCTATGAAGAACCATAATTTTGGCTATTTTTTGAAAAATCTGAAGAATTTCTTTGTGATTCCCACTAAAATAAGGTTTAAACATTAAATTGATGTGTTGGCTTTGAAAGTTAGGGTTTGGGAGTTAAAATAGACATAAATACGAGTATATATGGTTATGAATAATATATATGTGAGTCTAACTAAGTATTGTTGATTATGCAAGTCGAAGACTTAACGAAAGAATTACATCATGGGAATTGATATGGTTTGAGTTAGATCCTAAAAAGGACCGTGTTTCACGTTAAGGATAACTAGGAGTAGAACTACAGGTCGGGCATGCAACCTGTAGGTTTGTAGGAAGGAACCCGTATTGACGTTTCCCTACCTAGGTGGTACACGGTTGTCCTGTTATGATAAGTGCGCACGAAATGAATTATTTGCAACGTGTGGTACCAGGAGTCAATATCTTCGGGTTGAACAACGGAAGATGTGTTGTGCCATGTGGAGGCACGGGTGGTTCAATAGCGGTTGGGTCACAATAATATGTATTTAAAGTCCCTAATTATATGATTAAATGTTAGCCTGAGGTTTTAAGCAATCGAGTCCTCGAGGACGGTGTGCTTATTTGTTTTCGAGGCCGAGGGTTGAGACCCTAGCTAATAAGAGAAAAGGAAATTGTCAGGGTAGTATTGGAGGATTGGTTGATGCGACGTACGACGACATAAGCTTATCAAGATCAACGCAATCTCCATCTCGAAGTATCCACAACTTCGGAGTCCAAGAAGGGTGGGGTTCCACTGGACTAATCCCTGACGTGGAATATAAAGGAATGGGACTTAAATTAACAAGAAGAAATGAAACCTTTTGTGATAACAAGTTTTACAAAATTAAACAATTTGTTTGCTTTTCTCTTCTTCGTTACTTAGCATTCGCTAATTTTTATCCTATGAATTATGGAAAACCCAACAGGTGTCGGTGAGCCATCGCAAGGACTTTAAAAGTTCATCCCAGCTTACATATTAGACATCCAACCAACCACAGTAGCTTTACTTTTTAAGGTAGTTAGTAATCTTTTGTATATTTTCCTTTCAAGCTGATGTACATAAATGGTTATAGTGGGGCAGTGTATCATCTGAACTTTATTTTGTGAATGGAAAAGTGTTGAAATACTTTCTTTTGAGTATTTTATTTACAGTCTATTTCTGAATGTTAGTTGTGATTGTTGAATAAATTATTGCTGAGTAACCTGATATGGATATGGGAGGATCCGACGGTCCGGGAATCGGGGTCATGACAGATTGGTATCAGAGCTTGGTTACTTCAGTAATTTGTTTAGTAATTAACAACTATGAGCGGTATTCAGAAACTAAGGTTGTATTAAGATCCTTTGATCTTAATAAATGACTGCAGTACCATCAGGATCATGGCATATACAAGTCATTGTCCCTTATGTACATCATGCTAAGACATATATGATCTGACCTTTGACCTTGACTCATCAGGATCATGGCAGACCAAGATGTGTCTAGGCATTTAACGGCTATGATGGCAATGATCCAAGACATGGGGCAAAGGCAGCAAGCATTGGAGGAGAGGCTCAATGCACAAGCTGAGAGACCCGAGGCACCTAAGCCCATGGATGCTAGGATTGAAGGTTCTGTCTATCTTTCTGAGGAAGAATCAAGTTACCATCCTTCAGCTGAGTCTGCTCCTACCCCAACTGAAGGAAAAATGGAGAAGGACCTTCTTAGACACCAAACATTACTAGATACTTACCGAAAGGGAAAAATTCCTCGATTTAAAGGCATAGAGACACATGTTGAGGCAAAACTATGGCTTGATGACGTCAGTAGGATGTTGAGAATAATATACGCACCAGCAGATACTTGGGTGCACTTTGCTGATTACTCCTTAGCAGACTACGCAAGACGATGGTGGAGAGCCATTTCCAAGAAATTAGCAGATCCTGTTCCATAGGATGTTTTTGAAGAGAGGTTCCAACCCAATTCTCTTCCTCTCATTGGGAAGAATTGAAGAGGAAGGAGTTAGTTTCTTTGACCCAAGGATCCAAGAATATACGAGATTATGATATTCACTTTATGGAGCTACTACGTTACTCCCCAGCTTTAGAAGCTTCACCACAAGAGTGTCTTACCAAATTTATTAGCGGTCTTCAGGGAGATTTGAGAGAGAAGCTTGCAGGTTTTAGAGCCACCACTATAGATGAAGCCATAGACACCGCCTCTCGTATTGAGATGGAGAGGGATGAAAATCGTCAAAGAAGAAGCTTTCACTTTACTGGTGGACCATCCAAAAGTAAGGCGAATTATAACCGAAGAGACAATCGTTATCATCCAGTCGATTCCAATATAAGCTCACCACAGACCTTGGGCCGGGAATTATCAGGAAGAGGGGGTTTCTCCAAACCTCCATTATATCCACGTAACTCTGCACCAGGAACTAGTACCTATGTAGTTGGGTCTTCAGCTTAGACAGGAATGCGTGCATGTTATCACTGTCATCAAGAAGGTCACATTAGGAAGGACTGCCCACAGTTGAGAGGTTCATGGTTTAAACCAACCCCAATTAACAGTATAACATCCACTCCGAGCAATGGAGCCACACGCGGAGGAAGACAAGGTAGAGGTCGTGGCTCACAAGGAGCGCCTCCTACACAGCAACCACCACAAAGTGTTGCGGGTTCTAGCTTGCCTAATCCTAATGGTCCGCTCAATGCAATCACTGAAGAACAAGCCTACAATTCAGGAACAGTCGTACGAGGTACTGTTATTATTCATGACTTTTCAGTACATGCTTTATTTGATTCTGGTGCTTCACATTCATTTATTGCTCGACGGTTCGTACCCACTTTGGGTAAGATACCAGTAAAGGTACAACAATCCTATTTGATCAAGGGACCAGGAGGACAAGTATTTATAATCCGAGAAATCCTGGATAATTGTATAGTACTGATAGTGGGATATCGGTTACATGTTTCACTACTACTGATAGAAATGGGGGACTTTGATCTTATCCTTGGGATGGATTGACTAGAAAGGCACCATGCATGTCTTGACTATTTTCTGAAGACAGTAACATTTCACCTTTCTAACTTGATAGAGTTCCAGTTCATTGGAAAAACATCCAATGATAATGTCGAATATATCTCTACTTTGAAGGCACAGCAATTGTTAGAGAAAGGGTGTCAAGGCTATTTAGCTTATGTATCCACTACATCAGGGTCAGAAAGAATGATGGAAGATATACCTATAGTGTGCGAGTTTCCTGATGTATTTCTAGAGGAACTACCTGGATTACCACCTGAGCGAGAAATTGAATTTGAAATCTCTCTCATACCTGATACTTAGCTTATCTATATCCCTCCGTATCGGATGGCACCAGCTGAGTTACGAGAGTTAAAAGAACAATTGCAAGAACTATTATATAAAGGATTCATTCGTCCTAATACTTCACCATGGGGTGCACCTGTCTTATTTGTCAGGAAAAAGGATTGGTCAATGTGGTTGTGCATTGACTATAGACAACTAAACAAGAGGACCATAAAGAATAAGTATCCACTGCCAAGAATAGATGATCTCTTTGATCAGTTACATGGTTCAACTGTGTATTCCAAGATTGATTTAAGATCTGGATACCATCAGTTGAAAATTAAAGATACAGATATTCCTTAGACAGCGTTTCAAACTAGATACGGGCATTATGAATTCTTAGTTATGCCTTTTGAACTAACAAATGCCCCAGCAGCCTTCATGGATCTCATGAATAGAGTATTCAAGGAGTTCTTAGATCACTTTGTAGTAGTCTTTATTGATGATGTGCTTATTTACTCCAAGGATAAATATCTGCATGAACACCATCTCAGGCAGGCACTTGAAACTCTAAACAAGAACAAACTGTATGCTAAATATAGTAAATGTGACTTTTGGCTATCTGAAGTATCTTTCTTAGGCCATGTTATTTCTGGGGAAGGTATATCAGTTGATCCTAAAGGTTAGTGCGGTGATGAGTTGGGAACGTCCGAAGACTGTCACAGAAATACGATCTTTTCTAGGTTTAGCTGGATATTATAGAAGATTTGTGAAGGACTTTTCACGAATAGCATTGCCAATGACTAGACTAACTCAGAAGGAAGTCCCATTCTTATGATCTGATACATGTAAAGTTAGTTTTCAGATACTGAAAGAATGTCTAACATTTGCACCAATCCTTACTCTACCCTCTGGGAGTGAAGGGTTTACAGTGTACACTGATACGTCTAAAGAAGGACTTGGGGCAGTTCTTATGCAATATGGTAAGGTAGTTGCGTATGCATCACGACAGCTCAGGACACATGAAAAGGACTACCCAACACATGACCTTGAAGTAGCTGCTGTAGTTTTTGCTTTAAAAGATATGGAGACATTACCTCTATGGTATTACTTTTGAAATCTTCACTGATCATAAAAGCTTAAAATATCTATTTGATCAGAAGGAACTCAATATGAGACGGATACGGTGGCTAGAGTTGTTAAAGGACTATGAATGCACTATCTCTTAGCACCCTGGTAAGGGAAACGTCGTAACAGATGCCCTTAGCAGAAGAACTTATTCACTGGGTTGGTGAGTGTTATCCACTTTTGGGGTTTACTATCAACGTTAAGCGAATGGAAACCATTTGATAGTAGTTCTGATACTATAACTATTCCTCACCAATACAAACCAGAGATCTGGGATAGAATAAATAAAGGACAGGAGGATGATCCAGTCCTTAAAGACTTGAGACAACAACTAAAGAAGAATGAGATAGAGGGATTCCATATACAAGATGGGTTACTGTATAACCATCACAGAGTTTGTGTACCAAACACACCTGAAAGACATCGTATGAGCATGTGCCTCAGAATGGAAGGGATCGTGGATTAAACATTGGCCTCTTGCAGAATTCACCTACAATAATAGTTACCATACAAGTATTGGCATGGCACCATTTGAAGCACTATATGGACGAAGGTGTACTACTCCTTTGTGTTGGCAAGAGGTTGGAATAAAGAGACTTTATGATTCAGATAGACTTCAGGAGACACGGGAAGCTGTAGAGCTTGCTAGAAAAAGACTATGAAGAGTCGCCAGAAAAGTTATAGTGATACCAAGCGAAGACACCTTGAATTTGAGGTAGGTGACTTTGTATTTCTCAAAGTATCACCTATGAAGGGTGTTCAGAGGTTTGGCTTGCGCAGGAAGTTAGCACCTAGGTTCGTGGGTCCCTTTGAAATTATTCAACGGATTGGAAAAGTTGCCTATAGACTTGCGCTTCCTCCACATCTTTCGGCAATACATGATGTATTTCATGTATCAAATCTGAGAAAGTACATTTGGGATCTAGAGCATAAGATAAGTTATGATGATTTACATGTTGAGTCAGACTTGACATACCAAGAGATACCTGTGAAAATACTTGAAAGGGATATCAAAAAGTTGAGAAACAAAGAGGTGCCTCTAGTTAAAGTATTGTGGCGGAACCAAGAATTTGAGAAAGCCACATGGGAACCTGAGGCAGAAATGAGAGAGAAATACCCGTACTTATTTGAATGATAACACTACGCATTATGTATATGTTCATTATAAATGAAAGGACGTTCATTCTCTTTAAGGTTGTTATGATTTCAATCCTCTTTAAGGTTGTTATGCCTGCAATTCTAGTCTCAAGGACGAGACTTTCTTTAATGTTGTTATAATTGTAAAGCCTTGAACTTGGCATATATCGGATCCTATATAATAAGATCCGGCTCGTCAAGAGAAAACCAACTAAATTTATTTCGTGTGAATCGGACTTCGTTTCGAATTGTTATGATTTTCGGAAGAAAGAGAAGTAGGAAGGTTAAGATGTCATTAACCCATAATAACTTTCATTAAGACTAATTAAACATGATTAAGGAAACTAATGACAGATTGAAAACCACTAATGATCATTAGCAAATACTAATCAATAGTTAGCAAAAAATAAGCATAAGCCGCGAAAGTTAAATCACGATTTGTGAAAGTTAATCACGATTAGTGTTAATTAAGCATCATTAGCAAATCTAAAATTCTCTAGAATGTTCTAACTTAAGCCCCAAGTTTGGGATAAGTTTTGGCTAAAACTATGGGCCAAAACCATGGGTCACTAAACCATGGTTAAGGTCTAAACCATGATTTTCTAACCATGGCTAGTGGTTTTCGGGAGTCTATAAATAGACCCCCTACCCATTCATTCTCTACGACTTCCACTACCACCACCACCCAAGGGCTAGGGTCGAGAGGTCGGGAGGAGGAGTGGGAGGCGAGGGAGGAGCGCTAGCGAAGCGCTGCCGGGAGAACGAGGAGGAGAAATGTATGATCCTCTCTTAGTTTGCTTCGTAAGATAGGCTTTCAATTCACCCTCTTGTTCTTCCAAGTTTTGTTCTTGATTCATCTTTCTTTCCGATTCGTTTTCCTGTTGTGGTTTGAGGAGAAATCTGTGTAACACCCTACTTAGGTGCGGGCAGATATGCACGTCAGTGACCCTGTGATTCGTCACACGTTCACTCATCTAAGATGCGTGGTGTCTACCGATTCTCTATCGTTTATGTTTCTATTCTTTCTGCTATGATTTTATAATTATTTTGATGGAAAAATCTGTGTAATATCCTACTTAGGTGCGGGCGGCTATGCTCGTCAGTGATCTTGTGATTCGTCACACGTTCACTCACCTAAGATGTGTGGTGTCTACCGATTCTTCATCTCTTGTTGTTTGAGTATATTCTTTCAGTTTTGTTGTTATTTTCCTCTCGATTGATTTTATAGAGGAAACTCTTTTCGTTTTTATTTTGAAATATGTCCCGATATAAGGGGAAACTCTGCTGAAATTTTTTGAGAGATATGTCTCGATATAAGGGAAAACTCTGCCGAAATTTTCCAAGAAATATGTCCCGATATAAGGAGAAACTCTGCCGAAATTTTAAGAGAAAATATGTTCTTGGCATTCTTCGTGTTCTTCGTGTTTTTCACGTTCTTCGTTCGTTCTTCACGTTTTTGACACGTTCTTAGCATTTTTGATACGAAATGAAATTCAATCTTTTCAGGAGCCTTAAAATAGCCTTTCTAAAAATGAAACACGATAAAGCCTTGCATACACGAGAGAGAGCTCGACTAGGTAACGAAATCCTTCCTTTTGCTGTTGGGTTTTCATACAAGATTATTGAAATTTTTGATTTTATGTTCTTTGCTATGAAGAACCATAATTTTGGCTATTTTTTGAAAAGTCTGAAGAATTGCTTTGTGATTCCCACTAAAATAAGGTTTAAGCATCAAATTGATGTGTTGGCTTTGAAAGTTAGGGTTTGGGAGTTAAAATAGACATAAATACGAGTATATATGGTTATGAATAATATATATGTGAGTCTATACTAAGTATTGTTGATTATGCAAGTCGAAGACTTAACGAAAGAATTACATCATGGGAATTGATGTGGTTTGAGTTAGATCCTGAAAAGAATTGTGTGTTACGTTAAGGATGACTGGGAGTAGAACTACAGGTCAGGCATGCAACATGTAGGTTTGTCGGAAGGAACCCGTATTGTCGTTTCCCTACCTAGGTGGTACACGGTTATCCTGTTATGATAAGTGCACACGAAATGAATTATTTGCAACGTGTGGTACCGGGAGCCAATATCTTTGGGTTGAACGACGGAAGATGTGGTCGTGCCATGTGGAGGTACGAGTGGTTCAATAGCGGATGGGTCACGATAATATGTATTTAAAGTCCTAGGTTATATGATTAAATGTTAGCCTGAGGTTTTAAGCATCCGAGTCCTCGAGGACGGTGTGCTCATTTATTTTCCTGGCTGAGGGTTGAGACCCTAGTCAATAAAAGAAAAGGAAATTTTCAGGGTAGTATTGAAGGATTGGTTGAGGCGACATGCGGTAGCATAAGTTTACCAAGATCAACGCGATCTACAATCTCAAAGTATCCACAGCTGGGTGGGGTTCCTCTGGACTAATCCCTGACGTGGAGTAGAAAGGAATATGACTTAAATTAACAAGAAGGAATGAAACCTTTTGTGATAACAAGTTTTGCAAAATTACACAATTTGTTTGCTTTTCTCTTCTTTGTTACTTAGCATTCGCTAATTTCTATCCTATGAATTATGGAAAACCCAACAGTTGTTGGTGAGCCATCGCAAGGACTTTAAAAATTCATCTAGCTTACATACTAGACATCCAACCGGCCACAGTAGCTTTACTTTTTAAGGTAGTTAGTAATCTTTTGTATAATTTCCTTTTAAGGTAATTGATGACCGACCCAAGCGACAGAGGTAAAGGTGCTAAATGGTCGTCGCGACCTCAATCACTCGGATTCGATCAATCAAGAAAAATAGACCACCAAACAAAATCAACTCGAAAGCACGATAGCGGTCTTGTTATTAATTTAACCTGGTATAGCGACCAGGGTCGAACACAAGGAGCACGAATTGGCCTCGCGGCCTATGAAGTAGTCAAAAATCAAAGGAAAGAGAAAAAGAGTATTTTTAGTGGTTTTTAGGGTTTTAAATTTTTTTGGATTTTTAATTAATTAAGAAACTAAGGAAAACAAGGAAAGCAAGCAATTCAATTATTTGTTTAATGTATCAAAACTCAAGCAAAAATTCCAGAAAAAATGTGTGTTTTATAATTTTTACTGTTTTTAGTGAATTTTTGAGATTTTTCTGATGTTTATTTGATTTTCTAAAAATCAAACAGTGAATGCAAAAGAGGGTATTGTCCAGCCGAGCTAAAGGGACCTAGATAAAATATCATGAAGCCCCAAATTAGCCTGGAGGTATTGTTTCTGTATAGAGAAGAAAACAAGGAAAATTTGGGCACCTAATTTATTATTTTTGGGTTTTTAATTTATTTATTAGAATTTTTATGAGTTTTTGTGTGTTTTTCAATTTTTAGGTGTTTTAGGTAAGAAAAAATAGCCAAAATTGGCTAGAAAATCAAGCAAGCAAAGACAAACAATAAGTAATTTTTTGTAATTTTTAGATGAATTTTAATATTTTTTGTGATTTTTCAAATTAGACAGTAAAGAAAATACGTGTTTTTGAATTTTTAAAAATATCAAACAGTGTCTAAAATGTCTCCAAAATTTATAAAAAATTTTACATCATGGCAGGAGTCATGTATCCAATTTTCATCAAATTTGGAGGTGATTTGCTATTTTATTCAAAAATAGAAAGAGGGTACTGTGCACAGGGACCTAAGTGCAAATACCCGAAGTCTTGAGGGGTCTCGTGCAAAATTCCCAGGTAAACTCGCACGTCGCGCGTGCCTGAGGCACTCAGGGACCCAAATGTAAGAAAAACTACTTCCGAGGACTATTTGGTAACAGGTACCAAAAGTCCAGGGGGTAGTCTGCAAATAACCCAATAAAAAGCGCACATGCACAATTAAAATACGCACAGGGGTATAAATGTAATATCTCAAAAGTTCTCATTCATTACTTAACATCTCAGAACTACAGGGCATAGAATGCAAATACACCAGAAAACCACGTGTCGAAGCACGTGCTACATAACACACAGGGGCATATATGCAAAGAAAATAAAGAACAGGGTCCTCTATGCAAATATCCCAAAAACTAAACAACTCTAAATATTTACAAGACTAAATGCGAAATAAAAGAAACGAGAGGGCCTGAGGGTAAATTACCCCTTTATTAATGGAGCCGATGGATGCGCGCCACGTGGTGCATCTGACGGTGTAGGACGACGGGCGCTCCACGGCTAAGCTCCTCGCAGTGATCAAACGGCTGAGGCTACGCCACGTGGAGATCGGACGGTCCTCGTGCGTAGTGGACGAAGCCTCGCTGGATCGACGACTGGGATCAGTCCTCCACTGATCTGACGGTGGCTGCTGCTCCTGGGATGGACAGGTCAGATGAGAACTGGAGCGGGAGGCTGATCGGACGGCTGCTGGAGATCCTCGAAGAACAGGTGGCCGGCGAACTTCGCCTGCCCAGTGCGCTCGCTCCGAGCCTCCTCGCAGGGCGCTGATGATCGGAAAAGGTTCGGCGTGAGCCTCCGCGTTGGATGGGGGTCTCCGATGACCCAACCGAGCTCTAGGGAGCTCCGGAAAGGTCGGCGGAGCTGTAGCTGCTAGACCCAATGGTCCAAGCCCTCAGATGGGCTTGGATGCACCTGCAAAATCGACCAAACAGCTCGCGGGTCGAGGGCAAACTGCCTCGACTCGGTTAGGCGGGGCGAAGGTGGTCGGTGGTGCGATATGGGCGAGCTCCGGCGAGGGGGTAGACGGAGGAGCTCGAGCCCCAGCTCCTGTGCGAGCTGGGTTGGATGGAGGTATGGAGAAGGTGCGCGGGAGGAAGGCGGAGGTGACGATGGATTCCGATGATCGAATGGAGCTATGGGGTGGTCGGAATCGGTGAAACACGTCGGCGGAGCGAAATGGGGGAAATCTAAAATTAGCGAAAAAGAAAGAACTACAGGTCTACCTGGGTGAAGGAATGGGTTGTGGTCGAGCTTGCGCAGCTCTGGGTCTTCGCCTCACGGAGCGCCGACGTCCGAGGCTCGAGCTCCAGCTCAGGGCGGAGCATGGCGGTGATACTCGCCGGATCGATGGGCCACTGCCCCTCTCCTCGCTGCGACACTTGCTGGAGCAAGCTGTCACTCTTGCCAACACAGTGGAGGTCACGGGTAGATGAGCAAATGAGCCAAAGATCCAGAAATCGTGCGGCGGAGCTGGGTATTTAAGTGGGTGCAGGTCCGGCTAGGGCTGGTCGGGTAGGGCTGTGTGAAGCGCGGATCCCGATGTGGATACCCCGGCGGGGGTCTCGGATGCAAGGAGAAGAGATAGGACCCGGGGTTTGCGGAGATGGCGAGCGGATCGAGCGCGGAAAAAGAGGAGAAGTCGGGTCGGGCGCGAGATCCGCTGGAGAAGGAGGTCCGCGGAGGGAGTTGACTGAAGGTCAACATCTCCGTGGGCCAATGAGAAGCTGCCACGTGGAAAAGATTTGAAAAATCAATTATAAATAGTAAATGGTAGAATTATTAAAAAGTCAAAAACATGAAATATTTTTGTTTTAATATTTTCTATTTTTTGTGATTTTTAATTAATTTTTCAAAATAAAAATAGGGTATTTACATTATATGGCTATACATAGGTATATGTACAAAGTATTTTTGGATTTTTAATTTTTGTTATTTTTATTTTGTTTTTATTTTAATTGTTTTTTATTTTATTTATTACACCATATCATATTAGAATATTTACAAAATTTTTGGAAATTAATTTTATTTATTTATAAAGCTAAATAAATAGGGATGAGTGGACTATATACCAGGTGACTATGTACATGAGTGGTGTTTTTGTTTTCTTTTTAATTTTTTTCTATTTTTATATTGTTTTTATATTTAAATATATATACAAATATTTACAAATCTATTTTTGGGAGGAAAATATTTTTATTTTATTTACATAAATATCAACACACATGAGTCCCTATCTCCCTCTACTTTGGTTTTTATGCGGTCAGGCCCATGCTGAGCCCTCCCTTGGGTTAGGTTGCTCAATATTTATTCTAAATATTTCCCTCTTTTTCTTTTTACTCTTTATTCTTTTTATTTTTTTTGCACAAAAACATGCTAATTATTAAACTTTATACAATGCATGCTTTTGATAATTATTTGAATTTACATGAATATACATGCATTTGCGAATGTTTTTGTAGCTAAATATAAGAATAAAGAGTGATGAATGGGTATTCATCACCCCCCTATACTTAACTTTTGCTAGTCCCTTAGCAAACACTTATTTGAAAAAGAAGTGAAAAAGAAAGAAAGAAAAAGAAAAAGAGGGGAATATACATGGATCAAGGTTGAATATTAAACTTTCCTTCATTAAATTGAATTATGGAGCTCGATCAGATCTTTGGATTATTAATGTGTCGGAACTTTATTTAGACTTAAGCTTAAAACTCAACAGCCTCTAAGTTCCACCAATCTATGGGACAAGACTCCTCAATAAACCAGATCAGAACAAGTCTACATACACAAACTCTAATGACCATGAATCTTTCCATGCAGTGTAAGTGATATGTAGCTCCCACCTCAGAGTAACAAAGAAACAACCTCCCTCAACCTGGTAACTCTAATGCCTTGGTCTAGCAACTCTTTCCTCGAGAAGCGGGGTATTCCCTTCTAAGTTCAAGTGCAACCGGCTCAAGAAGAGAGGGAAGAAGTATAGACTTTTGGAAGCTCAGCCAGTGTAGCTAAGTCTCCCGCTGAAAGCTTCATGAGATGTAACATGGATACCATAAACTTTTGCTTTATTTGACTATATACACTCCGGTGGGGTTATTAAATTTTCAATCCGACCCACCGCTTTTTTGGAGTTCTTTTTGCATTTTGCATTTTTTTTTCAAGTGCCTCTATACATCATATCTACATGGTGCAGCATATATACAAGAAATTTTCCTCTTGAGCCAGTAGACTATCCCTCTTTTGAAGCTTTATTGCAACCCACGGCTTCTGTCTTTAGCCTTCATCACCACTAGACCAAGTTGAGACGCACTTCCTTCACTAGAAGAAGAAGAGAGGTTCCGCCTAGAAGTACTACCCTCATATGCTACCCCAAGCCAAAGGAAACTGCCTCCTCACCACCTCATCCGTGGAGAGCCATGTGTAAAGTGCTGGTGCAAGTCAAGCCATTGTCTCTAAGAGTCATGCGTGTGTTGTTGAGTGCTCTACTTAGGCTCATCAAGATGACATATGCTCATAGCCTAGTGGACTCAAAGAATTAAGTCCTTATGGACCTGAGAAGCCTTAACCCTAAGCCCTATAAGGTTCCTCTTAGAATTAGGTGGATTAAGATCTTAATCAAGCTCCATTTCCCAATTTAATTCCAGGCTTAGTTTAAATGTCAACTATCATCCAGGAAAGTTATATACATATATACACAAAGATGATATTTACAAATATTTACAATCGTGCAAAATTTTTGAAAAATGTTTTGAAATCATGAATGGATGGATGCATGAAGTGCAAGTTTTGCAAAAGTATTTACAAACATTTACACAAGATTTTTGCAAACTTTTGATTTTCAAAACATTTTGGAAAAATTTTGTACTATATACATAATTTTGATTAGAAAATATTTACACAAACTTTACACAAAAACTTTTTGAAAACATTTTTACAAAAATAATTTTGTACACTAGCTATGTATGTGCAATAAAAGAATGATGATTTACAGGAAAAATTTTTGATTTTTGTGATTTTTAAGGTTTTTAGCCATTTTATTTATTAACACACTCACACAAAGTACGAGTTATGGCTAAAGTAATGTGAAATATATACACCCCCCCTATACTTAGCTCGAACGATGTCCTCAGAGTGATCAAGAGCGATGAAGAAGACATAACTCGTGCTTAGTAAAAGGGAAGTGAAAAGGAATGGCTAAGTACAGAAATGAATAATTGAATAGAATGAGAGGAACTCGGTGGTTTCCCCCTATACTTAGGATTAACTAAATCCTAAGTATAGCAAGCTGCACATGAAGGGAAATCCGAGTGAAGAATGAACAGAGTCTGCCCCCCCCCCCCCATACTTAGGGTAAAATATCCCTAAGTATAGGCAGCAAAACAGGGGTAGAAAGAATGAAAAGAATACCCGCAGGTCCTACATCCCCCCTTTACTTAGGGTAAAGTGCACCCTAAGTATAGCATAATCATAAGATGAGAAAAGGGATGTGGGACTAAAGAATAGAGTGATATAGACAACTGGATCTATACAAGTCGGAAGAACCAGTGATAATCAGGCGTGAGATGCAATAGATGTGAATCAAGAGACCACATCTCATGCAAAGTAAATAGGGGCAACATCAACGACCCGCGGCTCATGATCTAGAAATGGCTTGAGCCGCTGGCCGTTCACTCGAAAGGTACTCTCAGAAGACAACTCGGATATATCAATGCTACCGTTGTCGTGTACCTTTCTCACAAGATAAGGTCCCTTCCATTTGCTCTGTAGCTTCCCCTGGAAATAGACGAAGCCTCACATCAAACAACCATACTCTCTGTCCAGGCTCAAAATGCTTGTGGCTGATATGAGAATCATGCCACTCTTTCACTCTCTCCTTATATTGTAGGCTGTTTGAGAAGGCTGTATCTCTAAGCTCCTCCAAGTCTGTTAACTCTGCCCTCCTCTGGTCTCCTACACAATCTGGATCTAAAAGAATATCCGTGACTGCCCAAAGTGACTTGTGCCTCAACTCAACATGTAAATGGCACGGCTTGCCATAAACTAGGCGAAATGGAGATGTGCCCAATGGTGTCTTGAAAGACGTCCTATATGCCCACAAGACCGAGTCCAAACGCTGTGACCAATCCTTTCGGTCAGGGCGGACGACTTTCTGCAAAATAGTCTTGATCTCCCTGTTCGAGACCTCGGCTAGACCATTCGTCTGTGGATGGTATGGAGTGGCAACTCGATGGTCTATGCCGAACTCACTAGCAAGTGCCTTCACCTGGTCGTTGATGAAATGAGACCCCCCATCTGAAATCAATACTCGAGGTACCCCGAACCGCGTGATGATGTGCTTCCTCAAAATCTGCAAACTGTCCTTGCATCAGCGGCTCGGGCGGGGATAGCCTCAACCCAACGACTAACATAGTCAACGGCCAACAGAATGTACTCAAATCCCTGACTCTTAGGGAATGTACCCATGAAATCGATGCCCCATGCGTCAAAAACCTCACAGAAGTGAATGGGCTGCATCGGCATCATATCACGCTGTCCACAAGTGCCTATCCTCTGACAGTCAGTACACCTCTTCACGAACTCATCAGAGTCCTTGAAGAGGGTAGGCCACCACAAGCCGGATTGGAGCACTTTCTATGCCGTTCTCCTCCCAGAGTGATGTCCTCCTGCCTCAAGCTTGTGGCAGAAAGTGAGGACGCTATGGTGCTCATCCTGAGGGATGCACCTACGCCAGACACTATCCCCTCCTTCGTGGTAAAGGATGGGATCCTCCCAATGGTAAGACTTGGCCTTCGCGAGGAAGGTCTCAAGCCTCTGTCTGGGCCAACCTTGTGGGACTTTCTTAGCAACAAGAAAGTTCACAATATCGGCATACCACGGGAGTGAGGCGATAGCAAGGATCGCCTCATCTGGGAAGGTCTCACAAATGTGATCAATCTGCTCAGACTCCTCAGGTTGCTCTAAACGGGAGAGATGATCCGCCACCACATTCTTGACTCCGGGCTTATCCTTGATCTCAATGTCGAACTCCTGGAGTAGAAGGATCCATCTAGTCAGTCTGGCCTTGGCATCCTTCTTTGCCATGAGGTATCGGATGGCGGTATGATCTGTGTACAAAGTCACTCTAGATCCGATGATGTACGATCTGAACTTATCTAGGGCGAACACTACTGCTAGCATCTCCTTCTCTGTGACTGTATAATTCCGCTAGGAGGAATCCAAGGTGCGGCTAGCATAGTGGATAGCAAATGGGACTCCATCCCTCCTCTGTCCCAGCACAGCCCCCACGGCAAAATCGGAGGCATCCGTCATGATCTCGAATGGGAGAGACCAATCTGGTGGCTGGAGGACAGGAGCCTCAACAATACACTGCTTGAGAGTATCAAAGGACGAAAGACACTTGTCATCGACAAGGAACTCGGTGTCTTTCGTCAGCAGGTCAGTCAACGGTCGGGCAACTCTACTGAAATCACGGATGAACCGCCGATAGAAACCGACGTGCCCCAGGAAAGACCGTAACTGCCGCAAATTGGACGGTGGTGTGAGTTTTCTAATGACATCAACCTTAGCCGGATCAACCTCCATGCCCCTGTTGGAGATGATGTGGCCAAGCACCGTCCCCTTGAGTCACCATAAAGTGACTCTTCTCCCAAGAAAGAACCAAGCGGACCTCAATACATCGCTGAAGTACTCGGTCTAGGCAGTCAAGACAGGAGTCGAATCCATCGCCGTAAACCGAGAAATCATCCATGAAGACCTCTAAGCACTCCCCTACCATGTCCGAAAAGATCGACAGCATGCATCTCTGAAAAGTTGCAGGGCATTGCATAGCCCAAATGGCATGCGTCGGAGGCGTATGTGCCGAAGGGACAGGTAAAGGTGGTCTTCTCCTGATCCTCAAGAGCGATGGCCACCTGGTTGTAGCCCGAGTACCCATCCAGAAAACAATAATGGCTCTTCCCTGCCAGTCTCTCAATAATCTGATCAATAAAGGGCAGGGGAAATGATCCTTCTTGGTGGCCTGGTTGAGTCTCCTGTAGTGAACACAGACCCGCCAAGAAGTGGGTACTCGTGTAGCAATCTCCTCTCCAGACTCGCTAATCACTGTAGTGATGCCCGTCTTCTTGGGCACCACATGCAAAGGGCTGACCCAATTGGAGTCGGAGATGGGATAGATAAAATCGGCGCTCCACCATTTCGAAATTTCCTTCATGACAACCTCTCTCAGATTTGGGTTCAGCCGCCGCTGGAACTCACGCGACGGCTTCGCCTCATCCTCGAGATAGATATGGTGGGAGCACAGGGCTGGACTAATCCTATGGAGATCTGCTACGCTCCATCCTATTGCCTTGCGGTTCTTTTCAAGAACCCCCATCAAACGGGATTCCTGCTCTCCAGTCAAATCGGCTGAGATAATGACTGGGTACATCTCATGCTCACCCGCAAGGAATCTATACTTCAGCGACGAAGGAAGCGGCTTCAGCTCTGGACAACTGGGTGTTGGCAAATCTGGCTTCGAAAGAAGACGCGTGTAAGCTGCCAAATCTGTCCGGGTGACTGAAAGTTGTACTCTCGCAAACTGGATCTGGAGAAGGCTGCTCAACTGAACTGTCTCTGATCTGCTCGGCATCTACCTCCTCCTCAACTGTAGGCTCAGGGGAAATCAGGTCTGGCATGTAGTCATCACAATCTGCCCACTCAGACTCTGACTCCGAGGGATCTGCATCACACAAGGTGGCATCAGTACCACCATCATCACCAAAATCCGTGTCACAGTCGAGAACATGCTCTGCTGCCTCTAAAGTATCCTGAACCAGGGCTGTGCTCTCCAAGCTCTCCTCTGCTGTCATCTCGGCAACAGCTGTGTCTGTGTCTGAAAATGAGAGGATGGCCTGTGCTGCAGGGTCTGCCCATGCTGCCTCGTCGTCTGTGATCACAAAATCACAATCCTGGTGGATGTCTAGCCCGGCATCTATCAGCTGCTCTGTATCTGTGCTGGTCTCTGAGCATGCTCTGTCTCTGACTCTGTTGTCCTCGACCGTCTCTATTTGTACACTTTCACCCTCGACGCGAAAGTATACCTTCCCGCTATCATGGTCGGTCACTGCCTTGGTTGTGGCCAAGAACGGGCAACCTAAAATGATGGGGGTATCGGTCACTGAATCAGGGATCTCCATGTCCAACACTACGAAGTCCACGGGGAATTGCAAACCCTGAATAGTGACGACAACGTCTCGCAACAACCCCTTCAGCCTCTTGACAGATCGATCAGCAAACTGAAGGACTGTCCTGCTCTGTCTAAGAGTGCCCAACTCGAAGCGGTCGAGAAGGGCTGCCGGAAGGAGGTTGATAGACGATCCGCTATCTAATAGAGTCTGGTCGAACCTCTGCTCTCTGATATGACATCTGACATAAGGGGCTCCTGAATCTGGCCTCTTGGCCGGCAGACGGTTCTGGATCGCGAAACACGTGGCTTTCGTTAGCACATGAATCTCTAAATGGTGGTTCCTCCTCCTCCTTCTGACTGTAGTCCTGTCTCTCAACGATCGCTGAAGAAGGGGGATGTGCTGTAAAACCTCCTAAAGGGTCAGCTGTATATGAAATCTGTCAATCTTGCTCTGGCTGAACTCCTCCTGCTCTCTCTTTTTTGGATCTTTTTCTTTTTTCTTCCCCTTCCCCATCTGAAGGGCTCTAGGGAAGGGTATTCATCAGTAATGTACATGTAAATGGTTATAGTGGGACAATATATCATCTGAAATTTATTTTGTGAATGGAAAAGTGTTGAAATACTTTCTTTTGGGTATTTTTATTTGCAGTCTCTTTCTAAATGTTAGTTGTGATTGTTGAATAAATTATTTCTGAGTAACCCGATCCGGATATGGGAGGATCCGACGGCCCGGGAATCAGGGTCGTGAAACATGCAAATGTAAGAATATATACAAAGTATTTTTTAAGTTTTTTAATTGAAAAAGGGTTAGTAAAACATACACAAGTACATGCATAGATTATAAATATTTTTTTGTTTTTGATTTGTTTTTTGTTTTTTGTTGTTGTTTTTTTAATTTTTTGTTTTATGTGTTTTTTTAAGATGGAAGATGACCAAAATTTATACACACACGTGGATTTTACACATTTATATACATATCCCAAAAATAAACATATTTTTAAAAGTACGAGTTATGTCTAAAATATATATACATTATATACACCCCCTATACTTAGCTCGAACTATATCCACATAGTGATCAATTAGCTGCAAAGGAATACATAACTCGTGCTAAATATAGAATAACGAAAATACACTATACAACAATGACTCAAGGAATGAATAGAAGTTGGTGATCCCTTTATACTTAGGATTAATTAATCCAAAGTATAGAAGACTGTTCAAAAGGGAAAAACAGAGGAAAGAAAAAAAATTAACGGACTCAACGGCTCGTCTTTCCCCCTTATACTTAGGGTAGAATAGCCCTAAGTATATAATATCAACAAGATAGGGAACAAGCGAGAGATTGGAAGAATAAAAACACGAAAGAGACGATATGAACAAAAACATTCCCCCTATACTAGGGTAGAGTATCTCTAAGTATAAGCAACAACATTAGTGATGAACATGATGAATATAAACAACACAAATCATTCACCCTCTATACTTAGCGTAGAGTACATCCTAAGTATAACACACATATGTAAACAAGCGGTGAACGATAACATAGAAGAAGGAAAGAGCAAATCAGGACTAAACACATATATACAAGATACAGATAGTTGAGGTGCCTCTCAACAAGCACTAGAGTTTACACCCCTAGCTGGGCGCAAAGGCTAGGACAATGAAATATCAAGGTTTAGGACGACATTTGTAATGTGAATACTGTACTGTCGATGTTGTCTCAATGTGATAACAACAACATGGTCAATAGTGTGAACGTTGACACCCAGATAAGCAATCAAGCGGATGTCTGCTACATGGTAAATAGAAGAGAAAGTCAAGTCAAGTATTGATATCACAAATGAGATCTTCGGCACTAGGTCAGAATGGAGTGAATGTGTGGAGTCGAAAAAATAGAACGCGGAGAAGGAAGGATCTGTCATGGAATCCTCCATGTCAATCACCGTCTCGAAAATTATATAGAAAGTCAAGATCAAGAAACTCAATAAGAAAGTCGATATCCGATGCATGTAATGAAGAGAGATTAGGTATAGCATCAAATAACTCGAGGATTGGGTCATCCTTGCGAGAGTCCTTAAGGAGAGAAGAAATATCAAACACGGAAAGATCAGATGTATCAAAAGAATCAGAAAGCTCAGAATAATCAGCGACTCAGTATTGTGATCCGACAGATAGGATGCATAACCAGGGAGTGAAACCGAGTACAGAGAACACACCGCTCGCAGATAACCCTAAGAGATGTGAGAAATCAGGTTGATTCGAGGAAGAAAACGAATGATCATGTTCAAATAACGGGTTCTCTCTCGATGTCATAAAAAAATCGTCCAATGGATCATGAAGTGCACGCTCATAGTAATCTAGGTCAAGATCAAAGAGATCATTATTCTGCCAAAGTGAATGGATCTGAGCTGCATTGAAAGGACTGACGCAATTTAAAAGAGGAGATTTTTGGATTCCCACCATGATGAAGAATTAAATCAGAGTATGGTGGGAGGCAGGGATTAAGGGGAATGTGGCTGCTAATGATCTAGAGAGAAAAGATCGTAACTAACTCAATACCAAGCACAAACAAACACAATGCATATCCTCAATTCACCAACTCAACGTAAATGTGAAGACCGTGAAGTTTCGGTCAATTATCTTTTCAATTTTAGAGTTAGGTGATCAAACACTAAGTTGTACATACACATAGGAAGACCTGAGATTGGGGCACTAATCCTTAGTATGTATGTGGCAAATAAAATGTGAACACAATGAAGGGATTGCTCTCTCAAGACAATGATATGAGTCAATTACGTTTAATTTTAAGGGTCCAAGTGATATTAGCAATCCCAATTTCCATTTTTCCAATTTTCACTTTTTTGATATTTTTGAATAAAAACACATCTAACGTATTTTTTCTATTTTTTATTCTTATATGCACAAAATAGAGGGAGGAAAACGAAAAAGCTAATGCACGATTAAATACAATGATGCATGCAGAGGTTAGAGATGTGTACCTTATCACCAACACTTTTACATGTAGGGTGATCTGCGCAGAATTTAGATACAGAAAAATAAACTAATCTAAATGATGCATGTAAACCGTCCTAGCAATAACTTCTATGAGCTAGCAAGAACCATTTAATTTGAATAAGTCCAAAATTCGCTCTATTCTATAGGTGCAGGAATTCTTGTTTACGATTTTGGACCTAATTAATTGCCTAACTCAAGCAAGTTAATAACGAAATGAATAGGTAACTCACGAAATCCATGTAAATCAAAGGAAAATAAGGCGATGTAAAACAAAACCGATGAGGTCCCCCAAGTACACCAGCACTTGGCGAAACCGATCCCACAACAAATGAATGTTCTTTTACAAGAGTTTTAGATGAGTAAAATGCTAAAATAAATTTAAGTCTAATGCTCTGAATGATGGTCTTCTTAGAATCTTCTTTTCCTCCTTTTATGCTATCATGTGGATTTTAGAAAAAATAAGTCACCTCCGCTTCACTAGAGTGCAACGACACGCCTAAGAAAGCCGCTCCTTTTCGTCAGGCCCTCGCAAGAAAGAGGAAAGAAAGAATGTGTAAGAGCCACAAGTATAAAAATATGAGCAAGAAAAATAAATTTGAATGAACACAATGAATATGAACAATGAAAGAATATATAAAAATATAAATGGAAATGTACACCCAAGAATAGTATGTCAAACGAAAAATCTAACTACCTCACCGTGCCTCCCAGTCAAAGGCATTATTTTGTTGGTCGAGATTTTCAGAATTTATTTTTATGAATGTCATCACAACCCTAATAATCCCTCACCAAAATTTATTTGATTCTCAAATTAAATAAGTTACAAAAATGTAACAAGAGAATTTTGCTACTTAATTTACATGTATAGCAAAAGGATCGAATTCAGGGAGGCTACAAACCCCCAAGGTTAATCTAATAATCAAAAAATCAATTAGTAGAAAGAGGTAACTCAAATGCTAACTATCTTGGTTTTTGAGAATGTTTTATCTATTTAATTTTTATATTTTATATTTTATATTTTTATTGGTTTTTAGTTTTGCAACTTTTAATTTTAAAAAATAATTAATTTTTCAAAGTAAATTTATACACGAAAGAAATTCAACTTTTTTTGGATTGTTCAAATATGATCAAAATGATCAAAATACCTAAATAAAATATTTTTATTTTAATATATCTTTATTGTTTTTAGCCATTTAGGTGATTTTTCAAATTTTTAAGATTTTTAAAATGAATATAAACTGGAGAAAAATCAAACAGTGAATAGACATGAATATTTTGCAATTTAAAAATATCAACCGAAATCAAAAGTTTTCTGGATTTATCTTTCCTAAAAACTATAAAAAATTATCTACTAACAGGAGGTGAAATCACAATTTTTGGATCTTTCTGCAATTTTCTACAATTTTTAATATTTTGCAAAGTTTAAGGTTTACAGTATACCCAGTAAAGAAAATTTTTTGTATATAAATATTATCATATTAAGATAATAGTAATAAGGAACCTATATAATAATAGTTTTTTCAAGTCATATTTTGATTAATTGGAATATTAACAAATAGAAGTACCTATACATTACATATTTCCCATATTTCATCTATTGTAAATATTTTTTATACGTTTATGACATCTAATCTTACATCATATTTAATCTTTTGATGGGGGTAATAATTATGCAAAAATTTAAATTCAAGGAAAATATTAAACAAATATGGAATGCATATGTAAGTGGAATCATTTTATTATCCATCATCAACCACTATTAAATAATCCAATCAATTTGATATAATATATACATAAACATCAATAGAGAATAAGAGAATATGATATGGAATAAAAATGATATCTCAATTATTTTTTCCTAATAAAGTATGCGTGTACTGATGAATATCCATTCATGCACCTTTATTCCTTTATTTTATCTTTAAAACCCTAGATAAATGTAAATAGAGCTAACTTTTACAAATTAAATTTGAAATAGTTCTTAAATACGTGTATTTAAATACAAAATAAATGGATAAACGAAAGAAAAGAAAAATAACAGAATTATTGTAAATATTGATTGACCATAAACCCTAACATTAAGTCAATATTGATTTGATCGACAATGAGCAAAGAATATAGAGATAAGGGTAAATAAATGCAGACAAAATAATATTGTCGCCTAGAAACCTAGGTGACCTTTACAATGTATACCGTTCAAACTTACACTAATTTTTACACACTCTTACATACTTCAAATAAAGATGTTTCTAGTACATAATTGTATATAAAAATACATAGAAAAATACAAAAAAAATTGCAAGAGAAAATAATGTAAAGTGTGACAGGGAGACAAAGACGGAAAAACTACAAACAAAACTTCACATATCAATATCTTCTCCTTATGGACTTAAAATTGACAAACTCACCTTTATTATACTCTAAATTAAATTATCTATCTAGTAAAATGATGTTATTTAAATTGGAGTTAAGATGAAAAAATTGATTCCTATTGTACTATATACATGTATATTATATTCATTTATTCATTCTTTGTATTTTTAGTTTTCTTATCTTTTACAATACGTGCTAATATTATTTGTAGCATATTAAAAACACAACATAAAAAAGAAACCATAAAATACATTAAACAAATAAGATAATAAATACATATGTACACAACTAAATTCAGAAAAATAAAATAAAAATATGTAAATGCATAATTATATATTATGATTATATAATTTATGTACATAAAATAATAAAATATAGAATATAAAAAAGTGAATACATGATATATAGATATTTATACATATAATTCTACTTGTTAAACTAGTAATATATGGGTCCATATAAAAGAAGAAAAATCACTTAGAATAGTACTTAAAATAGGGGACAACTTTTATATTTTGAGGAAAATTAATAAAATCATTCACTATTTTATTTGTCTTTTATTTCTATTTTCATTTCTGATTTGTCTTGTAGCGTTGTACGTGGACCAATAAGGGATAATTGCATTTATACTCCTGCTAGTACGAATAATATTTTAAATTGTGGTTAAATTTCATAGATGCCTCTGGACTTGAACATGTTGTTAAATACTCAAAAACTATAAGGAAATTGCATTTAGGTCCATGTATTGCAGATTTGATTTTGTGCTTGTGTTTTAATTACTAAAAATAACATTTTGCATCTAAAAATCATGGGAAAATTATCTTAAGTGTCTGGAACCATATTATATCACATATATTCTTCTTGAGACAATTAATTTTTATATTTATAAAATACAAAAACTTTACATTTTCTCCTATTTAGCATTTAAAAGTCTAAAAAAGTTATACAATGTTTTGAAAAATTCCAAAAAAATCATTTTTGCATATTTATGCATATTTAATTGGGATTTTTACACCTATAACCCTGAGTAATTTTGCAATAACATTCATAACCCTGCATAATAGCGAATTACACGAGAAACCTCGAGTAGTCACTCCATCCCACACTCAATGACCCTCCGTTACTTTTCCCCTTAACTTAACCATATCATTGGGTTAATCCGACCCTCAATCTATCCAACGGTTGTTAAAAAATTTAAAAAAAACTTCTTCGTCTTGTCTTCCATCTGCTTCTCCCCCCATCTGCTTGCAGCGTTGACCCCCTCCTCTTCTTCCTCCTCCGCCTGCAGCCATCCCCTCCGCCGGCGATCACCTCCTCCTCCTCACCCATCTCTTTCGTCCTCCCCTTCTTCCCCCCGCCACCCCAGCCTGGAAGCTCTACCTGCAACTCGGCCTCCACATCGCCTCCCGCCTGCAAGCCCGGCACAACCTCCCTACAAGCCCCGACCACAGAGCCCGCAACCTCCTACGCGTCTGCACCCAAGAGGCCCCGACCCCAGAAACCCAGAGCCCCCGGCGTCTGTAGGCACCTCATGCGCGCCTGCACGCAAGAGGCCCTGACCCCCGATTCCCCCCCTCGCGGAGCCCGACCCCTCTGACCCTTGGAACTCTCCCGCACACCAGTACCCAACCGTGCCCGCAGGCCCTGACCCCAGAACCCCACCTCGCCAATCGTGCCTGCATGCACGCAGAACCCCACCGCGCCAGCAGGCCCCCCGCCACCCCCACCCCGCACGCACGCGTGTGCACCCTTCCTACACACCATCACCACTTCCAGCAACCCCCTCTCCCTTGGCTTCCACCTCCCTAGGACCCTACTCCCACACCGACGACCTCTTCCAGCAACCCTCTTCGCCGGCCCCTCAACGAGAGAATACAATTTCAATAATCAATAACATGATTTGCAAATAAGAATAAGCATCAGGGGTGGTGATTTTGTCCTTTTTTTGACAGAAACCGTCAAATATAACGTACATCTCAAACGGACCATAACACAGGGTTATGTCATGTAAGAGTTAAGCATTACTCGGGGTTTCTCGTGTAATTCGCTATTATGCAGGGTTATGAATGTTATTGCGAAATTACTCAGGGTTATTGGTGTAAAAATCCTTATTTAATTTTTGAAACTAATAGTTTTGCAAAATATCATAAAAAACACCTAGAAATTGAAAGGCACAAATAACTTTATAAAAATTCTAAAAGATCATAGAAAAATCAAAAAAAATATTTTTGAGGTTTCTAAATTTTCTTTAGAATATCTAGTATTCAGGAAAATTGAATTTGGACTCATTCTAATTTGATAGGCATTTATTATATCCCATTTAAAGTTCCTGGATATACTATTTTGATTATTCAATATATTTTCTTATTTTAAAATCCATAAAAATTCTCAAAAAATATCCTAAAATTACTAAAAGTGGGTAAAAATACCAAAAAATATTTTATTGTGAACGTTTGAACTTTTGAATTTATTTAGTTTATTTAAAAAAATGAAAAAACATCTTATTTTTTCTTTACATATTCTTTTTATATTTATATCTACATATATAATTATATATGTAATATTGTCTTATATTTTATTTTCTAAATTGAAAATTAAAAATACACAAAATCAAAAACAAAAAATATAAACATTTGAAAATCTACAAAAACCATTAGAAATTTAGAAAAACAAAAATATGTGGCGTTGTCTACTCATTTTTGTTACTCTATCTTATAAGTTCCTTTGTGGTTCAACCCCTACTGCTTGCATACTATACAAATTCTTTGCAGGATATAATAAATTTTAACTCATCTACATTTATTACATAACCATTATTGATGGTTAATTGTTGATTAATTTGCATAAGTGAGTGTTGAGAGCCAAGTGAGGAGTTGTTGAATCTCCATTTAACCATGTTTATTCTTTTCATTTTGGCCTTAATTCCCTATATAAATGCCTGTATAGATTATTAATTTATAAAAAATACTCTATACTTTGTACAAAATACTATCTAAAATACTACATATTTAATATCTTTAATTTTAAAATAAAAAATAAGGAAGAAAATAAAAATAAATGAAACACCATAATGTTGAATGACCTACACCCTAAGACGTAGTCATCATGATGATTTGGTTGGCAATGAATAAAGTGGGGGAGATAGGGAAGATGAATTGTATAGAAAATACAATAAAACCATAGTTTTTAATTCATCAATAATTACATTTTGATACCTATTTTATTTTATTATTTGTATACAAAAATAATAAAACCCGCAACATGAATATTGTAGATAAAAATACAAAGAAAATTCTCAAATTGAATTCATATAAAAATAATGTACAGTGTGCCTAGGGCACACTAAATAAAAAGCTAAATTAAAAACTTATCCGACTAGTAACTTCTCCATATTGTATCATAATGGACGAAATCACTTTAATTGTATATAACTTTTAATGAGCTATTTAAAGAAAGTGATTTCATTTAATTTGGAGTTAAAATGCAAAATTTTGGTTTTGGCCCCTATTGTGCACTATACTTGTATATTTTATTCAATCTATTTAATCGTTATATTTTTCAAATTCTTTTATTTTTATTAAATTTTATATATTACTTGAAATACATGTAGATAATTAAAATAAAATAAAACCATCTAAACAAAATCAAAATAAATCAATTATTTCAATATATAGGTAAATTGTACATAAAAATACCTATAAGATATATATACATAATTAATTAAGTGTACATTAAATTCAGAAAAAATACAATAAAAATATTTAAATGTGTATTTAAATAAACTAAAAATATATAATAAAAAAGGTAAAAATAAGTTTATCACAATGCATGTATTTATACCGATATTTTACTTGTAAATATTAAATTTTAATAAAAGGTCTCAAAAAAATAAATAAAGATATATATAAAATAATACATTAAATAATAACATTTTCGTGTTTCAATAAAAATTTAATTAATTCATTTATTATTTATTCTTGAATTTCCAAGGAATTTCCTCCAGAGAATTTTATGGTTGGTCCACATGGACCAAGCAGAGGCCTTCCTGCGTTGACCTCAGGTCAACTGACCCCCTTCTCTTCCTCAAGCGCATGCATGTCAGAACGTAGATTTTCTACCCTTTTTTGTGCTCGAGCTTTCCATGCTATGCCATGGCACGCCACATGATTTCCGGAGATTAGATCTCCCTAATTCACACCATGGCCAAAGATCTCATCGATCTCCTTCGATGTGAGCTGCGACTGCGATTGAAGTTCCTTCTTTTTGTAGCCTATATATAAAATCATTCAGCTCCACCTCCAATTTTGATCCCTCTTAGAGCACTCTTAACCCATCAGTGCCATTCCATTACCTTCTTCTTAATGACAACTCAAGATTGGGAGGTTTTGGAGAGAGGAGCAATGGAGGAGCAAGATCAAACCACAGCTGGAACACACTGCAGGATGGTTTCTCCTCCCGGGTTCTTTGACCAAGTCGAGGCCTTATTTCTTCATCCTTAGGTAACTTTTTAGTTCTTATTTCGATTCCAGCCTTTAATTTTAGCTTTAATCTTGTCCTTAGCCATAATTTAGAAAATCCCCGAATTCATGGAGCTTGAGCATCGAGCCAATTCATCGTGATCCGACTGTTACATC
Source organism: Ottelia alismoides (assembly GCA_037367405.1). NCBI lineage: Eukaryota > Viridiplantae > Streptophyta > Magnoliopsida > Alismatales > Hydrocharitaceae > Ottelia > Ottelia alismoides. The sequence continues at coordinate 17,988 of JAZKJV010002103.1, read as the reverse complement.
GCCTCGATTTCCACTCCGTTTGAACCCCTTTCATGTTCTCCAACAAATCCCCCATATGCCAACCCATAACCACTATGGATTTGAGATCCGAGCTCCACCTCTTTTGCCCTTCACCGAGCTGCATCGCCACCTCACCCCCGATTGCTTTTCTACTTCTCCCTTCGGTCAAGGAGATAGCCCTCGAACGATGTATGTTTTGGTGTAGGTTAAAAGCCTTGGCGGCCCATTTGGAACCCTAGTGAAGACATGGTGCAGCTCTAGGTTGTCTGAAGCAGTTTGAGTGCCCAAGGCACCGCCGACCTCTTCAAGAATGTCCAGCAAATGTCGAGGAGCACCCGAAAGCTAAGCCCCCTATCGGATTGAAGAATCACCACTGGAGCATGAAAAACGACGAAATTGAAGATAGCCAGAGATTGGTTCTTCGTATGTTCTTACAAATCCCTTCTTAACCATTGGATGAAGAACATGACCCAGATATAATATGGATCGTCCATTTGATTCCCAGGGGTGTGCGAGAGTGGCCCTTGGATCAAACACATAGCGAGCATACATCGGTAGGATTAACGAGGATAAGTGGTAAAATTTGCAACCAATCCCCTTCGCCTTTTTAATATTTGTAAAAGGTTCTGTAATATTTTAATTAAGTACAAAATTTTTGGGATAATTTGCATGTATGCCTAAGAACTTTTTTGATTTTGCACTTTAGTCCAGTGCTCAGTTACCTCACGTGGAGCCCTACACGAGTGAGCATTTTACAGGCGCACCCCCTATCTTTTATATTTATTTTTTAGTCTAAAACATTCAAGTTACAGTTCAAACTTTATGGTTATTTTTCATATACCCCTTGGAAGATATTTTATTTTTAATTATGCCCCTACCAACTTGATTTATTTTTATTTATGCATTTCTATTTTCTGAAAATAGATTCCATGCTCTATAAAATTTCCAAAATATGTGTAATTGCATGATTGGTTGCTTGCTCGCTGATGTACCTGAAAATCTCCTCTTTAATTATAAAGAATTGTTGTATAGGAGGCAATTTACGATCGATCAAAAACCACAATCTTTGAATGTTGTGGAATAAATTTTACTTGATAAGTGTACCAAGGTCGAACAGAGGGAACAAAGATTTTTAGTTGCATGATTTTAAATTAATTTCAGTAATTAATTAATGCTAAATTAATTTCCGTAAAGGGAATAATGTAAAAATGAGATGATAGAAATGCTAAGATAAAAATGCAATGCACGTGGATGAATTAGAGACAAAGCGAAACACTTGTATGTGATTTTTCTTTATTTCGATCCTCAAATAAATACGATTAATTAATCCTCAATTAATTTATCATAGATCCACGAAATAGAGTTAATGAAGTATATATCTAGTGAAATCCTAGCTGCAAGCTAGAAGATCAAGAATCGAATCATGTGATTAATTACAATCAATATCCAAATATTTCTTTGAAAAATAGATATGTAGATTCCATGCACAATTACTCCAAAAAATAATCATCAAATACCACAGAGGTAATTAATCAAGCCTCCAGTATGAAGTCCCCGCAATTAGTTTACATTTTGTCTAAAACGCTGAGCACAAAATTTTGTCAAATAAAGCATACATAGATTATTAGACACCTTCAATAATAATGATCACTAAAGCAAATTTGATCTTTTCACAAATTATATGAAATAATAGATCACAAAATAAGCTTCAAAATGACATATTACGTGCTAAAAATAGAGTTCATATGAGAAACTAATGATAAAATGAAATAGTATGGACTAAAATGTAAAAAAATAAGTATCTCTCCTTCAAATGGGTCCTTGGGCGGTTTATATGCAGTTTTGCAAAGTCATAGGGGTGCCTATGTTCCCTACAAGGGGTATATCTACAATTAACAAAACTCTAGCAGGCATGCATGTAAAATTTCAAGTATGTCACGTGCGAGGCACGTAACACCGATGCCAGCAAACAGGTGAGACTTCTTTGCTATTATTTTGGAACTGGGGGAGGGGTGTTGCAATTTACCACCCCCTACCACACGTGCTTAGCGCATGACGTGGAGGTTCGGGTGGCTGAGCTGAGCCTCGGGTAGAGGCTCGGGCCGAAGTGAAGGCTTGGACACCCGAGCCTATATGTGGCGTGCATGAGAGGTGTGGTAACCACAAGCCTTGAGGGGAGGATGGAGACTCGAGGAATCCATGTGGCGTAACGATCACCATAGGATCTAGGGTTTTAGCATGATCCCATGGTTGGCAATCGTCGACGGTGATGTCGGGCGGCAGTGGAGCAGAGCGAGGGAAGTGCCACACAGCGGAGTGTGGTGGCGAGGGCTTGGTCGACACATGATCGAGCAGTTGCAACGTGGTAATGGTGGTGGTCTAGATGACGAGGTTGAACCGACAACAAAGTTGCATAGCTTGGAGGCGATGCTGCACAACGGAGTGTGAAGGAGAAGGTGCTCAGGGATGAGGGCGGGTGATCGAGCGTGGTCGACGGAACGGCGAAGGCGGTAGTGGTGATCAACAAAGCATGAGAAAAGTGGCTTGTTGCAAGCAGGGGTGCCAAGGAGCACGAGGCAGGGCAGAGGCGTGTGAACTGAAAAGAAAAGAAAACAAAAGGAAGAAGGGAAGAGGAGGGGAGTTCGTCGGAGATCAGAGGAGCAGGAGGCTTGCTTCCAGGTAGTCACTCGAGCCATATGACGATGTGGCGAGCTTCTCAAGTCGATGAGCTGCAGCAGGGGAAGAGAATCCCCCTGGATCATGCTGAGAAAGAGCTCATTGTCGGCGAGTACGAGACCCTTGTCACATATCTCGTCTCCAATTCAGTCTCTCTGTTTTGCAGATAATGGTGAATGATCGAATGGAGGAGGACAGAGATGGCTTTATAGGGATGGAGGCTGGCCAGGGTAACAACCGAAGAAGCTAATGTATGGAGGGGGGAAGAGTAATGACGAGGGAGAGGTGCAATGATCGCGCGAGGCGACCGTTACATGAGAGAGTGGCGACGAGGCCGGGAAGGGGAGGGGGTGGGCGTCATGTGCACACATGTGGACTGCGAGGAGAGGTCACTTCGGGGAACGTGACCATGCTAGAGGAGAGGAGAGAGAAGTGGGATGCCATGTGGCACGCACAAGGACTGTCACGTGTCACCCAAAAAAATCAAAAAATAAAGAGAAAGTAAAATAGAAAATAAATAGAAATAGATCTCGGATTAAAAAAATTCATTTACGAAAGTTGTTCATCTCAATGAGTTCTATAACTTTTATGAAAGAATCGGTAGTAAAAGAGGTCATTTGTATAAAGTGATATTTTTGGTGGTTCTCAATGTGTATAGAAAATCGATTTTGGAGTTTGTAAATTTTTATTGATTTTTAAAGAAGATAAAAATCTTAAAAAAATATGATAAAATAAAAGAAAATTTTTCTTAATTACATATGAATCTATTTTTTTATTTTTAATAAATAAAAATAGGAAAATAAAATAGGATTATGAAACAAACAAATTTTATACAGACTCACAAAGATCACTTGGACACAACCAGTTTATTTCATTTTAATCTTGATCTAGATTTGAAATTTTGTACCATTTAATAAAACTTTCACCAAAGAACACAAATGAAAAAGAAATAAATTAAAATGGGTTAAGTACGTACATAAAACTCAGGTCAAAAATCGCAAAAAGATAAAATGCACAAAAGAAGTCCAAAATACAACTTTTACATATGAGCTCCGAATTTATGAAAATGGTATTGTTTTGAATGCATTTGAAAATGGGTACTTTAAAAGTGAGTAGATCAAAATCGAATATTGTATGAGGATGATATGTGTGTTTTATCCCGTCTAATGTGAAATTAGGATTTAGGTTTATTTATCACTTTTTTGAGTTAGCAATTTTTTGTATTTTTTATTTCTTCTTGTTAGTAATATCTATGCAATGGAATTGTTTCACATCAATCGATCTTAGGATGAATTAATTAGAAAATAGGGAAAATTAGCTGCATTTTAGGTCAATTTACATGGATTTTGGTTCCTTATTTTATGCAATTATGCATGATGGAATGCAAATAATATTCACATGTATGAATGCTAATGATTCTATGTTGATGATTAAATGCATATGAATTTTGAGGAACAAAGACTAATTGACCAATTTTAGCATGATGAATCTGAAAATCATATTACCTCTATACTTAAACCATGCTCGTCCCCGAGCATTACTGAATGAATGACTTAGTTGGATAAATTCCTGACTATGCATGTGAATTTTCAAGGCTCGATCCATCGAAGACCCTTAATTTGAGTGGTCATGAAATTCTAGGCTCAACTGTCCTTTAATCAAAAGGAATCCAACTTCTCTATTTATCAGACTCTCTATTTGTACATACGACATCAGGATATGACTTTTAGTGTATTCTATTTTTTAGAGTCGAGTCAAGATGTCACCCAAAGTCCCAGTCCAGGAGACTCTCCTCTAGACCTAATCCTCAACACTAGAGAATAAGTTGGTTCTTGCATTCAATCCACCGCCTCATTATTTTGTCAGACTTGAAAGTATAGATGGACGACCAGATGACGGAAGGCGTACGATTGTGTATTTTTTCTCTCCCTCACATTGGAACAAGGGGCCTATCGAGTTCCTTATTACTCAATACAAGTATATTTTTGATTTCTTGATCAACGTTTCATCAAGAGAATTTAGAGTCGTCTGCACTTGTTTTTCTGGGAGTACATCAAGGTGTGTCTCTTTTGAGTAACTGAAATACCTTCGACACCTAGAATTGTATCACTATATGATGCAAGGCCCTTTTTTGGTGCTAACCTGACTCCTTGCTCCTGATAGTGTTTGGTCCAAGTGGACACTTTGAAAATAGTCGGGAGTGCTCGTCGTTGGTGGAAGCTCTTTTGAATTTGGCTTTGTAATGATAAAGCTTTTCTTTTTATGAGAGAACTTCTCTCGAATTTTCATTTCATTTGTTTGGCTAGCTCCGCCGCTTTACCAAAAGTTGGCACACACTGATCAACAATTTAATTAGATTTCACTATACCCTGGCACTTATGTCAATATCAAATGATAGCATGTGAAATTGTTCACATGCTGGCTAGGGTTTTGCTGACACTCAGGTTTCTTGAAGTCTTCATTGATTTTATCCCATCCTCGAGCATCATTAGATTATATCTAGACTCAAATATCTAGTCATAGTTCCTCAAGTGATAACTCAACTCATCTTATCAATCATGCAGTTGTGAAAGTGATGTGTTGATCACATTCATTAAAGGTAGAGATGAAGAGTGCAATATAAAGCTCAAATTCTCAAACTAGGGAAGCGTGGATTATTAAGTTTCAAAACTCTAATGACTAAGGCTGGCTAACTCAGTCTCTTAAGATCTCAGAAATCCAGTGTCTTCAAATCCTCAAGCCTTGAGTGATAGTGAATGTGTCAAGAATATACCAACTAAAGGAATGCGTGGATGCATGAGATGCGTAATGAAATGCAAGACCATGAGTCAATTTTTTTATGCAAAGAAGTTTTTTTTGTTTTTTTGAAAACCAGGTATTATTTACATAAAGTATAATATACATAATAAACACTACTTGTATCCATACCTGGTTTTAGTTGAAAATAATTAAAGTACAAGATATGGATAAAGTAAGTAGAATATATACAAACACCCCCTCATACTTAGCTTGTGCTATGCCCTCATGGAACAAAGTAAAATGCAGACATATCTCATACTAAGTATAGATGAGCGCAAAAGTCGACATGTCCCCCTATACTTTTACTTTTAAGGGACTAAGCATAGCAGAAAAGCAAGAAATGAGGCAGTCGAGGGTGAGGGGAATAGAATAGAAGTAATGTATACACAATGGTACCGATCTCTCTATACTTAGGCTCATGTAAACCTAAGTATGATAGGATAATTATAAATGGGGAATCGGGTAGATTTATGGATGTACAAGGTCAAGTAGATTTGTGACGAACCTTCTTACGAGGGTGTGGAGGGAGATAGTATGGATATGGGGGGGGGAAGAAGAGGGGGAAGGTGAAGAGGACCAGCCATCGTCAGATCGTCCTCAGAAGAATAGTAGTCGTATGTAGAGGATCTCCTACTATTGTCAACCAATGGTAAGTGTCTTTTGATCACAATTGTACTTATTGCACTTTCATGATGAACCACATCATGATCGGATGAGGACTCTTCCGAAATCACATGATGTCTAAGGTCAAAGGTGATTTTCTTAGTCAGTTTGTTTCTGTGAGAAGCATTGGGAGCCGGATGGACAGAGTTTTTCTCCAAATTCAAGGCTTCCTTGTTAGATGAATCGTTGAAAAAGTCAACCAATTCTTGTAGAGTCATGCAAGAAAGATACATGTGTGAGAAACAACAACAATTTCCTGATTATCATTTGGGTGGGGGGGAGATTTGCTCGGGTGGAGACTATTAAGATGCTGCAGCAGATCTTCAAAGTTCCTTCGAGGAACTTCAACAGGAGGGTCATTTCCCTCGATAGCACTACGATCAAGATGCATTGAATAACCTAACTTTGTGTAACAAACAACCTTTATGTGTCCATACTTGGGACAATATGTACATTGAACGGTGTTGCGGCCTCATCCCGCTCCGAAACAACCACGAACACGTCCTCGGAAGGATCCACAACCTTGATGAACCTCCATTTCATCACCTTTATTCTATCATTTTGGCCTTAAAAATCCTAGCTAATGCATGTAAATAGCATTGATTTGTATAAAATAGCATCCATCAATTATTGCATTTATTGTATAAATAATACTATTTTTAATGCCAAATTTATAGAATAAAGAGAAGACAAGAAAAGGGAATAAAATATTGAAGTTATTTTATGACTCTAAACCCCGAGACCAAGTCAAGAATTGAGTTGGTCGACAAGGAATAAAGTAGGGGAGAGAAGGCTAAAATAGAATAAAAATGTCATTTATTTATTTTTTTATTTATGCATTTTTGACACCTATTTTATTCTTTATTATTTATTCATCAAATGAAAAAACTTTGTACATGAAAGTTGTAGATAATAATGTATAAAAATACAAAATTGAGTTTGTACAAAAATAATACACAATGTACATTTTATACACAGAATAAATAGCCAAAAACACAACTTCACATACTCATATCTTCCAAATCAAAACTTAAAACATATCAAAATCACATGTAATTGTATATAACTTTTCACAAGCTATTTAATGGTGGTGGTTTTATATTTTTTGGAGTTACTGTGTGGAAGTTAGGTTTTTTACCCTCATTCTATATTATACCGGATTAAAATAATCAATTTATTCATTATTTATTATTTTTACAAATTTATATTTTTATAATTTTGTAAATATTATTCATAACACATGTGCATAATGAAATAAAATAAAATCAAAAAGAAAATATAAAATAAAATAAGTCTATAAAAACATAGACAAAATACCTATGTTATACATGTATATAAGTAAAAGTGGATCATATTCTTTTATTCTTTATTCTTCCATATTTTATATTATTGTAAATATTATCTACATTCTATTAAAAATATAAATATAAAATAAAACTCATTAAAATACATTAAAATAAAAAGGTACATATAATACATAGGTAAAATACCTATAAATATACATATATAATATACATATTTATTTATTTAGGTATACAAATAGCATAATAAAACTCTAACAATGATATATTTATACTCATAAAAATGAGTTATAAATATATAAAATAAAATAATAAAATCAAATATATAAAGTAAAAATAAAAATATATAAATCATAGATGAATATACCTATAAATATGCTATTAAAAATTAACTTGTAATAAAATACACCAAAAAATAAATAAAAATCATATTAAAATACTACATTAAATAATAAACATTTTTTATTTTATAATCTCTATTTAATAAAATTGTTTATTATTTTAAATTAATTATTCTTTAATAAAACCCTATGTTTTGCCTTTATTCGGCTAACGTGGACCTGTCCCATCGCGGGGACAGTTGACCTCAAGTCAACTATCCCATCTGAATGCTGGCATGCCAGAACTTTCTCATCCCGCATTTTCTTGCGATTTTCCCGGCTGCTACATCCATCTATCGACTTCCATCTCTTCATGGGAATTACTCCTAGAACAATCATGATCCACTCCCAACCCTTGTGTCTAGTGTACATAGCTTTGATTCTGCATTTCTCCAGTCAAATAAGGGTGTCGTTATGTCTATAAATAAAATCTCTATCGTTATTCCTTAAATTTGGTCAGCTTCTGAGCACTTCTACCCCCGCCTTCGGTCTAGCAAGAACCCTGATGACAGGAGGGAACCCCTCAAGGGTCCGAGCAGGTGGAAGGAGGAAGAGGTTGCACCCACGACCCCCGTCGCCGACGAACCTGCTCCCTGGCATCCAACTAAGTATAAGAGTCGCTTTTATTGCAACTTTAGGTAATTTTTAATCATGTATTTTATTCTATGCATTTTATTTCAAAAATTAGTTAGTTAATTAGAATATAGTAGGTTAGATGCCCTCGCCGGAGCTCTGCTCCGGCCACCTCCATTTCATTGTCGAACCCCCGTTCTCCGCCTAGCTTTCCACCCTCACAACCTTCCCTTTCGCTTCTACATCTCCAAGCCTTCCTCCATTCCCCCAGACCTCATCCTGATCTAGCTTGGGACACTCCAACTCCTGCGCCTCGTCGGAGCATCTCTGCCCCACTCCACCTTCCATCTACTCCACCCAATAAGGTCCTCATACCCTATTCTTGATTGTGAAAGTGTTATCTGCTGGTCTGAAGGGCCCAAGGACTCCCGGAAGGGGTCGATTTTGAGGGAAGCTTGATACCTGGAGCCCACTACGTTTTCCAACCTCACGGTGGAGCACCAGCACACCTCGCACCATTTTGAAGCTGTCGACCGATTATGAACCTTTCCAGGAATTTGCTAGACCGCCTTGGAGTCTCAAAGAACGCCGGAGAAGGGAGATTGGGAGTGGGGAAGCTCGGCTTCGCCGGCCTTCTTCCCTATCACCTTTCTGCCGTCGGATGAAGAAGGAGGCCCCAGATTGATCCCCCATTGTCGGATCACGGTCGTTCGGTCGCTCGAGGCGATCTAATCTCAGACGTCGATCTGCAAATCAATGTCCTCTATTGGATGTGCGTCGCGTGTCAAGTGGAAGCCCATCAACTGCTTGATCCAGCTACTTATGGGGTAAATTGCAAACATAACCCTAGAATTTTTGTATTTTGTTATTTAATTCTATAAATAAAAGTTAGCGTGTAAATAAAATTGGACTTTTTTGCAAATGGACCCCTGAGCTTTATGTTTTTACACTTGGGTCATGTCCAGCTCGGCTCGAAATAAACACGTTCCACGTGAGCTAGGACACTCGTGTGAGTTTTTATATTTATATTTAGTCCAATAAAATGTGGATAACGTTGTATATTTTTGTAAAAATTACTCGAAGGTCCCTAAATGTTTTTTGATATTAGCACCTTGGTCCTTCCCAAGCTCAATTACGTGTAGTCCCATGTGATGGGTATTTTGCATGTATAACCCTGGCATTTTTATATTTACTAAAGAGTTCGATAAAATTATAATTCCATTGTATATTTTTGGCAAATTTGCACCGAGGCCCCTATCTTATATTTTATTTGAAACAATACCCTCGCTAAGGCTTCGTATTTTGATATTAAATATAGCTAACGTGCTCCTAAAAATCCACAAAGATAAGGTTAAATGATTTATGTCACGTACTTTCATGCCCATATTTTATTTGGCATTTTTTTGCATTTAATCTATTTATTAAAAATATAATGGAGCCTATTTATTACCTGTTTAATTTATAAAATACTAAAAAATATAAAAATATGTCTAAAAATTCAAAAAAATTATATATAGTATTTTACTACTTGTTTTAATTTCAGAAGAAAATCACTAAAAATTGAAAAATAAAAAGCATAAAAAATTTAATAACCCAAAATCTCTTATAAAAATCTAGAAAATCCGTTAAAAATCTAAATATATATTTTTCTGTTCTATAATTGTATTTATATATATTTATATATTAAAATTTATTTAGATAATTTTGGATTTATTTATTATTTTTATATCTAAATCAATTTCAGGTATCTTATTAATCCCTTATTTGGGATATTTTTGATTTTTAAAAAATGCATAAAAATTTGTAAAAACTCCAGAAAAATAACAAAAAATTAGGAAAATATAAAAATCACAAAAATATTATATTTACTATATTTTCTTATTTTTACATATTTATATATAGTATCTATATATGTCTTATATTGTATCTATACATATACATATATACATATACATATATATTATATTTAAATGAAAAAGAAATAAAAATTGGAAAACATAGTAAAAGAAAATACAAAATTATAAAATCAAAAATAATATAATATAATATTAAATTTAAACCCCAAAAAACAATAAATTGGACAAGAGCTAAACGATAAAGTTTTAAGCATTCTTTTTGCCTCCTTCTACCGTTTGCTCCCTGTGTTCGACCTCTACACGTACTTACACCTCTATACATTGTTGTAGAGTTATAAAAAATTTTAACTCCATATTTTTAAGATTTAATTGCTTTATTCATATGTGGGTTATATGTTGATTGATTGAGGTTTATTGAGCGGTCAATGCATCGACTGGATCTCTCACCTTGTCAGATTTCTAAACCCTCTCCAGATTTCTCAATTATCAGACCCCCACGTCTAGATGGGGCAACCAATGTAGAGATCTGTCCATGTACCTCCATAGTAGTGCGAACAGTAGGGATGACAAGGCGATTGAGGGTACTATAAGTCTCCTCAATGGTAGGAAGGACGATAAAAATGATCATCTGGTCGTGAGTTGCAACATAGCCCGAATCAAGTCCTACAAGAAATAGCAAGACCGCCATGTGTTGGCAATGTTCCTTTTGTTTGGGGCAAGTGCACCCTAGAATACATGCATTATATTGTTCAAATAGTGATTTCAAGAGAGAGAAGTACTCATGTAGCAGACGACATGCTTGCTTCATATTGAGCATCTCAAAATACATCTGATACATTCTGCTTGAATTTTTCTCCTAACTATATGTAGCTTGAATAGAATTCCACATATCATGCGCGGTGTTATAGTACACCAGCTCATCTGTAATCTTGTCGATAACGCTCATCATGATCCAAGAGATGACCATTCCATCATCTCTTTGCCCAAGTGATGTACTTTCCTATATTTTCAGTAGGTTCTGGCTTTAGCAGAATATGTTCCTTATCGTATCCACGTACGATCATGAGGAACATACATGATTATATGGGATAATTGGTATCGTCCAACTTTGGCATCGAGCCAAATAAGGGTAGTCGATTGCTCCCTCCAACATATCCCTGAGATGCCACTTCAAATTGAGACATCTCGAATTATAGTAGTAGACCTACTGAAGAAGGATATAAATACCAATAAATAGAAACTTGATTACCTTGTCTTAGCAGAGGCTGGAGGGTGGCGGTAGAATACTGAAGTAGTGGTGAAAGGAAAAGAAAATTTTATTTAGAAAATGATGCCTGGGGAGGGTGAGGACCTCACTAGGCTACTAGGGATGGAATGGGTTTCTTGAGATGGAGGGCAACGTAGTGACACAAGGGGCTCAGTATCAGGGTGTGGGGTAGCCGGGGTGTAGGGTTGGGGGGCGCTTTTGTGGGGGGAGGGGCGGAGCTTTGGTGGGGCGTGGGGATTTGCAGAAGGGTGGCGGGCCCGAGTGAAGCGGCGAGGGCGGGAAGGGGGGTGCTTGTAGGGAGGGTACGGGTTGCAGGAGACTGGGCAGACGTGTAGGCCGGGGGGCTTTCTAAGAGGGTGTGGGTAGTAGAAATTTTTTCGAACACATCAACATATTTATCTACATTTGAATTAATTTTCAATATTGATAACCATATACTCATACACAGTGTTCATGAAATCGACCACACCAGCCGCGTATGCGGCCACATATGCTTGCACGACATGCAAAATGCACTCATTACATGAATCAGTGCATTATGCGCCCTCTTCGCATATGCGGCCCGCATATGCCCCACATACTGCTAGGGATGAGCACGGGTCGGGCAGGGCTGGGCCCTGAAGGGCCCGGCCCAAGTCCACTTAAAAACTTCGGGCCTTGGGCCGGGCCTAGACCCGTAAAATATTTTTTAGTTCGGCCCAAGCCCATGCCCGGCTCAATTCCTATGGGTCGGGCTTGGGCCGGGCCGACCCATCTTAACCCATTATATATTATTAACTTTGAGTTTGTGTTTTCAAGTTAGACGAGCTAAAATTATTTACAACATATGTCATAATACTTGTGAAACAACTAAAAATCAATTCTACCGGAGATTATTTCTCATTTTATACAAGTCCACTCAATGTTATATACCATAAACGTCTCTCGTTACAGAAATTGAAAGAATGAACTAAGTTTACACAGTTAACAACAACAGGTGCACCAGGCACTACATGTTAAAAAAATGGGCATAATACTCGTATTAGGTAAAGGTTCAATAATAGAAAATATTCCAATGGAAAAAATAAACAATAAAAAAATCAAGAATAACCATCAGAATCTAAGACATAGACTAATTAAGAAAAATTAATTCTGAAATGAAATACAACGATCATCAACTCATATGTCCCATACCTGACTTCTTGATTTATAAAGATTGTATGAAGATAGGATACATGAACAGAGTGTGCATGACAGGTGAGAGTTTCCATACGTGTAGGATATGGGAAGGGTTCGAGCCCGTGGGCCGGGTCGGGCTGGGCCAAGCCAAGCCCGAGCCCGACCCAAAAAAATTCAGGTCTTAAAATTAGGCCCAAGCCCGGCCCAATGTTCGTTTGGGCTAGTGCCAAGCCAGGCTTTTTGGGCTGGGCTTCGGGCTGGGCCGGGCCGGCCCAGCCCAATGCTCATCCCTACATACTGCTCCAGCAGCTCAAACTTTTCAATCTTCACATTCAGGTCCTTAATTCCATAGCTCTGCCTCTTCCTTCATTCTATTGTAAGAATATGACATGCATTTGTATACAACTGCAACGTATTATACCATTGTGTATATGCAATATTTTATATTTTCCTCGTGTATTGCTTTCACGAGTATATGTAATATATCGTCGAATATTTTTATATATGATGATTGAGGTTTTTCTTATGTAGTGCATGTATGTGTATTGAAGTTTTATAATCACGAATCAGCTAATATGTAAAGTTTCTATGGTAAATGTTTTTTTGTGATTAAATATGAGGCAATTAAAAGCATATAAACACTCATCTAACATGAAATGTTTTTCTTAGATCTTCTTTGACTCCACTTAGATACATAAATTTAGTGGTAATGTTATTCATATATATATTTATTTATTTTTAAATAAAAAATTAGAAATCTGCGTAGAACCGCATATACCCCTCATATGCCCCTGCATACCACTTATTCAGTATTCGGTGACCTGTCCGAACGCATACGCATACCGCTTTCCCGAACCTTGCTCATACATGTATTTAATTATTTGCTTTCATGATATAGGCTCCTAAAAGTCAATTTCAAGGTTATAAAGTGAAGATCCATTGACGACAAATACTTAAAAATTTATTTTAAGGATAAACAACAAACTTTTCATAAAGAATATCACTTCGAAATTTCTTTGGAGTCCATCCTTAAAAATATAACCATTTATTATTTTTTTTAAATAAGTAACAAATTCAAAAAAGTAGTGGAACAATTTTGAGTATTTAAAATCTAAATAAAGTAAAACACCAAAATAAAAACATACCGAAGTCTACATTTGTGAGAATCTTGTAAATCGTGTTAAAAAAATCATGACAATAAACCACTATTCTTTTAACCAAAAATAAATAACTTCTACTGGTTGCAAAGGGCAGCCCCGTGCTTGCGTGAAGGTGGACCTTGCAAAGGCTCTTGACTCGGTTAATCATCTATTTCTACTTGACAGATTGTCAGCCATGGGATTCGGTGCTGCATGGGTGTCTTGGATACACAACTGTATTAGTATTGTCTCTTTTTCTGTCTTGGTCAATGGTGTTCTGCATGGCCTCTTCAAGGGAACTAGGGGACTCCGGCAGGGTGACCCCCTTAGCTCTCTGCTTTTCACGGTGGTCATGGAATCTCTGACCTGCTTGGTGGATCTGGATGTGGCAGATGGCTCTATTACCCCCATGGGGAGAGGACGGAATAGGGCTCATACGCACTTGATATATGCGGATGACATGCTATTTTTTACGAGGAGCAACTTGAGGACCCTAAATGCGATTGGCTCTACTATGAATGCTTTTGGGGCTTTGCCTGGCCTATGGATGAATGCTGGGAGAAGCTTTACCCACTACATACCTTAGAATCCCTCTCTCCAAAAATTTGGATGCTCTGTTGCGGGTAAGGTTCTTGTGGATAAAGTCCACTCTCTTCTTTGTGGTTGGAAGGCCCAGCTACTCTCTACGGCGGGCAGAATTGAGCTTATTAATTTTGTCATTGCGGGGATTCTAATCTATTGGACTGATTGCTCCATGCTCTCCTCTACGACCATATCTAAGGTCTCCTCTTTATGTGCTGACTTCCTTTGGGACTACAAAAGGCACAACCTATCTTGAAAAAATGTTTGTCTCCCTAAATTGGAATGGGGACTTGGAATCATGTCTCTAGAGGACTTTCAGATAGCCTCCAAGGTTGCGTGGGTGTGGAGGTTCCTCTCGACTGACAATTATATTTGGGTTGAATATCTTCGCTCAAAATACCTTCGAGGGGAGTCTTTTTAGGGTATCCCTATCTATCCAAGTACCTTTCTTCATTGGAAGACTCTCCTAAAATATAGAGATGCCATCTCCTTAGCTCTTGTGCAGCCTTGCCCCCCCCCCCCCCCCACAAGTGGGCCCTTTCTCCTGTCGGCTTTCCTTCCGATCATGTTTGGACCACATCCGTTCTAGAGGGCCCATCTTTATCTACTGCAAGGAAGTGTGGGGCTCCAAGGCGGCCCCCAAACACAGATGCTGCTTGTTCAAGGTTGTTTGCAACAGGATACCCAATCATGATATGTTTACTAAGATGGGTCTGTGTGCCATTGACAACTGCGTATTGTGCACCCATCCCAGTGAGTCATGTGGTCACCTATTATGGGGATGTCCTTACTCGAAGGATATTTGGTCGACTAATTCGGTTGAACTGTGGTTGCCGACTTTTGCGGATGAGTCTAATATTTCTGAGATCTTTGACTAGGAAGACTATAAATAACCGAGACAAGGTGCTGACCTTAAGGATCTTGACTGTTCTTGCGGCATCAATTTGATGGATTTAGCGGGAGCGAAATCGCCGATGGGCGGAGGGATCTGCTATGCCTGCTACGTCAACTGGCCATCAAATTCTGAACGACCTCAAGATTATGTGTAGCTGATGCTTCCCTCGAATGCCTATTACTGGGTGACTTGTCTCTATAGTCTAGAGTAATCCTCTAAAGGACTCCCTCTTCCATCTCTTGGGTTTTTGTGTGTGTGTGTGTGGGGGGGGGGGGGGGGGGTAAATACTTAAGATTTTCTATATTTTGTTTCCAAATCAATATGCTTACTTACCTTTAAAAAAATAAACAACTTCCATCCAATAGGGTACGGACACACATCCTCTAATTAGGTGATCTTGGTACATCAAATCATACCAATGAGTTACCAACAATCACCAACATAGGAGTCACTAAGGTGTCGTTCATAGCACTACCCTTCTAAAACTTTCAATGTTATTTGATTCAACTGTCACTCTAGGGACTCATTTCATTACCAGTTATAACCTATGTTTGGGTCTTGGTTACTTTTATCTTTATTCTTAGATTTTTAGATTGGAATTCATGGTGCGGATACCACGGTTTCTTTACTATAATATCTTCGATCATATTCAAATAAAAGTCAACGTTAAAATAATAAATATAATTGATATAATGTATGAATAATAATGCATCACATCTACCAATGCAATCCTCCTAACCATCTGAACGATTACTATTCACAAAAGAATGAGAATGACATATGTTACTAACCATATGAATGCCTACCATTCATAAAAGAATTACATATGCTGTAAAGGCCTTTTAGTGAAGAATAAATATGGAGTGCACTCTGTGCAATTCCTGCATCCAAGACTCCTGAAATGGTGATAGAAGCTAACCATATCTTTCTCACCTTGGTTCTGAAAGTGAAGTCCCCATCTTCCTTGGTGATTTTAGACATATTTCCTTCTACAGTGTTCATTTACAAGATTTTTGCAAAGATACTTGCGAATAGGCTCGTTGAAGTTTTACCACATCTGATATCTTTAAATCAGATGACTATCGTTAAGGTAGGCGTATTGGGGATTGTATCCGTTTAGCACAGGAGGTGGCATTCTTCTTTGAGCTTAGTACATGGCCCAAGCGTGCATGTGTTAAAATTGACCTGTCAAAAGCCTTTGATTATGTAAACCATCATTTCATCCTAGATCGACTTTTGCTATGAGTTTTATTAAGGCTGGAGTAGGTTGGATCTGCTCTTGCATATCTATGATTTCATTCTCAGTTTTGGTTAACACAATCTTCAAGTGTGGAGGGGCCTTCGCTAAGGAGACCCCTTAAGTCCTCTTCTCTTTTACAATTGCTATGTAATTGCTTTCTAGGTTTTGTGAACTTGGAAGTCGAAAGGAGGGAGTTTCTACCGTTGGGAAGGGATCCAGTTGTGGTGCCATCACATCTCATTTATGCAGATGATAATTTATTCTTGGGATTTTATCACTTGTGCCCCTCCGAGATCTCGCAATTTCAGTTATACCCCTATCTTTTTGGTAATATCAGTTGTGCCCCTCAAAAGTTTCTCCGTCATCAGTTGTGCCCTTCCGTCAGGTTGACCGTCAATGAATTGACTTAACCATGGTTTTTTCAAACCTTGGTGCATTTAAGAGGGGTATTATTGTCCAGAGGCCTCTTCTTCCTCCTCCAACCTCCTCCTCCTCCCTCTCCGGCCCGAGCTCCGCCCCGAGCTCCCCTCCCCTCCCCGACGCCGCCCCAAGCTCCCCTCCCCTCCCCGGCACCACCCCGAGCTCCCCTCCCCTCCTCGGCGCCGCCCCGAGCTCCCCTCCCCTCCCCGGCGCCGCCCCGAGCTCCCCTCCCATCCCCGGCACCGCCCCCTGCTCCCCCTCCCCCTCCCCGCGTCAACCAGACAGAGCACCCGCCCCGAGCTCCCACTCACCTCCCCGTCACGACGCAGCCCTCCCTCCCCCCCACTCCCCTCGGTTCCCTGCCCCCCTCGCAACCCACCTCCCTCCCCCGCCCCGACGCAGCACCCCCCCTCCCGCGGCGGCAACTCACCTCCCCGCCGCGACCCACCTCCCTCCCCCGCCCCGACGTAGCACCTCCCGCGGCGCCAACTCACCTCCCCGCCGTGACGTAGCCCTCCCTCCCCCCCAACTCCCCTCGGTTCCCTGCCGCAACGCAGCCCTCCACCCCCTCGCAACCCACCTCCCTCCCCTGCCCCGACGCAGAGCCCCCGTGCGCCTGAAGCTCCCTCCTCCCAAGCCCAGACCCCCTACCCCCAGGAACCCCCCGCCCGCGCCTCGTGCACCTGCAAGAAGTCCAAACGTCCCCTTGCGTGGAGAGACGCGCCGCGCGCGGAGTTGGTGCGCCGCGGGAGGTCAGCGGAGGGAGGTCGGGGCTGCGCCCGATCGCGCGGGGTTGCTGAGAGATGGCGGCGCGAGGCCGCGCCTGGAGATGGAGGCGGAGAGCTCGAGGCGGAGCTGGGCGGCGCGGGGCAGGGGCGGGGGCGGCGGCAGCGAGGAGGAGGAGGAGGTGGAGGAGGAGGAAGAGGATGTGGAGGAGGAGGAAGAAGAAGATGATGATGAGGAGGGTGTAAAATGACCTCCTAACCTTTTTTAAAGTAATTCCGCCTATGTCCTCAAAGTTAACGGTCGTTTGCACTGA